>OY294040.1:1173670-1773670 GCA_958510855.1 Rhagonycha lutea | reverse complement strand
AACCATCGATTTTTTAATTGTTCCGGATCTTTCGTATGAAATTTTATTAGGTGCGGACTTTTGTAGAAAATTTGAATTGTCCTTGCATTTTAAAAATTTTTCGTGGCAAACGCCAAAGTCAAATAAGATAGCTGCTACTGAAGGAATTTTAGGTCAAACCACTTTAGACAAAAATCAACAAATGAAATTAGGTGAAATTATTAAAGAATTTCAAACATTGGCAACTAATGAGTTAGGATGCGCTAAGGGGGTAGAACACTACATTGATACAGGTAATGCGCAACCGGTAAAAACTAGGCAATATCCTTTAAGTCCTGCAATGCAAAGTAAGTTACATGCCGAAATTGATAAAATGTTAGCAGAAGGAGTAATTCAGGAATCTAAATCTCCATGGACCAGTCCTCTAATTTTAGTTAAGAAACGGAATGGAGAAACTCGTGTTTGTTATGATGCTAGATCTTTAAACGCGGTAACTGTCAAAGATGGGTATCCTCTTCAGCGGCCAGATACTATTTTAAATAGAGTGCGTAGCGCCAAATATCTGACAAGTATTGATTTACGGAAGGCTTTCTGGCAAATTCCGCTAGAGGAATCTTCGAAACAAAAAACTGCTTTTGTAGTCCAAGGTAAAGGTTTGTTTGAATTTAAGGTTATGCCCTTTGGACTTACTAATGCGCCAAAAACTTTGCAACGAATTATGGAAAGTACGTTAGGATCGGTATTACATAAAGGGGACGCATTTGTGTATTTAGACGATATCATTGTGGTATCTGATACTTTTGATCAGCATTTGGAAACTTTGAATTTGATATTTAACCGATTAAAAAATGCAGGTTTTAAGGTTAACATTGATAAATGCGAATTTTTTCGAAAATCTCTTTCATTTTTAGGATTTGTTGTTGACGAGTTAGGATTACGTACGGACCCCGAAAAAGTCAGCGCTATTAATAACTTCAAAACCCCGAAAACAACCACGGAAGTTAGGCGATTAATAGGATTAATAAGTTATTATCGAATATTTGTACCGGATTTGTCGACTATTTCGTCGCCCATTTCAAATTTAATTAAGAACAAAAAGAAAGGACAAAGCGTTCAGTGGAACTCAGAAGCCGAATTGGCATTTCAGAAAATTAAGGAATTAATTACGAATTCTCCAATCTTAATAAGCCCAAATTTTAACAAAAAATTTTATATTCAGACGGACGCTTCGCTGGTAGGTGTAGGGGGGGTAATATTTCAGGAAAAAGGCGGTTTAGAGCATCCGATTGCGTATTCGAGCAGGACCTTGACCACGGCAGAACAAAAATATTCAGCCACGGAAAGAGAGCTGATCGGTATTATGTTTAGCATTAATAAATTTAGAGGTTACATCGAAGGCACGGAGTTTGTCGTAATTACTGATTGTGCCGCGTTGCAATTTTTAAACACCATTAAAAATCCGTCGGGTAGGCTATCGAGGTGGGCTCTTTACTTGGCTCAATACGATTTTGAGGTCCGCCATCGACCAGGTAAACTTAACGTAGTACCAGATGTATTGTCGCGTAATATTGCTTCGCTAAATATTGAAAAATTGATTCCGGATGAGTGGTATACGGAAATGCTACATAAAATTGAACTGGAACCGGAAAATTATCCTAATTTCAAGATAGTTGAAGATCGATTATATAAGTTCGTTCCGTCTCTTTTACCTACTACTTCAAATATTCCGGAATGGAAACTAGTCGTTCCTACGGGAAATCGGGCTGAAATTTTAAATCAATGTCATGACGAACCAACTTCGGGTCATTTTGGAGCTGCAAAAACTATTGCAAGACTCACGGAATTATATTATTGGCCAAAATTAAAAAGAGATGTGCAGAAATATGTTGCGAATTGTAAGGTTTGTGCGGCATACAAAAATTCGACTCAAGCAAGACCAGGTTTGATGGGTCAATACAAAAAAATTTCCTTTCCTTTTCAGTTAATTTCCGTAGATTTATTAGGTCCGCTGCCGCGTTCAAAAAAAGGAAATCAGCATTTGTTAGTAGTTGCCGATTGGTTTACAAAATTCGTGTTAGTCCAACCTTTGGCAAAGGCCACTGCAGCGGCTGTAGTTAAATTTATGGAGAACCAGGTCTTTTTACTGTTTGGAGTACCTCAAATTATAATTTGCGACAATGGAGTACAGTTTGTTTCTAAAGAATTTAATAAGTTAGTTCGGGATTATAAGGTTCAGCATATTTGGAAGAATAGCGCTTATCACGCCCAGAATAATCCGGTGGAACGCGTAAACAAGGTTTTAGTTGCGGCAATTTCATCATACGTAAATAAATTAGAGCACAATAAATGGGACGAAAATATTCATAAAATAGCACAAGCTATCCGTACGGCGAAACATGAAGTCAGTGAATTTTCCCCGTCATATTTAATGTTCGGTCGTTATGTTCCGATAGATGGAAGTTTCTTTGGTCCTTTGCCCGATGACGATAAAATTCCTGAATTTGAGGAAAGAATTCGTTTAGACAAAGACCAACAAGAAATTCCCGAGTTGTATCAGAAAGTTAGAGAAAATTTGAAACGTTCATATGAAAAAAGTAAACAACACTATGACTTGCGGAAGAGACCCTTGTCTTTTCAGGTTAGTGATAAAGTTTGGAAAAAAAATTATGTGTTGTCTAATGCTAGTAAGAATTTTTCCGCTAAATTAGCACCAAAATATATTTTGTGTAAAATTATTAAGAAAAAAGGTCACTTATCTTATGAGTTACAAAATGAGGCAGGAAAAAATGTTGGTGTGTGGCACGTTAAGGATTTAAAGCCATACAGGGGAGACTAAAATCAAAATTAAATTAGTTTAGTTTGAAATTGTATTGGTCCGGGTGAGTTCGCATGGCTTTACGATTTGATGTAGCGTACGTACTTTTTCTTAGGAGCTGACGAGTTTCCCGTGATAGAAACTGTATTAGCACAGTTAGGAGTAAGGACATCGGATTGGCACGAGCCTGAATAATTTTAAGCTCAAGGTTTCGGACATTTTGGTCTCATTTTAATGAAATTTCAGTTTAAATTTATAGGGATTAAGTTTATTTCGTTAGTTAAGATTAAGTATTTCGTTGTGATTGCTCCGTTTGAGGTTGTGTAATTAATAAGATCAGTTTAGTTTTTTTTGTCGACCTAGGCATTGTCAAAAAAAAAAAAAACTGCGCTACCATAAATTCAGTTACGTGTTTGATTACGCTAAGTCGTTGCGTTTTGTCTACGCGCTCGATTACACCGTAAGCACCTTTGTCGTGAATATATTTAGTGATCTTTGGGCAGGCCACCCAACTCTGAAAATTTGTCAAGAAGATAGATTCTTTAATTTGAAGAAATCTTGTAGTCTTCTACTAGTTTTAATTAATTTTAATTTTTTTTGTTAGGTCCAACTCTGAAAATTTGTCAAGAAAATAGATTCTTTAATTTGAAGAAATCTTGTAGTCTTCTACTAGTTTTAATTAATTTTAATTTTTTAGTTAGGTCCAACTTTGGAAATTCTATTCTGATAACAGGCGAATTAAATCTCTTGTGCTAGGTCCCCTGGCTTACTGACCCGGATGTTTGACAGGATAGCTCTTGAGAGGCATTACGCTCGGTTATTGGAAAAGGTTCCAAAATTTCTTTTGTAAATATTAATTAAATTAATTGTAGTTACATCCTGGCTTGTAAATATGATTTGCCTACATGGTTCGGTATTCTTGTTTGGCCGAAACATTCTAGAATAAACAAGTGGCGCTCAACATTTAAAACCCCACAGAAAAACTCGGTTTAACAAATTTAGTTAAACATTAGTTAAGTAAGTTAGTTGTTTAGTAAGTTATGTCGTTCGTAATTTAAGATGTAAGTCAGGATATACGCATTTTTTTGTTTTTTATCGGACTATTTAGAGGGTGTTACGGCTAAAAAAAATTATTCTGAATAAAAAAAAAGAATGCAATGTCCGTAGGATTTAGTTGCGAGTCCGTTCCGGTTTCCGCGGCCTAGTTAGTACTTGAAAACACAGGTGGCGGAAGAAAAAAAAAAGGCAACCGACGTAAGCGGCATGCGCAGAAAAAAAATGGAGAACAACGATGAAAGCTAGTGGGTGCAGGATGAATAAAACCGAATTTTTCTGTGCAAACGATGATAATTGTATTCTGTGTAAGAAAATATTAAATTGATATTTGTATGATTATAAAATTTGTCTTTTACTGTCAACCAAACTGTTCCCACCCTGGTGATTCTATCATGACTCGCATTCGTTTAATTATTTTTTCATGGTAAGATTTTTAAAGTAACATTATATAAACACCAACATTATATTAATCCCTAATACAAAACGTGTTTCACATCTTAAAGCTTTTCTCATCCAAATTTCGTCAGTATTGAATTTTTAAGATCACCAGGTTACGGCTTCCCACCTTAAATGAAACATATTTCAGCATTAATTCCAAAAAAATATGTTTGAACCCAACTACCAACTCTTAGGCAGTTCTCTCGTTGTCACTTCTTCTTGAATTACTACTATAATTAGTGCGGTTTCCACGTATTCGTCTTTTAACTTGTTATGAATTTCTAGTACAGTGGATGACATCAAACAATACAGGCACAATTCAAAAAACATTGCCTATTCTAATTATGCATATTTTTTAGTTACTGTTAAATTATCTGCTGCTTAGTTTACAATTCAATATCCAAAAACAATTATTTTGGCGTTATCGGGTCATTAAAATACGCTAGGATTTATTTTAATTACATTCTTGAAAAGAGATTTTTTATCCCTCCTTTAAGGAAATTTTTATTGCAAATTTTTTTAATATTAACTCCATTTTTATACAATCTGTCCAAAAATACACACGAGGTTAATAAGTATAATAATATAATAATGTAGGTATAAGTTGATCCTTTTTTAGTTCCATAATAATCGTTTATGAATGTTCAATATTATAATAGCTCCACAAATATATAATAATAAATACAAATCAATAATATATAAATTCAAAGAGCAAACCACAATTATAATAATTATTGTAATAACAGTTTTTATTTACTAGCAATGTGGTGTATTAAATTACATATCAGTCGACCAAGAAGCAAGAAACCGCGGTTCTAATGATAGTTCGAGCTAATAGGTAAACTGCTATTATATGAAATTTTAATTTAATCAATTCATTAATTCATCAACTGTTGGAAATCTATAAACTGTTCATATCTTAAGAAAATAACCATTTTGTTGTAATTTTTGTGTGTGACAAAAACCATCGACCCACTTCCCTTGCTTCCGCATTTATTGGTTGTTGGCACACTGGTCTTATTATGCCACCAAATTAATAAATTCGCGTTACCTTCTTTCCCTGTGGATTAATTCGATTTAACTTTATCTTCAGTATCTTCATGTATCTTGCTATTGAGTATAAACGCTACAACTTCTGATTGTTTCGTTCCTGTCTAGCGATGCTTTGTACACTTAAAAACGCATTTAAAATAATTTTGTTTTTGTTATCCCAAAAACAAACAACATTAATTTCCGACTTCGTTCCATCACACATTATGTATACTGGAAACTTAAATATATGCGAAAGTAGGACCGAAAATGATTGATAACATGATTAAACGAAAAACAAATGCAAATACATACCGAACAAAATACCTAACCGAAAATGTTTGTTGTGATTTAATTGTCTTTTTAATTCAAACATATTTTTCGAGTTTTTCATAAAAGTTTGAAACTTTAATAGGCCACTGAATAATAAAAAAGTTACTGGGAGCTGTTTAAAAGGGACTTAAAGTCGACGTTTAGAATTTAAATATTTTTCTTTTACGTGCCAAGTAAATTATTATTATAATGATAAATATTCGGATGTAATGATGGCAGTATTTGCAAAATCTAAGCTATTCACAGGGTCACAAGCGACGTGGTCGGTGTTCATGATTCTGACTCCCGGACCCAAATTGAGAATTAATTACACGAAATGTCGTTTGGCACGCAGCCGTCACAGAAAGCAAATCCTGGTGTATAATTTATTGCAGGA
Source organism: Rhagonycha lutea (assembly GCA_958510855.1). Lineage (NCBI taxonomy): Eukaryota > Metazoa > Arthropoda > Insecta > Coleoptera > Cantharidae > Rhagonycha > Rhagonycha lutea. The sequence goes on along the minus strand of OY294040.1, from coordinate 1,767,644 downwards.
AACTGTGGATAAAAGATGATCATAGGTCACTAGATATATACTTCCTGTCTTGTAGATTAAGCGGCAGATCTTAAGAGAGGCATAACAAAAATGATGCATAAAATAGAACAACTTCTCCTTCCGCTTTGTTTTAGTTTTTCTTTCATTTTATGAAAACGCCAATAAGGAAGTTATTTATATTTATAAAATATTATGAGTTTCTTACAATGAACGATATTGAATAACAAAAGCGTCAACTTTGTTTTATATTTTTAGTTCCAATTATTTTAATGAACATCGCGGAACAGGAGGTAGGTACATTTTTACTTGAAAATGGTTGAGAACATATCAAATTCTAATTTATCGAATGGTTCAAATAAAAAATCTAAATACGTTTTTATTGGCAATTGTTTACACATTTTAATTTTTTTGTTTGTTTTCTTTCAGTTCAGCCCGAATGGAAAGCAAAAAATTAAAATTTGAAAACCTAAAAAAGTTTTCAATTTTTTCCAGCTAGAGGCGGACTATCGGGTAGGTATTATTAACAGTCGAAGCATAAAAAGTTTTATAAATGTACAAGAATATCGATTTACTCAAAGATTCATTTTCTGCTAACAGTTTTGGAGTAACAGCATAATTTTATTGTTTATTATCTTCCAATATCTTTCCTAAGCATTATTTTTCTTCCGAGTGCTTTGTCGTACTTTTCTCTCCTATACTTTTATTTTGCACCGCCGTGTATACTCTATTTTGAAATTAAAGTCAGTTCTTCCGTATTTTCCGAACAAATTTATCGTTTTTATATGAAATGATTGTAGTGGGCCACCAATTTGGTTTCATCACCGTATACAGTTAATTTCTGTAACCTCGTTTATATTAGTGAAGCAGCTATCGGTTTTATCTACCAGTGTAATATAATTTTGTATCATTTACCATTCTAGAAGATAGTGTTTACTATAACAGTAAATCTACAGTCTAGTTTAGTCTTGTTTATCTTATTTGCAATTGGTTAACATTTACATCGTCATTTATTAAGCGCATTTGCACTTCTACGTTGCGAGCAAATTTCTACAAAACAGCTCAAGTGGCGTTGATTGGTCGTTTAATTATGTAAGAGGTTTGTAATTATTACTCAATTGGAGACTATTTTTGTTGCGGATAGGAACCTTTATGACCCATTTGGGTAGCACAGTGGAATATATCTGTAATCGGTGATTATGGGTAGACCATAACTCGATAGTGTTTATTTTATTTAGGGTCCTTCAAACCAAAATAAGTTCTTTGTTTGTTAACAAATTAGATTTGATCTCCTTTATTTGTGCCCAAATTTGAAAGTTTTAGGTATTTTTATTTGTTTTGTTGACGTTTAATAACCTGGATGCCTAATTATGGTTTACTGTCATATGACAACCTCAAAGCAACCAAACTCATGACTTTCCTTACTATCTACGCTGGATGTAAAAGCTAACCATCCTTAATATCACAAATCTTACGAGAAAAAGTGGAAGCACTACAGTGGCGTAACTTCAAATTTTAGGCCCGGATGCAAGAGCTTTGACGGGCCCCTCGATTGAAAGGTGTGCGAAAAAGAAACAAAACTTGGTCGCATATAATGCAGTTTAAGGGGGGAGGGGCAAAGCATTGGGCTTGGAGCCATTCTTCCTTCTGCCCCCCCCCCGGTATTTACACCACTGTCCATATACCTTCCGCGTTTTCACGCCCGTTTCTTTACATTTTAGAGGATGTCCGATACTGATGCCTCTTATTTTAGGGCCCCGAGTGTATAAAATATTGTGGTGAAACAGAAATAGGATTCAGCTTCGTATTTAATAATTTATCACAGATTAAGGGATGTTTTTTATCCATAACGACATGGTCGAGCACGGTTTTGTTAAATGAAGGTCGATTTATGTTACCGCTGACACAAGCACACGATTATTATTGAATGTTGGTGAAATCCAGTGATTTATAAAGTTTACGACGATTTAAACCTAAAAAGGAACATTAATTAATTTCATTTGAATTTTAACCGCGAAAGTTTACCTATTTTGAACTGCAAAGTGGCTCAAAATTTCGTTTTGTGTGGTGGCAGGTTGAATTTTCTCAACATAGAAGGTAAACAAAGTTGGCGTGAGGGCTTGGCTGCGACTGTAGAGCCAACAAGGCGTATTTTTGGCGAGGTCCACCAAAAGTGACCAATTTTCGAGTTTTTCTTGGAAAACCAAGTGTTTTTCAAGCTGGTAATTAGTGCGAAGTGTCGTCTAAAGTAGACGAGTGTTTTTAGATTGATTTGGAAGTAGAATCTTCAAGTTGCAGTGTTTTTTAGAAACGCACATTTTGGAAAGTTTTGTATCACACAGATGTGTGAAAATTGTCATTCCGCCATTGATGAATGATCGAATGATTTTTGTAATCACGACGATTACGCGCCTACAATTAAACGTTTAGAAGAATAAATTCAAATTTCGTTGAATTTTAAATGAAATAATTTTGCTTACTCAATTTGAGGTTAGTTACACGATTTATTTAAATTGGTTCAAATTGGTTGAAATTTGCCAACAAACTTTCGTATACGATTGCCGATCGTCCTTATCTGGATATTTGTGGAATATTTGTGAAGATTTGAGGCCACAATTTGATATTTTATGGAACACAGATGTTCAAGGATGCAACAGGTTGCCGAATGACAGCTGTCAAGCGCAAGAAAACAGCGGTTCCAAAACGTCGACAACGAGTGCCACATCATTGGTAAATAATAAACTTTATAATTTGCTACACCATTTTTATTATTGTAAATTTATTTGTGTCACACGATTACACATAAATAGAAGCCTGGAGTATTTTGAGTTCGATTTGCAAGTAAATGCAAATACGAAGCGTTTTCTATACCACAATTTTACACTGCAACCAAAACGAATTTGTTCGTAAACAGCTCATGCTCGACCTGTTTATGCTTATTTTAAAATTGAATTTTATTTATGAAGATTAAATTAGTCATTTTCTACGAGGCTGAATTTAATTTATTTTCCATGCAACGAACCACACCCGAATTTAGTTTTTTAGTATTGTCAATAACGACAATAAATTTCATTAAGGCAATTCATGCAGTTTTGTCCCTGAGAAGGAAATTTCGATTGAGCAATTTTAGTGCGGTAACTAAGCCGCACATTTTGTATTTTTTGGTGACCCTAAAAGGAGAGAAGAGCGAGCCCAGCCCTGTGATTTGTCTCCGTACAGAAATCGTGTGTGAACCGACACATAGCTGCCGATGGTACTCTAGTGTTGAGATATTGTCCTAATTAAATAAAAAAAGTTAAGGGTCGTAGGAAATATCTCTACAATATGAAGAGATAGATGCGAAACCGGGGGGTCTGGGGGGTATGGAATACCCCCCAGCTGTAAGAAAGCAATGAGACGACATAAGCAGATTGTTTTCATCTTGTTCTGGAGAGTTACTCCGTACCCCCAGACCCCCCGGTTTTACGTCCATTTCTTCACATTTTTTATATTTAAAAAAATATTTTGTTCAAACGGGCCGCGGGGGGTAGTGAAAATTAACCCACTTGCAACAGACGCTTTTACCTTGTTATGGCTCTGGAGGAAGGGGTATACAATTTTATTGAAAACTAGACGATGCTGAGACCTACGGCCGCCTTCACCTTCTATGAGTGTCGAACATAATGATCTAAGGTGTCGGATGTTAAGAATTCTAATTCCTGGTCAGAACCCCCGTGCGGTAGATTTTTTCAGTTTTTGAAATGGCATCCTAAACACAGACTTTTAATGGCCATTTTTTAATATTTCCCTATACTTTTTTCCTTTTGTTTTACTCCTATTTTAAAATCATACATTCTGACGCTCGAGTTGCATTATTTCCCCCCTTCCCCGCATCCCGCATTGTACAGTGCAAGAAAAAAGTACACCGTTTAGTAGCGTAACAAGAGGATTGAACTTTCTTTTTTAACTTAATAATTTTTCTCAAGAATTTTTCCCTATTTTACCCTATTTCACAATTAAACTTGTTTCATCCCTCGCCTGCATTTGCTCCAAGCAACATACATCGACCCGTCTATCGCGTCTGAAGAAGATTGGCGCGGTACCATTCGTTTTTACTTTACATTGCCTCGGGCTCCTAGGATTTTACGGACCTTGTTCGTTCGCACACCGCTCACACTGGTAGTTACGCCACTGAAGCACTACCTTCAATTTCTGCTTAATTTAATTAAAAGAATATTGCATATACACAAAAAGGATGATTTGATGTAGTTTTGAAGGCTTTCCTCAATAGAGACGCACAGGAATATTAAAAGAGATAATAAAAATCATGCTTCGATGATCATCAGTATAGGTTAAAAATGACTTGCCAGAGAATTGGATGCCTCAACCTAATGGAAGCAAGAAACCAGATTTTACAACATCAGACAATGCTGATGAGCTATCAACTATTCTAAATATTAGATAATCTAAAAGTAATTTTTCTCTTCAGAAATAATATCGATTATAATCTCAAAACCTATCGATACCTCGACGACGCGACCGACGCCGACGTCTAAGATAAATAACGTACTAAGTAACATCGCATCGCTAAAATTAATTCCCAAGTACTGATAATAATTATTCAAATTTTGCAACTACAAAATCATTAATTAATTTATCAAAAACTCGTAAGAAAACTTCGTAGTTTTCGGTACGCCATAATATACAGAGCACTTTGAAATAAATTGGTTGCACAACTTACAAGTTTAAAATTTTACGTCTTCAACTGAATAGGAAGGTCCTGTAACCATAATTATTATCAAAACCAAATTCCACCGTTACAATTTGTTTCATAAACGTTAAAACAATCAAAATGAATCCAAATTCAGTTAAAAATACCATAATCTTTTAATTGTATAAAAAAAGGTGTCCTTTCGATCTGGTTTTCTTTCGGGCACTCCCAGATTGATAAAATTTGATAACCAATATCCTTTGCTTTTTGAGTGTACTCCAAGTGCTATACACAAAACTTTGTGGTTAATTATCTACAGATTATACCGTTGAAAAATTGATTATTCATTTATTACATCGTTAAAGTAGTTGTCAAATCAGATATTGGCCTTCCTGCCCCCTACCTTATTCGATAACTACCCGAGGACTCTAATATCTCATTTGGTGCCAAAATGTTAAATATTAGCTCTGTTCGCGGTAACAATCCTGGGTACGTTTTATCCTACTGCGTCTGCGGATTTATACTTTTTATCATCTAATTTGAGCTTTAATGACAATTTTATTATAAATCCGCAGACGCAGTAGGATAAAACGTACCCAAGATTGTTACAGCGAATAGAGCTAATAATTGATAAAAAAGAATTAAATAATAAAAAAAACATTATTTCAAGACATATGGATGTTCACCAGATGAATCCAGAAATGAACCCATAATTTCTGCTCTGTAACTCAACCAGCGATCACATCAACCCACTACTGTGGTTAACATCAAATATTAGAAATTAGAAGATATTATTCTCTTTAATTAAGTATTTTATGATTATATAACTTTAGGATTTACAGGTGCTTTATAAACTTTATATGTCCTTATGATTAAATGATTACTCGGGAGGCAGAAAATGGATTTAAAATAATATATTATAATTTTTTCAACTTATGAAATTAATAATAATATACAATTTAAATCTTTTTAAGGTAATTAAATTAAACATAATGATAGAAATAAGTAGCTGAAGCTCCCGAAAATAGAATTAAATTTTATTGTGTTTAATTAACCACAAACGAGTTCATATTCTTATGAAAATGCATATAAGTGTACTTAAGTAATAAAGTTGTAAGAAATTTTACGATATACTAAACGTCCGATGACACCATTAAATATTATTTCTCTTGCAAAACACAGTTATAATGCTCTCAAAATAAACTGACATTTAAATAATATGAAGTACTTAAATGAAATATTTGCAACAAAAACTTTGCTACATACGTAAGTCCTCCATATTGCACAGATGACAGTATTAATAATGATAATAATAAGTAATTTCTTACAGAAAGATTTAAGTCTATAGTCTGTTTTTTTTAAGAAACGAGTAAAGAATTTCTACCACGTGGATAACATGAATGTTAACCAATGAAATTGGTTGAAATTGAATTTCAAGCAAGGTTGAGCCCTATTCAAGGTTTAAATTAACTTTCAAGCAATTTCATTGGTTAACATTCAAGTTATCCACGTGGAATAGAAATTTTTTACTCGTTTCTTAAAAAAACAGACTATAATCCATTATTTTCTCTTACTTATTTATGCTAAACTACCATTTCTACCATAACTAAGCTACCATGAAAGAAAAACCCTAATAAAAACAGCATCTTGCATGCCCAATGACTCAGAACTCTCTAATAATTATAGAGTTAGACTAAAACAAACTATTAAAAAATAATAAAATAACTTTTTGAGTGTGCTGGAGGAGTTGAAGGGGAGGTGAAAGGTTATCGAAGTCGGAGGCAGCATAACGAACCTGATCTGTAACGAAAACTTTAGTTTGTTCTCCACAAATAACCCAAAAAGTAAATATTGCGTAAATTCTAACTTTAAGCAAGTAATTAATTAAAATTTTCAAAAAGAAAATGCCCTAGGTAATTTAAGCCGTAGGAAGAACCGCTTCAAAATATTTTCTGTTCTCCGCTTGATAGATGTAATTTATAACATTTTAATGATCACCATTAGGGCACTAACAACCGTTGAATAATGAACCAAATTTTTAGTAAATTGAAAAGCTTTGACTGGTTTTGGAGGTTAAACAACAAGCAACAAAAAATAGCATATAACCCATTGAAGGCTGTTTTACCTCCAATTAATTTAATGAACCATCAGGTATCGATACCAACTATCGTCTATTTTGACCGAATTATTAATAAAAGTTTCATGAACTGCACTGAATGCACCGTATCATCAATTTTAATTAGTTTTAATCTGTTGCCATCATGTAGATATATACAAACACAAAATTTAATTATTCCATCCTCCTTGCCATTACTCGATCAAGTAATTAATGCATTTGTAATACCAAATTATAAATTTGTTGCAGCAGTTTAGATAGTTTCATTCCCTGACAATTTTAGTAATGCAGATTGTGATCTAAAATTAGGAATAATTATGACAAATTATATGTATTGAAGTAATTCGTTTGAACAAGCTTTTGTTAAAATAATATAATTAACAATTAGCACGCACTTGCTTTTTCGAGTGTATTACTTGCAATTTTGATTAATAAGCACGATAATAATTTAGGGGTGGACGTAAACAACATCTGGATTGATATTTTTTTGGTTTTTTTGGAGGAAAGCGAACCTTGTATGTTTTCCAAGCTGGAATAATATTAACAGCAACAACTCGGTTAGCGTATGAAAAAAGTTTGACAAGTGACACAATCTACGAGATCTCGCAAACCTACTCCCAAGAACCAACGGCATCTGTAAATTTTCACTTTTCCTATTTCATCCTACACTTTTCATCGTTAAATAAAATTTATGGACGTGCAAGTTTTAACTATGGCATATTCTTATTCCACCAATTTTCCAAAAATGTTACGTGCATTTTCGAAAATAAAACCATGGAAGTTTAGTGCAACAAAACTTTAAATGTAAAAGCGATGTTTTACATGAAGTTTTTACGAAGTTAACTGAAAGCTGAAAAGCAAGTTAGTGTAAAATGCTTAATTTCGTAACGTATACGTTTTATACAATAAATAACAAAAATAGTCAACAGGTTAACCAGAAATAACTGCGCTTTTTGCAATATCTGTAGTAGCAAACAAGCAAAACGTGTTTTGGAATAAAACAAAATTTATTTTTTCTACGTTTCGAAAAATCTCACAACCATTTTAATGTCGCCTTTAATAATCTCGTTAAAAGCTTTAGTATACATCGTCGTATGCAAATATGTTAATAGTAGTTTTTATGCGGCACTTTCATTAAAATTTTAATAAACCGAAACAAAAATTTAATTAATAAACAAAAAATGTCCCCAGCAAATCCCTTCAGAATGTTTCGGCTTATTAAACCAAAAACCTAACTCGTAAGGAATTTAATGTACATAGCTTAATTGTCTCGAGATCGAAAATCTTGGGTTATTACATTTTTGAAATATTTTTTATAAGAATTCAATTTGTCATCTCGTCGATACGAGGATAATATATTATTATAGTATATTTTAGATGGTGAAAGTACAACTTAATTTGAGGGCGAGGAGTGTTTTTACATTTTTACTTTTAAACGGCTTTTTAATGATTCAATTGCCTGAAACGCAGAAAAGTTTTACAAGCAGTTAGCTATGAAAGTGCTGGGAATTGCTGATTGATTATTCATGGTATTTTATTTGGTGATCGCGTACAGCTTGGTGAAACGTGTCTATGAAAAATTAAGCCCAACTTTCAAACCGTCGTCGCGACGGCTTATTCAGATAAGCGTCCGTTGCTATGATGAAGCCTCTGGTAAGAATTCTATCGTGCTTCAATGCTTGTGAAAGAAAACACCTGTTTATTTCGCAACAGGATATAATTCACTTAATTTAATAATATTAGTTAAAACGTGAGGGAATTAACGACGCCACGTTAAATTGTAGTTTGATATCGGGAAACGAAACGTATCGGTCATCATTTTTGTTAAGTTTTTTGCCAGTTTTCTTTCTTTCTCCTAATGATCGCATAGAAGTGTTTCTAAAAGTTCACAAAATTTATGTCTGCGTTTACGCCCAATTGTATAAGAAAAAAGTATCCCAAATCTGGAGAGACTTGAATATTTTTTCTAATCAGATAAATCTCATCGTGTTTGTTTCTTCTTAATAAATTGAAAGAAAATGTTTACCACATCGCATCAGCTTCAAATTTACGTTATTAAATAGAAAAGAATTTATGAACAACATTAATTTTTGTCCTGGTTTCATTGATTTCGGTATCGCAAAAACTAAACACAAAACCGAATTTGATATTTAAAACTGAGTGGTTCAAATTTCAATTTGAGATGGTGAAATATTAAATTTGAATCATTGGAAGTCAAAGATCGCCGAGGTCATTAGCTTCAATAACATCAAGGATTTTGTACAATGGATGACTTAATAAATGACCGAGACAACTCAATAGAAGTGCTCGTTTCTGGTCAAAGATAATTTGGTTTGTACTTATTTCATAGTTTTATTGAATGGATTTTAGAATTATTGAATGAATATTTCATTTTCGGGAGTTCTATTTCAAATTTTATTTAATTTTTACTGATATATGTATGCTATTTTATATAAGTATAAAATGCTGAATTGTTAAATTTTAACATTTGATCTGGAGCAACGCCAAACGCCCTGATATGAATAAATAAATAAATCAAAAATTGAAACAGTATTTCATCAAATTTCTAAATAATGCAAAAGCTTAAAATACAAGTATTATAATAATTAGGTGGAAGGACCTCCAGTTTATAACTTGATACTAGCTGGACTTCACGTGATGTTCTCTTTACCACTAAAGGCATTTAAAAAAAAATTAAAGTGATAATGTCACCACGTGTTTGGGTTTAAATGCTAAAACCTCTTTCTCTAATGGTTAAAAAGCTAAATTAAACTGTAGGTCTCCAATTCTCAGATGCATATCTGAAGAAGAAAATCGATTTGAAATTGTTCGGAAAATGATAACTACCAAGCATTGTAGGGACCCATATAATTATAAAACTAAAGTGCCGTTTTTGTAAAATTTGAATCAACTCTATAAATCCTCGTTATATTAAATCTCAGTAAGTGTGGATAAAGTTTACCTTATCCAGTATTTCCAAGTACACTTCATGTTTATTTCCAGAAATACTTTTTAAAATTTGCGGTGTTCATTAGAACATCTTGATTTAGTGGATAATCTGCAAGAAAACTTGCAAGTTTGAAGTTTCTACATTAATAATTAAAGAAACCGGCGAACCCACACAGACAGGCAGACAGACACTTGTAACTATGTTGAACTTATTCACAAAAGCTCTAACAAAGTAAAAAGTTTCATTTTTTTCTTGAAATTTACACCAAAGTTTTTTCAAAAGTTCCTACCTTTCAGTTTTCCGCAATTTTTAAATATCGAGTTTTTCTCACCTAAAACAAAAAATTAAGCATTATAAAACTGTTTGTAAAATTTATTATTAAAGTTAAATTTCGTCAGTATGAGCTTGGAAGATTATCAGACTGATTTTCCATTATGGCTCTCGAGGAAAGAAATTAAAAGTATATTATTTTAAAGTTATAAGCAGACCCTTGACGTACTTTCGTAATTTTTGTATTAAATAACATTAAAAAGGAAATTTTTAATTGAAACAATTTTAAAAGAAAATAAGTTTGAAATTTCATGCTGGAAACAATTTGAAAGTTTGGGCGATCTTTCAATAAATTTATTAAAGTTTCAATCGAATATTAATACCTAATTTTATATGGTCTTTGTTCATTGTTATGCATAGCTTTTCTTGAATTTCTGTTATCGCATGTTCCCAATTACACCGTCGTTAATAACTAATCTAAATTTGTGGAGTGGCTCATCAATATTTCCAGCAAGTAAGTTTTAATAATTTTGTAGTTGAAATACAAAATATCGAGATTTGAAGTTTCTCAAACTTTGATTCGAGAAAGATTTTCAGATAAAACTTTTTAACCGAATTTTGTACTTTAAATAAAGTAAAAGTTGCTACTACATATATAATAAAATTCTAAATTTCATATAACGTTTATGTTTATTTTACCGCATCCAGCTTTCTACGTGACCTTTGTCCTTAAAATCGCTAACAATAATAAACCTGCCCACCTTATTCCTACCTACCTACCCACCCCAATTTTCGGCACCGTGAAAATGAGCTCATAACCTACACTTTAACATCATCCGCAGTTGTAGCAAAATATCTTCTTCGTTTTAGGCTATACATTCAAATTTGAGGTTGGCAGGAATTGGAACAACCGCGATGTGGTATCAGGATAAATGAGTGCATTGTGAGCAAAAGCAGATGAAATACGCCAGCTACACGATCATAACAACCAACCTCAGGAATCTACCCGATCGATGAAATTTTTTATATATTTTTTATGTCTTCGCTTTAAGATACAACTAATAAGTTATTAAATATTGCATTATTATACCACTAAAAATTTTTTACGACGCTCGTAACTTTTAAATAGATTCAACCACTAAAACGTCCTCCTTTTTTCGTTTTCGTTTCGTTGACAGAAAATATCGCGCCCTGTCTATACATTGTGAAATTACTTTTCTTTTGCCAGCAAACATTGATAATGGAGTATTTATGATGTCACGACATATGTCTCTGTTCCAGAAAAATCACATTTCATTATTTCTTATTTTATGATAAACTCAATTGATTTATGTGTTTCCAATACGTTTTCTTTATTTCGCTGCTCTAATGTGAGCTTATGTGACAGGAGTGGACTAAAATTAGAGATATTTTATAATAAAATATTTTCTACTTTTATGTTATGTTGGAATAATCTACTAAGAAGTTTATATTGCTATTAGAGTAGTTTCTCTTAAACCTTTCCATTTATTCAATTATTTATCCATATATACATTAATATAATATCACAAGTAAACAAATTTTCAACCTTCTAAACGAAACGACTGTATGTTTAACCAATCTGGGGTGTCCTTATGAATAATTAAATTTATAATATGTACTATGTTAATAAATCGGAAAATGTATTATGCATACATTTTATCGAAAGTCATGTGTAACTAACCTTACTGTAATTGTGTAATCAATTTTGTATTTTGTAGCTATACTTTATATTGGAGCATTTCAGAGGAGACTCAGAACGCAATTCTCTGGTGAATTGCAATTAAACTTTGTTATTTACGATTTTAAATCCATAATTAATTTTTAGAAAATTGTTTGTGACTGCTAATTTTTTTATTCGTAGATACTCTTGGAAAAGTTAAGGTTTATTGCTTCATTTTAGTGCACAAGACGAAGCTTTTGTTAATTTTTACTTCATTTACAGTGAAAGAGGTGCAGGAGCTCATCTTTGCGTAGTGTTAGGAATATTTACAAGATTATTGCCCTTTTCCATTGCCAATAATTCCGTATACTGCAGCATTAATTGTGTGACACACACCTCAGATCAGAAGAAAAGCTTCGAAGAAATGCCGTTAATTTTACTGTCTCGAATCAGCCAAATTTCTATCATAGAATTCGCAAGTAAATAATGGTCATTAATAAGTAATGGAGAATATTTCGATACTTAAACCCTTTTTCTTTTTTCTTATTCAAGATCAAAATTTCAGAAAAATTCTAAGATTTAAAGTCCACTCCAATATTTGCTTTTGGGGTTATTAGACAGTCGAAACCCAGGTTTAGATTGTCAGTAATAATGAATGTATTTGTTTCATTTTAATACATTTGTTCCAATTCAGTTTAACTAGTTATCTATTTATTTATTGTTATTTAGTTAGTTAGTACTACAAAAGCGGTAGATAATAATATAAATTACCATCACCAATTTCAAGACGCGAATACGAATCTCAGATTACTGGAATGACAAATTTTGTATTTTGATACTCCATTGTCTTTTATGACAGGTTAACAGAGAAGTCTTTTCTACAATAATTGCGTTGGTGAGCCAAACCATGTTAACAACATAGGTAAGTGCATCTAGCAGATTTGTTACTTTCGTTTTTAGAAGGATGTTTCCTTGGATTATTTTATTTTGTTTCTGTACTTCCCTCACAGTAATCCGATTGTTGCTCTTTGCAGATATTTCCCCTTAGATATTTCTCAATATTTGTATCTATTATAATTTTAGCTTAAGAGTGCCGCCTTCAACAGACTTTCCAACTTAATTAATTATCAATTGTCAATCTTATGTTTGCTATTTAAATTGTGGTTAGTTATGGAATCCATTTTGAGGAAGTTTTTCCTTTTTGGAAAACCAATTCTGTTTACCAATTATACTCAAATAATTGCGACTTTATTGAATAACATCTGAAAAGGTTAGACATTGCTATTATTTTTGCCCCAGTCCAGAGGAAAGCATCCAATTGAAATCCAATTGCAGTTCATCCCTGTTTGACCTGACATCCACATGCTTCTCTCCTACATTTGTTCTTCGGTAATTTTCCAACACATTTTTACTTTTTATTCTGATTGCGAAATATTTTGTCCATCCTCGTGTTTATTTCAATACCTAAAACATCTTGTAGCCCAGATTTCCCAAATAAATAACTACCATGGACCTGCCTTAAGCAGATTCTATTTTCTTTTCTTCAGAGTTTCGAAAGTCACCTTTGGGTACATTGACCTTGACTAAAATATGTAATCAATTTTTTTTGTAGCTGTTCCTGTTTTGTTTATCTATTAGGAAAGTTACATTCAAATTTTGATTTTTGGAATTTCATGTGCACTTAAGACATTTGGAATCATTTAGAAGGGTGGGAGAAACTTTAATTAATCCAATTGTTATTTATTATTTGATGTTGTCTCCTACCTCCGGTACTTGAGGTTTGGGTACCTAATTAACTCGATCATCGATCGCCTCGTGATACTTAAAAAGCTTTTCCGCTTGAATTTTTTACTAATTTGTTTTTTACTAATTGAAGTATTAAATCTTAAAAAGCTAGGCCTAGATTTGTTAAAATTGCATTGTATCGTGCTTAGCAGTAATTGATTTACATAATTAAAATTCACTTAGACTTTTTCTTACCCAGCTACAATTATCAACGACTGCTAATTTAATTTACGTCACCTTTCTAAGGTAAAAAGCTAACGTGACAAGTCCACGAAAAAAACTATTAAATTGTGTATTCTAAAAGCGGTACAAATAAAAAATTTAATAAACTTTATGAACCGCTCGTAAAATATAAGGGTACATTTAAAAGAAAAAGAAAAATATTGCAAAAGTTCTAAACAGTTTTGTTTTTTTGTTGAATAAAATATGATGAGAATTTAATGGCGCTAATAATTTTAAGTTGAATGATCGCCTTCTAGCTGTTGTTCGTCATACTTTGGCTACAAATTATTGGATCGATTCTAAATCAGGTTAAAATTTAACCTGCATTTTCATCACAATTGGGTGGACAGACTGTCCTTAGTTTTAATAAGAATTGGAGCGGTAAAAATGGCATCCAGAAATTTTTCTATTCGTTCGATTAATCGAAAACGACATTAGTAACTGAGCACTAATTACAATTCTATTTATACAACTAACACAATGGCATCACAATCCTAACGGAACGTGGCTATTCGAATTTGGAATCGTTTTAAAATTCGTTTTCTGTGTCGATCGATGCTGTGGTTTTTCCTTCGAGAAGTTGAGTACACTCTGTTTTTAACCCAAAACTATTTAACCTAGTTTATTTTGCACTGCTTGGTATACGCTAGTTTGAGAAGCCAACGGTTCAGTGTTATGAAATTTATAGAAGGCAAAGAGAGAATTGTGTATTTTTTGTAGTTTTCTAAATAAAGTATTTCAATCTCACCTTCCTCTTCAGACTTTCACTTTCTTCTTCTTCCAACTCATCACTTTTATGAATTTATTCTCTTTCATCTTTTACCCATTTCTTTATTTTCTAAATCTTCATTCAAATTTTATGTACATAGGAGCTTTGTTAAATTTTTAGAATAACTAAGCAGCAAATTGAAAACAAAATTTTCCGTGAGTCAGATTTCGAGATAATCAATTCTGGTAAAAAATCATTAGTGACTGAAAAGTAATTACAATTTTATTTAGAATTACAAAAAGTTAAAATTTAATTTCGACAGAATATTGTTGTAAGTAAGTGGTCCGAGAAACAGATGATAAAGCTCTGGTTTTCATTATGCTAGAACAGTCCCATCCCATGATTAATGAACGAGGTAGGTCAGCTGTAAACTTTCTACAAAGACTGTATTTTCGTTCTCGGCAAGAGAAACCAACCAGGCTAGAAGAATATTGTTGTGTACCAAAATGTTATACGCAATAAAAGGTCGTTTTAAGTGAAACTAAAATTAATGAGTCGAAATAAATGCGCGATACTTAACCATTATTGAATGTTGTAGATTGCTTTCGAGTTAAATAAGCACCCTCGGAGCTTGCATTTTTTTTGTGTAAAAAATTTCGGTTTTGATTGAACTGCAACGAAAGGGACCGCAAACCCTTTTGAGATTGTAAACAAGCAAGAGAAATAAAATTTTACGCGTTTCTCAAATTACCGATGAGCTTTGTAAAACGAAAGAAAGCTCTTGGAGAAATTGTGCAAGTGCAGTGAAAATGGACGTGTTTAAGGTAGAGAATGTACAAAAGAAATAAGTTTAACTTATTAAAAGCATAAATAAGTAAATTAAGATGGGTTTAATATCGTACTTCAACACTTAATTTCTTTTAAAATTAAATCTACGAAAGGGTGCAAATGTAATCTCTTTTAAGTAAAAGTTAAGCACCCTCTATTAAAGAGCTCTAAACTTTGCAAACATCATAAAGTCAAACACATATACGTTTTGCGTTTTCAACAACTTTCAACCATCACGCCCCTTACATTAAAGTAATTCACGTCATCTGCAGAAGTGCCCCACAATCAAAGAAATAACTAGAGCAACCATATCACTCTCTCTTTAAGACGAAAATCTTGGGAAAGTGAATTAACAAGTTTTTACTTTCTGATCTCGAGTTTTTGGTGGGTTTCACAATCGGGGCTAATTAGGGGTCGCGTTATTCGACACGTGTAGGAAATTGTTAAATAATTAAGCGTGAGGACTTAAGTAAACCATTGATAAGTTGAAGGAATTCCAACAATAGGCATTTGATCACCATATTGGCATGCTTTATATTACAATATTACAATAGTTGTTCTTGGCGATGAGGGGCGGATGTTAGGGAGGAAATTGCATATATCATTAGTGAGCTATTGAAAGCTACATGTTCTACATTTTAGAACACTGATTAATAATGGTATTAGAAATTGAATAATTAAGCAAATGATTTGCATTCTCTTTCAATACAAAACAATTCAATCGAAAATATTACATAGGCATAGGTATTAATAAATTTCCATCTCGTCGAGGAGAAAGGTCGTTAAAAACTCATCCGAGTGCAAAATATTTGCCAGCATCAATTAAAAGTTATTTAAAGTTTTGCATAAAGCGAAACTAAATAATTACGTGTTAATTTATCATTTAAAAGTTTAATTTGAATAGAAGAGTCAGGAGGTGAAGTAGGTGTGACTTTAATATCACAATGGACCCAACTGCACCGTTGGTTGTAGCAAAAGCACTTTTGAAAAAGCAGTAATTTATTTTGTAGTTATTGTCGGCAGTACTAACACTCCAATTATAATTTTCACAATGGAAAACTAGTTGCGCTTATTTTCTCAAAAGTTTCCACGCTAATTAAACCATCTTACAAATCTACGACAACTTTTTTATGAATATTGAATTCAAAGTTTCAATGAAATACGGTTACATTTTTTATTGGAGCAAAACGGAAGGAAACTTTAACAAGCACAATAAAAGTTGGTAAAGAAAACTAGCGGAGTAAAGTTTGAAATAGTGTGACGACAAAATTGTAATATTTATTTGAAAATTTGAGACAATAAATAAAAGATAAAAGTGGCCAAAAAAGGAAAGGATGGCACGAAAAACTTTTATCACTGCAAAAAACGCACAAATAATGAAATATATTGACAGTATTTTACAAAAAGTTTGTCGATATTGTCGATATACCGGATGTTTCGGTTTATTTTGTTTCGATGATGGACTTTAAGCGGTTTGAATTTACAACAAAAATAAATGGGATCCTTTTTGCTATCCCACATCCTCGTTTGCTATGCTAATGTAATTATTACGTTTATCGCCTTTCTCATACTTTAGTCTTGTAATTATCGTGTCTACTATATTATGTATGGTGAGACAGACAGGGAACCTACAGTTTCGCACTTCTGAATAATTATTGAAATCTTATTTCGCTGGGAATCGATCCTCCTGTCTCCGTACTATCAAAAATCTTGCGATCGATTTATTTGTTATTAACCAAGTTTGATGGTTTAGAATTTTCTTACGAATTAAGTTGGGAAAGCATCGATCATTATCTCTCAATCGTTGGAGTTCCTACTACAAAAATTCATTCGTAGTGAAGTTTCCCGAAATTATCGTTTTCTTTTCATAATAATCGATTACATTATGTCAAGTTTTACCTCTTCAATTTAATTTTGTTTATTTCCAATATGAGGTAACCTTCAAAGAGTTAAGAGGATTATTATTTCGATCACTTCATGTATGAAAACGCAGCGACGAACTTGACAAAATAACACTCGTTACAAAAGCATACGCATATCTGTGCCTTCAGATCCGATATTAATGTCATAATGTGACATGTGACAGTATCGATTTCCATAATTAGAACAGATGCTTCATACAGGACTCTCCCAAAATCTCTAATACATCAATGCACAGGCATATGATGTTGAATTCAGATTATTTGATTGTGGTCTAAAGAAGGGCCTAATCGTCTTCTACAATAAATTGTGTGTATTTAAATAACACCGAAAACGCGGTCACTCATTTAGGTAAATTTGAATTTATATTGTTGCTGTTTCTCACTTAATTTTGGATTGGAGGTAAAGACGGTTGCGTACTATGGTTTACGTCCCAGCTTCACATGCGAACCCGAAGGATTCGAAATTTGTCAGTCCACATTTACCGATGTTGGAAAATTTATTTTACGTTCACCATTCCCGTATATGAAATCAATGGAGAGGACTGGCCTTATCAACGCCTTATTTATCCCCAACTTTACCACATGTTTGCCCTTTTTCATTCTCCATACCTTTTTTGGAAAGTCGTGTAATCTCCATTCCAACATTAAAGAATTTTTCTATCGCAGTGGTAGTTTGAGCCTGCACTGCTATTCCATTTTTAGTGGTGCGGACAGCACCAACGACGTAGAATGGCGAAGTGGAAATTTCATTTAGAAAATTAACTTGCCTCCATAACCTAACTTCGCCGTTGAGAGCTACCATTCCCAGGTGAATTGATTATTGTTTAATTATGTGCAGTTTTTGTTATTGTTAGCTTTACATCTAAAACTCAGTTTGAACGATTCAGCAGTCATATCCAGAACTTCCAAAAGAATTGAGATGTTGAATCGATCAAAGGGTAAATTGAAGGGCAATTATTGTACTGATTTTTACTTGATGATATCTCCTGGGAATGTGTATATTATAGTAGTCAATTTTTTTCAACGCTTTTAGTGTGCGCGGTGTGCGTATGAACACGGTTCGTAAAATCTTAAGGGCCCGAGGCAACATAAAGTAAAAAATAATGGTACCGCGCCGGTCTTCTTAAACAAGATTAAAATTCACCGGTCGAGCTTAGGTTAGTGTCAGAAAATGATTTTTTAAATGGAGGGACAGAATAGTA
Organism: Rhagonycha lutea; assembly: GCA_958510855.1. NCBI lineage: Eukaryota > Metazoa > Arthropoda > Insecta > Coleoptera > Cantharidae > Rhagonycha > Rhagonycha lutea. The sequence continues at coordinate 1,749,272 of OY294040.1, read as the reverse complement.
ATTCGCCGGTGCCGAGTTGTTGCGTACCCTTCCTTGTTCTGGAGGGTATTCCATACCCCCCAGACCCCCCGGTCTCACACCCATTTCAGAGGATTAAATTTGTTTTGATTTAACAATGTTTTATCTTATTAATGTTTTTATAAAAGATTTTGTATAAACAGGCCGGGGGTAGTGTAGTGCAAATTAAATCGCTTGCCAAGGGTACATTTTATTAAAATATTTATTTATACAATTAAAAACATTATTAAAATAAAACGAATTTATTCCCCTGAAATGGGAGTAAAACCGGGGGGTCTGGGGGGTATGGAATACCCCCCAGCACAAGGAAGTGATGATATGTCTTTTCAAAATTGATAAAAGCGCAAATTTAATCCCATAGCACTTGGTTTTTCAATTGATTACTTAAAATAAATTATAAAGGAAGGGGAAAGATTTCTTTAGGAACATTATAAACTACATAATAATACTAATGCAATGCTATATTAGCTCATATTATAATCATTGATAACATTTAATTTTATCTCATTATGAAGTATTTTTCTATTTTCTAGGGTGGATAAGCCCGCTAAATACCTTAAAATGTGACGAAATGAGCGTTTAACCGAAGGTCTGGAGAGGTAAGGCCAGTGGCGTAAATACGGGGGGGGGGGTGCAGAGGAATGGTAACGGACCCCTTTGGACTTCCTTAAACAGCATTATATTGCGACCAAATTTTTTTAAATCCCAATTAAATTAAAGGGGCCCGTCAAAGCTATTGCTCCCCGGCCTAAAATTTGAAGTTACGCCACTGAATTCATTTGAGAAGTCCTCACAACTATCAAACGAAAATATACTTCGGGCATATTTTCAGAAATGAAAAGTATGCTCTTCTCCAGCTGATCATGGAAGGGAAGATAGCGTGCAAACGAGGTCTCGGAAGAAAAAGGCAATCATGGTTGAAAAATCTGAGGCAATGGTTCGATATTCGGGACGTCGCAACATTACCTAAACACTGCAGGTATACAAGACTGGCGTCCGAATTCCTGTTTTTCTTAGTTAGTTGTCATACGATCGCCTGAGTCACAACATAAAATTCCACGAACCGCGTAAGCGCAAACCAAGCTCTGATACTTGAGGGGGGGTGTAATCTCTCAGTTGGCCTGTCCACCTTAACATCGTAGATCAGCGGGGTAAGTGGTACTAATTGGAGCAATTTGTGTTACAATTCATCAACATCTAATTAGAATAAAACTTCCATTTACCATGTGATCAAGGTTGCAGAAAGAATTGTGTATGTACTACGAGTGGAAACGTCGTTGCCACTATTTCACGGTTGCTGGCTCCGGCTGTGTCAATGAGCAACTGATTACTTTCTGCACAAATTACTATTTAATTAACATTAGTACCTACTATTATTAAATAATTAATAATGCAATGAGAGCTGTAAAGTAATATTAGCTTATAGAATGTAATCTATTTCTCATTAAATTAATCTCAATTCTAAATAAATTAATATTATATAATTTAAATTAATAATTAAAATGATTATTTTTCTACCCGTTGCTACGGACGGCTATACTTTACCTCCCGTTGTTACGGACAATTTTCTGAACCAGGACTGAAAAATACTATTTTCTACACGATTAATTAATAGTTTGTCATTTTCCACCCGTTGTTAAGAACAGCTTTTGAAAACCGAGCTGAAAAATGCTACTTCCTGCACGATTAATTCTAAAAATTAAAAATTGATGTTTTTAAAATTTGTCACAAGTTGCTAAGGACAGTTTTCCGAACACTAGACTGGAAAATGCTACTTTCTACGCGATTAATATTTAAAAGAATAAGTAAAATTTCTTATGTACGGATCCGAGCTTATTTGTAGTGATGTTCTATGAAAAATGGAATGTCTCGAATAATAAATTGTATTGCTTACATTCTAAATGTATTATTTAAAACCAATTAAAATTATTTCATTTTAGCATTTCAGTAAACATTCATTTCAACACTTGGAATTTCACAAAGGTAAGATTTACAAAAAAAAATTATAATGGAAAAGCTTCTGCTTTTATTTCTCTACATTTTGCATTTAAAATTACTGTTTCCTTCTGGCGTAATTTATGAATTACGTTGAAAAATGTAATTTGTAAATAATAAAATTACTGTACGACTGGTTTCAATATTCTTTCATTACAAAGCCTGTAACTTCATAACATAAAGATTTGCGAAAAAAATTATTTAATTGAAAATTTTCTGTCTTTAATTGTCTACAATTTTCATCTAAAATTAGTTTTTGTATCTACCGTAATTTATGAGTTATGTTGAATATTTAAAATTGGTTTATTATTAATTCGTGAAAATAAATTTGTTTAATTATTAATAAATTACGAATTAAATTAAGACGAAGGTCTTAATGCAAGATCGAAAGCTCAAATATAACTTTATAATTATTCCTTAATTCGTAATTTATTAATAATTAAACAAAGTTATGTTGAATAGTGTAATAGCAAACCTTCTAATTTTAATTTTGAATATTTTCTACTAAAATTTTTTGTTTCTGTTTGGAGTAATTAATGATTTTTAGTGGAAAATGTATCCACATATAAAGCGCACTACCAGTTGATAAATATTTAATTGACAATTTGACAAATTGATTGTGTTTTGGATTTTTTATGAAGTTAATTCAACAATTTTCTACAAACGGTTTACACAAATAAACAACAGAAAATGTTTTCTACAATAATTTAGTTTATTAAACAAATAATGTGTTCGTAGCTGTAAACTATTTTTCCGCAAAATATATTGAATTAGCACTTGCGAGCACGGCATTCATGTATTAAATTTTATAAAATTAACAATAATTACTGCATAACTAAATCACCTTTTTGTATAATTATCTGTACAATTTTAAAATTATTATTAATTAATAATGCATTTTACTCGCGAGCGCATAATTATTAACAAATTGGTATGCAAACAGATGCGGCAGCTTTATTGTGGTGGTTTCAATCGACTCTTAGGAAAAAATTATCAATAATACATTCGAAAGCAATTTCTAATTACAATAATTGTAATTTAAATTAAACCACCCTTTAAATTATTTGTGGGTCATGTATCCATAATGTTACATTTACGCTCGACGTGAAAGCCACAAATGACTGTTATAAAATGAACAACTTTGATTAAAATATGTTGCTTTGTTGTTAATTAAAATTATTTTAAAATACTTCATCTTGTTACAATTATTGCAGTAACAATTTTAGGGTTACATCAAAATTTATTATTTTAAAGGAAACATAACTCGAATAATTGCATAATTATTTTAGGTTTCGCTTTTCCCGTTCAACGATTCCGTTTTCACAAAACGCGTTACATAATAATTTTAAAGGTTTATATCAACACAAATTTTTATATGTTATGTACATTTTCACATTATTTATTTTTCATTATCCAAAGCAAATTAACTTTGTGGGCTTAAATTTTCGCAGCAGGATTTTTAAGTTTCATAAACCTCGATGAAAGTCCAATAATTTAAAAAAAACTCGGGGTTTACAAAAAAATATGTTTTACTCGAATTACCGGGATATGGTGGTGCTTTTTTCGTGATATTATCCTTCTTGGGATCCTCCATAATTCCTAATTTCAAATTGTGAAATCAGGGCTCTTCGGTGGAAAACTTAACAAATAATGTTAAATTACTTTCGTGATGAACCTACATTATTTTATAACAATTTCTCTTTGCATATGGATCCGGTCTCTGATGAAAAATAAGCTTCCTAATTTTTTTTTTACTAAATCCCTCGAAGATATAATTTTGTAAATTTAGTTAAAATTGTTTATCGTTCACTAATTCCCTTAGCTTAAAAGCTAATAAAATTTACGTTTCGTTAAATAAAAGTGTAATTATATAGTTGTATTGAAAATTCAAAAAAAGCAAAAATTAATATGCCGAACTGATACACACGAAGCATTTTGTGACGTTACAATACTTCATCATATATTTTTAAAATTCACATCTCGTTGTGTCACATCCATTTCATATTATACAGCTCAAATTTTAACCTTTTCATATTTTTCAATTGAAAATAAAGCAAGTTTATGTGCGCCCTAATTTAAATATTGTTAATTTTTAATTGCGAGAGATTAGTAAAAAGCGTGACATTTATTTTCAAAACAAATTGGTTCTGTGTTCTGTCACTATTTTTCAGCGCAAAATTGTAAATTAATGGATGCATTTTTGTTTGTTATTCAAAATTGACATATAATCGTTCTCCAAAGTGCAATAATCCTGCTAATTACCTTAGCGCCGGTATAAGTTTATGTATGGTACCGAGGATTAATAAATTTGATGAGAGAGGTCGCTTTAAATTCACGGTGAGGAGTCGTCTAACCCTCTAACCCATCGTTCTACTTTATTAATTTAATTCTTAGGGTCAACTCAAAATGACACGTAAGCTACAAAAAATGGTTGTTCCAACTTCCATCTCCGTCGACACGTTGTTGGTTATATGCGAACACATAATTCACTTTTCAACAAAAAAAAAAATCTTTGGAAGCTAAAAAACTACAATTAAAATTTAATCAAATTGCGAGTGTTTTCGGCGTAAGGATATACACTCATTTGTGACAATTTTGTCTCCAAGCGTCTGTAAACAAAACTCATTATTCTTTTCTTAGTCAACATTAATCAATCCTCACTCGGCGGCGTTGTGAAATCCACTTAATGTTCAAAATCGTCTACAATGTTGATGATATTCCTGTTGTGGAACATCTTCAAGATGAGAACAAACTTTGACAAGCAACAAGCAGGAATTTGATTGGCAACCTACACCTACGTCGCAATTAGTTAATAGATCGTACAGACTTACCAATTCGATCAAGTTTTTTTAGACTAAATTACGGGGGAAGTACCGTACCATTTTTGCTGCTAGGAAATAATATTACTTATATGATGTTACTATATAAATAACCCAGCTATCTCCAACGTATCACAAGCAATAATACAATTCACATGTAAACTATTCCAGGTACAAAGCAACTCATAAATACAAAATAATCGCACTTCCATTTGTATTTGAAAGGATCGTGTTTTAGTTGCGACAATTCAGTACCTAGTAGGTCAGATAAGGGTTGGTTCCTGTAAGTGACTACCCTTGTCAGCGCTAAATCTTCTCGGGGAGTACGTTTCATGCAATATTTGTACATGCGGTGTAAGCGGGCTACAATAACCTCATCTACTTACATCAAGTAAACCCAAAAAGTTTAATAAAGCGCCTTGTAAATATTCAAAAGTACAATTTCAAATTATTCACCCAGTTGTTACTTTAATGAGCTAACATTATCAATATTTGTTATGGCTTTTCCAAGATACAAATTTCAAAGCAAGGCGAATATCAGAGATACTGGATCAAAGCTAAATAATTAAGGTAAATGTTTTTTGAATTAAATGATCAGATTGTTTTCAGTAACATGGTTAATAATCCTGGAATGATAATCAAATGGGTACATTGAATTTTATTGTTAGGTAATAAATTTTATTGTTAAGTACACAATTCATGCTGGAAATAAAACTATCGATTGAGTTTACGTTATTTGATTTTAAATTTTACATTGATATATTGTACATATTTAGAAATTCCACATCTTCAAATATAATTTTCTTTCAAGTAACCACGAAAAATGTTATAGGCTTCATTGTGATAAGGATTACACAGAGATTACCTCGGTGGTTTGCAATTGCCTTCCGAAGGACGACTTAAGTTTTTATTTCACCCGAAATAAAACCGCGTACCTACTTCGGTATTAGTAGCCCAACGCACAAACCACAAAGTCATAACCTCCTTTTATACAAAACTTTTTAAAAACGATCTTATATCACTTTTATAAAACTTAAGAAAAAATTATTTATTTCCAAATATTTAACCTTCATCCGCTCACGTATTTTGGAGTTGCAATTTGCTTTTGTGAATGTTCTCTCCCATGTCCTGCCAAAGCGTCATGGGAGAAGTGGGAATGGCTTGTATTCTCTAATTACTCTCTTCTCCACTAGACAATGTTTTCTGATTAAAACAGCTCCATCAGCCGGCTCAGTACAGCCACAAACTATCCTAATTATCTTACTGCGGCCAATTTGCCGCATATGCGAGCGGATGAAGGTTAATCAACTTAGGGTTGGTTGTACCAACGCCGGTTAAACCTCGTTCAACTTTGAACTTAGTTCAACCAATCAACATGGTCAAATACGGGGTTCTTAACCAAGTTGATTGGTTGATGATGATTTGAACTGAGTTCAAAGTTGAACTAGGTTTAACCGACGTTGGTATAACCCACCCTTATATCGTTCTTGGGGAAATTGTTTTTCATTGACTACAGAAGTTGTGAAAATTTAATGCTATCACTAGAGCACGGATTCTAGGCAATTTGCCTTTTTGTCCTTTATTTAGGCAATTCAAAATTATAAATACAGAAATGCCGTTCAAACGATTTTGAAAATTTTGAGCCCTAATACTTTCATTTGCCTAAATGCCTATTTTCGATGTTACTGACCTAAAATAGATTTTTAATGCCTACAAAGCCTAAACCAATGATTTATCCCATTTACGTTACTAAAAGTTAAAAACAAATAATTTTTTTTATTTTTAAAATTTGTATCTCTCAGCCTGAATGGCTTTAAGTTAAATAGGTACCCTCTAAATGCAAAACCATAAATAGCAGAGGTTCTCCAGGTCTGATAGGGGGGGGGGAAGGAGGTGAATTTTCCAAACACTTAAAAAAAATTAGTAAGCCCCCAAATTAGTAGCGCCATATGCAAATAGAGGAGAAAATTAATAACACCATATATTTAGGAAGGGAAAAAAGCTTACATAAAAATTTGTATAGTATTTTCCATCCTTATAGCTTTTATGTATTGTGGTGGTATTTTGACCAATTAAAAGTGACAGCGAGCAGATAAGAGAGTAATTTGTTTTTAATTTAATTTTGAATTCAGTAGTCAGTCTATACGACTAACAAAAAAAAATAAGATTTGCATCAAAAACAAAAACCATCCCATGTAACAATTAATTACACGTGAGACACAATTTGAGTTTATTTGTGAGATACAAAAGTTTTGTAACACCCTGTGAGTGCTTTTTAAATTTGATAACAGCCGCGGTTTTCTGTAAAACATAAGGTTAAAGTGTTAATATCAGTTCGGTGCGCGAGCAATTAACAACGTTGTGTTGCCTGCTAGAGGGACCATTTTTGGTTACCAGCAACAGGATCCCCACCACAAAAGCAAATTTTGAATTTTGGAAAAGGAACGAGAAACACGGCAGTTCCCAGGTAAAGCTCAAGCAGAGAGGAGTTCTTAAGTGGTCTCCAAGCGGAGAAGAGTTCCTTGATGAAACTCAAGATAGGAACACGTGAAGTTCTTGGGGAGACGTCGATTGAGAAAGTGTAAATTTCTCGATAAAATCCCAATTAAGGAACTCAACTGCGATTCTTTGGTACAAAAATCCAAAGCATTAATTTACTTAATTAAACCGAAGTAAATGAATTTACGAAAATTCCGGTAGTTGATAAAGAAATTGTGTATCGTGAACGTGGCGAATCGGAAATCAACTTCACATTTGGTGATGTGTTTGTATTTGGAATACTGGCAGGAGTTTCGACCACATGCATCCGGCAACACACGGAGTTTAATGGAAGGTTATTAACGTGCGACAAGGTACAAGATTTATTTTTTATTTTTAATTAATCTAAATTGTAAATCAATGATTTGTGTTGATTTTAGATTAATTAAAGGACTTTATTGATTTTAATGATTATAATTTGTTCACATGATTACACCAAATAATGAAATATCCAAATTTAGCTCCTAAATACAAGGATTTAAATGTAATTTGGATGCTTTAATTATTGCACAAAAATAACACATTGGTTTTAGACAAAATTGTTGTCCAAGTTAATTTGATGCAAATTTTTATTGATTCTTTATGCCACTTAATAAATTATGTCTACAACAAATTGCCCTCTTATTTCGTCTACTGAATCCACTGACTCTGAGGAAGAGAAAAACTCTACTCCGATAAAACGTTAGCTTTGAGGGTCTTTCTTTTTTGGGGTGGTTATTCTTAAAGTAAGAATAATCATAACAGTATATTGTTATTAAAAATGTGTTAACTAATTTTTTTAAATATTATGTTTATAAGTTTCTGTAATGAAAAATACATATTGCCTAAAAACCCCTAAATTCTTAATTATTGCGCCTATTTCAATGATTTTTACAGCCTAAAATTGTACCTTTTTTAACAATTTTTACGTCCTAAAATCCGTGCTCTAACTATCACTTTTTGTTCTCTACTATAAGAATGCGTTTTAGGAAGTTACATTTTTATTAATTTAAATTTTACTTAATAAAATTGAATTTTATATTCAAAAATCTTCACGATCACACAAGCTTTATGTTTGGTTTTATTAATTTTAATAAAAATGCCTTTTTTACACAAAAGAAAAAAAGCTTTTACAACTTTTGAAAAGTTTATTTAATTTTTATTTAGCTATAATATTTTTTTCATTTTGAAATAACAAAACGGATCAGAGTTGGAAATTATTTATACTTTTTAAGTACTAATGTAATATTTAAATGCTTTTCATGTTTTTAAATATTTAAATAACTCTTTAAAATCAATTAAAAATTTATTACATTTCTAACATGTGAAAACCATATCTGCTTAATCATCGACCTAAAGCGCTTCTACGTACTAATCATAATTATTATTATTATTATGCTTCATTGATATTTAAATACCTCCGCCATTATTATAATAATTAATAATTATAAGTTTAAATATTAATTAAATACGGGCTGTACGGTCTATAAGGCCACACTGATCCTAAAAGTATTTAATTAAACTAATCATTTCTTATTATTTATTATTTAATTTATTAAAAAATAAATATATTTTTTTTATTGACTTCCTCTAATATTACAATCTGTTATTGACAATAAGTAAATGATTTGACAGTGATTGACATAGAAGGAGTTTGCCCCCTTTTGGCTCATGCGTGCAATTTGGTTCATAATTTTCTGTATTCATAACTTTTTTAAAACTTCATAAAAGTTAATAATAATTATTAAACTTGTTCAATCCCTCGCCTACATTTGGTCCGAGCAACATGCGTCGATCGGTCAAGAAGTTAATTCGGGGCGCAAAAATATACGCGGAGGGCGTATAATGAGATAATGATATCTCCCATAAGATCGAAATTTGCGTAAATATTGAAGTGTTATTTTCCACCCTTAAAATAATCCCTAAGAAAAACTTCTTCTTTTAGCTTGGTAAAATAATTCCAACTTCTCAATCGAATTGGGCGGAAAATATCTTCTTTGCCCGCTATATCAAAACTTCATGCAGCTCAATAATACAAAACCAGGAAAAACCGCTCTTGTATTGTTTTCCAATAAATAAATTTTAAAATATTTAAATTTTTGCAAAAATGGTAAACTTAAACCGTCAATTTGTTTAACGATCAAAATGCAACGCACCTAATCTTTTTTCCAAAATTCCGTATCTCCTTGCGACTTTATCAGCCAACCTTCAATGCCTTGAATACTAAATTTTATTGGTAATGTAAATTTACCCAAAATCATCAATGACGTCCAATTTTCCTCAGTTTTTCCAATTATACTAAAATGAGAAAAACACTCTAACGTATTTCTCACAACTAATCAACTTTTCAATTAAAAAATAACTCAATTTTAAAACCTTTATTAGCAGAATCAAAATAAAACGACCGTCCACGACTTGGACGGCGTACGCAAGTCAAGTCTTCTCATTATCTGTCCGCGCTCTCTCGGCTTCCTCGAAGACGCGAAACATACAAAATTCAAATTATTTACAAAAACTCAAGCAAACCATTTCCTTATTCCAAAAATTACACGACAATAATGTAAACTTCGATTTTTGACCAAACTAATCGAAATTTTGGATTATTCCTAATCTTAAACGTTTCATTTTAATGTTATCTATCAAATCCCGGTGAGTTAGGTTTATTGAATCAATAGAGTTGAGAATGAGGAGTTTATGAAAAAGTTACATAATCTAGAGCAAGGGTATCAATCTGGCAGCCCGCCACTTAAATTTTTGCGGCCCGAATAAACTTTGGTGCTTTATTATCTACACTGTTAATTCTAATACAAAGCCAATATTTCTCACCTCACGACTGGAGGTTCCAATTCAGATTTTACATGTCTTTAACGAGCCCAACCTCCGTGTATGCTTGGAGGGTATTCCATACCCCCCAAACCCCCCGGTTACAAAGACCAACACAATGTATGCTCTGTAATTTGATTTTATAACATAGAAACCGTTTCAAATAGGTATAGTTATTAAAATGTTTTTGTATTGAGACCGGGGGGTCTGGGGGGTATGGAATACCCCCCAGCGCCTGGTTATTAATAGTTATACAGTTTTTAATTATATGCTGTAAAAGTTTTCGATTTGTGTCCGAAACAGGGACACCGAAAAGTTAACGTAGTTATTATTAAAAACTCACCGGGATTTGGAGTCTAGGAAAATTTATAGCATTTTTACAGCATAATAATTAAAAACTGTATAACTATTAATAACCAGGTGGAATACCCCCCAGACCCCCCGGTCACAATACCAAAACATTTTAATATACCTATTTGGAACGGTTTCTATGTTATAAAATCAAATTACAGATCATACATTGTGTTGGTCTTTGAAACCGGGGGGTTTGGGGGGTATGGAATACCCTCCAAGTATTCACGGAGGTTGGGTTCGTTAAAGACACATGTAAAATCTGAACTATAGCACCTCCAATCGTGAGGTGAGAAATATCGGTTTTGTATTAGAATTAACAGTGTACATAATAAAGCAGAGTCCTTATCAAAGAAAATATAATAGTTCCTCATTAGGTTTGACCAACCAGCCAAGAAACCGTACGATGTACGGTCACGTATGATTTTTATCCATTGTACATGAGCGTGACCGTACATTGTACGGTTTCACAGTTACTTGGAACAAAACTCAACAAAAAATCAGGAGTTTAAAGTACTATAGAGCAAGGGTGTCAAATTCATTCCAGCAGCGGGCCATTTCTTAACAAGCAAAATTTCTGAGGGCCGCGCAAATGACTTTTGCTAACTTATCTTCATTTTTGAACGATATTATCTATCTTAAAATATACAATATGCACAGAAATTTATTTTTATTTATACAAATAATAATCATCAAAGTTCATTCAGGCCGTAAAAATACACGGGCCGCCAGTTTGACACCCCTGGCTCAAGGAGTTTCTCCAAGCAAGTTGCGTACAAACCTCCAAGATACTCCCTGAAAGGACAGAGGTAGGTACACTGTCAGTTTAGAAGATTATTAGGAGAAATTCCATATAACTAGGTTAATAGGATGAAATTCTTTGCAAGAGATTTAAAATCTTATTTTCCTAATATTTCTTGTAGTTTTAGCTTTATCCTGAACACAATCTAGGACTATTTACCGAGCGGCTTGAAAGAATTGAAATGAGAAATTGAAAGATTTATTATTACCTTTATTAAACCTTATAAAGATCTCATGCGTATGCGTATTTTGTATTCAATATTTACTAGGTTTTTTTGTCTGCATGTCACAGTCTCCTGGTCCAATGCTTTCGAAATCAAAGAAGACACAGAAATTGCTTACTTATTATTTACGTTATTCCAGGATGTTTCTCTTCCCATAGTTATCCCATTCTCTTTAGAAAAGAGACTTTATTCTTTACAAACAATATTGTTCAGTTAATGTCCCAATTAATGTTATTCCATCACTGCTCTGTCATCTTTGTGAATCAATTCTTACTTAAAGTTAATAATAACAAGTTACGTGATAACTTAACACTTTATTTTTATAACAAATTTTATTTACTTGATCTTTTATTTTAATTGGAATGTCACAAAAGTAATTATTTAACTTTAAAAGTTTTTATAATGAATATTTCATAAACAAAAACTGCGATAATTGATTTACCGATTTTTATTTATTTGTAATTAATGTTTGGTTAAGTGTTCAAATTTTCAAGATTCTATCAGTTAGTACAACAATAAAAGGGACTTGAATTTTTCTTGCATTAAAATTTACCTTATCGAAACAAAATCATGTGTGGCCGATTAACCGGTGTCCGCTTAGCTTAAAGGGGTGAATTTTTAATAACGGTAAGATGGGGAAAAAATAGCCAAATATTTGCCTATTAAGCTAGTTTAGAAGTTTGTGGGGTGCTGTAACTTATGGTATCGCACATTAAAACCGTACACCTGCTTCGGAGGTTAAGGTAAGTGTGGAACCGCTATAATTTGACAAGAATTGCCTAACCAGGATGATTTATGAAGATTCAGTAACGATTATATACTACACAGGAAGTCGTTTCCAAAATTTCGCCCAAGATTGCAAGTTTAGCAGAACAAATTCGTTCAAATTTCAACGAGACAATCACGTCAAGTCGAATATCCAATTAGGAAAAAATTATTTACTCAAAAGCACATTCATCGTGAAAATTTGATGGCATTTCATCCAAATCACATTTTCAAACAACATCTGAATGATTTATCATAATTTAAACGATAGCACACCACAATCAATCACTTGTCACTTTTTCAGTAGTGATATCACTTATGCATCGCGGTAAATTGACAAATTGTTTATACAAAGTATTTTTGGTATAATTTTAAACCCTGAAATATTGCGCACAATTTAATTTTTTTTAATGCTTTCATACCCAATTTGTATGGGGTATTTGATCTTGGTGCTTTTATCCACCGCTCTTATATTTTTAGTTTCAGCGTGTGATGACTGGTGAGGGCCCGCTTATCCTAGATGAAAGAAATTTCGTGTTAGATTTAGTGCACGGAAAATAGTTAGATCGAGTGGCAGTTTTTAAACAACTTAATCTTTCCTATAGCATATTTTCTAAATAAATTACCCACTAATATTAGAAGCGGCGGTATTTGAGTTAAAAATAAAATTCAAATTTTTCTTCCCATTAAAAAATGTTTTTCCATAAATTAATACATCTAACGTTAGCAGAAAACCAACAAGCGATCTGTAATTATACTTAATGGCAAGCCATTAAAGTGTATTTACTAATTAGAACGGTACACATACGCCTTTCAATAAACTAAATAAGCATTACATCGACTTTAGCTTTAACGTCAATAAAAATAACACCAATGTCAACCGATAAAATCAACATCGTAAGAAGTTATTTAGTTATTTGCCTTCGGAAATTCTGAACAATGAGTGATTTACTGAGTTTCAAAAGTGGATGGAAAATTTTGAATTGTTAACACAAACTTCCAACTTAAATCGAAAAAATTCGAGTTTTGGCAGCTCCTCGACTCAAACAGATTCAAAACGCTTTCTTAAAAAGATTTTAAATTCAATATTAGTTAGAAAGAAAATTATTCATAAAACCACCCGTGAAAATTTTTACATTATAACAAATAATTTAAAGAAAATGAAAATGATTTACATTTAATATTAGATAATAATCCGCAAAGTTGAGCAGTAGTTTAACTACTTTTCTTCTAAAATAGCTGTCATTTATTATAAGCTACTTTATATTCTTAAGCTTTAGCTACTTTCGGAAGCAAATTATAATATTTTAAATTAAAATAGCACAAACATTTTTCGGGACCTAAATTTTCACCGGTCCTTTTGGTATTTAGCAAGGTAGCGGAGCTAAATTTATAAAATTTTAATTTATTGCAATATGAGACATTTTTAGGTGTAAAATAAATGAATAAAAATTTGTAATTTTTAATTAATAATCTAAGATTGGAAATTAGTGCTACATAATTCGATCCGTTGGCATTTTTTCGTCGTCGGTCGTTTGGAATTTTATTAAAATTTTAAAATACTTTTAACAAAACGGTACGTCATCATCAGGTTTATTTTTGATTTAATAAAACATGTTGTATCTCGCATTATCTACAATACAAAATTTAAATGATAATAAATCTTGACAATAATTTATATTAGCAGTTTCGTTTTAAATGAAAATTAATTTAAACTTTCGTTGTGATGTATTATTTGCGTGCCTGGTCGTAATAAGTTTAATTTATTTATCAATTTTATTGTGAAATTAACTTAATTTTCTTTTAGATATCTGCAAGTTGGTTTGCTTTATACGAGAGAGATAAAGTGTAGATTGCAAGACAGTTTTAGGACGAGTGGTTTAACCCATGTATTCTCCAACCCATTTAATCTACACTTCATGGTGTTATTGTTTCCAGACGGTTGCGTATCGAAAAGAAGGCTCTTATTTTCCCACCGAGATATTCCTATCTTATAACCCTAACGTTATCTCCCGAGTATTTTCGAAAACAATTCACGGACCTTACAACTTAATTGGTTCATTTAAAAAATTGGATTCTTTATTCTTGTAAAAGAAACACAGCCCTCGTTAATGCTATTAAAATGTACATAATAGAATCTTGCTCGGAATTAAGTTCTCTAATCTTTATAAAGTTAAATGCTTTTGCATTTTATTTTAGTAATAAGATGCAAAAGAAACGGACTACGTTTTCTTTAGTTTGTCTTTAAGAAAAGCGACCATCTGAATACTTTTCTCGGTTCTTAGGTAAACACAAAACAGCAAATGTATGGGACAACGGCACAGATTTGCTTACCCGATTATCTGATTTTTACTATCGCACTCCTTCTTTTTATTTCTTGCAGTGACATAAACACGCAAACCCTCAAATAGTAACCCGCTTCGAACGAATAAAATTTTTTTTTTAGTTAAAACGATACGAAAAGTCGAAACTGATGTTAAGTCGACGGCTTAATGGTCAGCACTCACTGATTGGGTGCTTAACGTGTCGCTCTAACAACATCTTGTACATACATCGAAAGTCAGGAATAATGAAATTAAACTTTTGTAATGCCTTACGTCGTTATCTACCAGGGTATTATTACAATCAAAGAAAGAAATAGTACGAGAAAAGAAAACTAAATGGAGTTTGTAATTAAAGAAATTTTAAGATGGAAAGAAAAATTCCCAGTAGATAAACTGTTGGAAACTAAATCTATAGTTACACTAACAATTTGACCCATTAAAGAGAAATAAATTGTGGTGCGGTAGTACTTTAAGAGCTTTAAGAGAAAATCCCGCACGTATAATTTAGTTACATTAATTACTGCACGTGTAGGTAATTGGTTAAATTTTTATCAGAGCTGTTGAATAATTGCATCAAAGAAAAATGAATGCATGTTATGAAATTTAATATTAAAAATTAAATTTGTAGATCCTCCACTTTGAAACAGCGCAGATTTTTATTAAATATAAAACCGTAACATCTATCAAAATGCATTTACTAATGCACTTCTTGTTTATTTTTCGAAACCTCGACCCTTTCGGTTATAAACCTGCGCTATTAGAGAGCTCGAGATAATAAATTAGATTGACAATAGCGAAATTCTTTAAATTGCAGTAATCAAGACTTGATTCAATCTTACTTCTTACGTTTGGTATAATTTTTAAATAAATTTAAGTGCATGTTGGTTTTTTTAGGAGTAACAAACAAATTACCTTTAATTAGTTGCAGTGGCCTATCGTTAGAAGTTATGCCTACGTCCCTTAATTTTTTTATAACATTTACATGATTACTCTGGTTCCAGAAGAAAGAACCATATTTTACGTTTATTGGTTCCTATTTAATTCCATAATTTTCCATAATTATCACCTTTTAATCGTAATCTATAACCATTTTTCTTCTGACTTCCAGAAGCAGAATTCACACATCTCCTACCTTCGGTAGGCAAACGATTAGACTTTTAGTAGTAAAATTATCCTTCATTTGGACAATGAACTCAATTATGTTAATCAAGAAGGACTTCTTGGCTCTCAATCAAAAAAATGTTATATTTTCCTTTTCATTTATTAATTAGGGTAAATCATGCAAACTCGCACTTATCTAAGAATATCCTATTTGCTATTGTACAGCTTATTTTAAAAATTCAATAGCAACGACGTTGTATTTATTAGTAATAAATGGAATTATCGAATAAGACAAGATAAACGAGGAAAGTTTTATAAGTATGCTGCAAGGAAAGTTCTAAACAAATAATGAAGACATACCATTCCTGGCACTTGCAGTTAACTAATCTTTAAAGTGTACTTACACCGTCGTAAACTACTACACGATTATTTATAAACTTCAAAAAATATTATTATTTTGTAAACAACTTTACCCTGACGTGATACGCTTTAATGAAGAACCACTCGAAGAGTTTATATTAACGTCGAGAAAATTTATACTCTGGAAAGTTGTTAATGAAATTTTAGAAAACGCTAACTTAGGTAAATACCGAGTGTTTTACATAAATTTTGCAGTCGCGAAACTTTGATTTAGAACTTTTTATGAAAAACTACCATTTTTTTCCAACAGATTTTTTTTATAAAATTAGTAAAATATGTCTGTTTGGCAGCGTTCCAAGGCAATGTTCTCGCCCAAAAAATAGTATCAAAATTTAACTAAAATTATTCATTATAGTAGGTATATTTCTTATTAAAACTTCTTTTTAATTGTTTAATTAAAAGGGTCATTAAAAACGGAATGAAGATAAACTGTACAATTTTATAAAAAGAATTGAAATTTGAAACTTTTGACCAACATCAAGAAATCGATTTTATAGGAAATGAAATTCTCGACGAAATGATGATTAGTTTTTTGTTCTACAGTAAACAGTTTTCGAGATATTAAAAATTTAATGGGCGTCGTCGCCGTCGTGACCAATATTTTATTTTTCGAATAGTCAGTTTTATATCTTAGAAAATTGTTTCCATACTCTTTACTGTAACTATGAATTTTTTAAACGTTTTTGTAAACATATCAATTTGAATTTAACCACTAAAAAGTCCAGAAAACTTATTCTTGGAATGACTTTCGAATTGTTCCCACTCTTAAACCATTAAAAGCAGTTTTGAATTTTATAGGAAGTTTAATTCCTTACAAAATTGTTTATGTGTTTCTTACGGTTACTACAGCGCTTCGAGTGAAAAGCAGTGACATGCAATTTGTTCTAGTTTCTATTTATAATTTTTATTCGAATGAATAAATTTAATTGACTTTCAAATTAAACAATTTGGATAATAAAATTCAAAATACACCAAGTAAACATAATTTCATCTTAAAATTCATCTAGAGTTTTTCAGATCTTTTATCTTTGAAAATTCGCCTTCAGACAGATAAAAAATAGGGTTTATGAGTTTGTAATGAAATGAAATATGTATGTTTGTCCATTTGTGATCCTATAAGACAGGAAATATTAGATCTGTCCATTTAATTTTTTCCAGAAAGTTGCTTAAACAGTCCGAGGATAATATTTTGAACCATAACACAAATTCAAGTTTTGTCTAAAAGAAACTGTACAAAAATAGGTCATTAAAAAATTGAAACTAATTTTAATAATCGTAAAGTAAAATGAAATAAATTAAAAAATCAAAATTGAGTGTAGGTTAGGAAAGAAAATTTTAAGACGAAGGATGCAGGTAATACGTAGGAGGGCATATTAATTTTAAGTGAAAATTAATGTTTCGGTAAAACCGGCGCGAAAGCAAATACCTTTTAATTCAAAATTACTGTTAATGGAAAGTAATGTTTACACTAACTTTTATTAAGCAAAAATATTATGTGGGTATTTTGTGAGCGCAAAATTAAATATAGACATCTTTATGCATAAGGAAAAAAATAGTTAATCGATAATACAAATAACTTGGCATTAGCCGAATTTTTCTCGACAAAGCAGACGTCGGTATCGGTGGTGGTTCAGGTTGCTAGTAGGAAATTCCAAAAGCTCTTACCACTATTGTTTGATAGAAAGTTTCAGCTAACCTTAATAACGCCGTTATGGTTGACACGAAATGCTTTGTTTGTTAGTTTGACAGAATTTATTGATGACCGTTCATTACCGCTATTTTACTCGAGGTGACAACCAGTAATTGTGTTCTCCAACAATGACCGAGACGCGGAAGGTTGGAAACTTAGTAGAAGTATGTAAATTAAGAAAAGATATTTTGACAAATTTCTTTGTCAACCAATACTTCAATGTAATTAACTTTTTTTTGCAAAACTCTTTGATGTTACGCTCAAGTATGTGCTTTGTTTTTTAAACTCTAATTTACTACTATTTACCTTGGCTGGAAGCTACAAAACACCGACGTTTATTTTATGTTCATATTTAATTTGTAATTAAATAACTCGCCTGGATTATTTGAATGTTACAAGAGCTTTGAAAATTTAAATAAATAATTTTATTTCGGATGCGATTTCGAAAAGAATTCACTTAGAAATTCAATGATGATGCCCCAGGAGAACTTTTCTTTGACAAAAAATTATTTCCTAGGATCCATAAAACCCAAACAGGTTTTTGTTGGGAAATCATTTTATGAATATGTGATTTTGTTGTAAGAAAATGCGGTTCTTGATGAATAAATTTAATTTATTTTTACATTTTTCTTTTCGGTGATACCTCAAATAACAAATATTAATTTTCACACAGCTTATTTCTAAAAATATACTTAAAAATGGATTTATTTTATTATTTCAAATGTTTTTATGTCTAGAATCTTTTGAGACTCATTTCAGTAACCGAAAGCTTTCTTTGCTTGTTGTTTTTATTTTATTGAAAATAATTCAATGATATAAGGCAAATTAATCTTCCGTGCGAAGAGAAATTTTTTTTTGCAAAAGGTTTCAAATATTATTAGGTATAAAAGAAAAGTTAGATACTAAATTATTTAAAATTGCCAGAAGAGCTTCAAATTTAATATTCATGTGAAGTTATTAAACAAACAGAATAATATGCAAATGCATATAAATCCGACCTCTAATTGTAAGTTAAGTCTTAATCGTAAAATTTAATATTTTAAACTATCAAATATTTAGCGCTCGCACAAAATAAATCAATAGATAGAAAATTCGACGCTAAAGAGTAAAATTAACAGTTTTTTGTATTTTTCATGAAAATACACCGTAGCGTGGGTAGGTAAGTTCCGAAATTAAAATTTGAAATGTACTACAGGAATTTGTTTTAATAACCACGTAGTAATTAATGAAAATTGCCTTTAGCTTTTTTTTATTAAAATGTAAAATGTTGACCCTACTTTAGCTACAATGCTGGTGAAGAATAAATTTCATATAAGCCAATTTAAAATTTTTGTTTTTCTCTTAACGGGTCACAAATTTACTATTTAGCCAATAATTTAGTGGGTTGCACGCTACACACATAAACATTTCAATTTTATTTTTTATTCAACCGAATAATAATAAATCATTTGGCAACTTACGACGCTTGATTAAGGGTTAAAATAATGAAAGGTTGAAAATTTTTGTTTTTTACGCCTACGCTTCGAAACTACGTTGTGGTTTTTCGGGCGGTAATTAGAAATTTTTTGAATTAATATTCCGGACACAACATGGATTAAAAATGCAATTACTGGCAATCTTGGACCATTAGCTCACTTAAGCTGAGTTGAAAGCAAAAATAATAAAAATACAGAAAATTGCCTTCATTCCTAATTGAGTGAATATCTGAGTTAGGGTGGTACTATAAGAAATTGTGGTTCTCGTTTAGGTTTTTTCATTAATCATCTCGCTATTACTTCGTATGTCATCTCACATATCAAGTGAATAATATATTTTCATTTAAAAATAAAAAGTTTAATGAAACAAAAAGTTGCCCCACCGAATACCCTCGAAAACCAATCGAGTATCGTTCCATCCCTTATCAAACGTTATGTCAAAATTATTTCAAGAAATTTTATGAAATGTAAAAACATAAATTGGTTATGAGTTTATATTGAGATTGAAATGATTTTTTTAGTACAAAATTGGACTTATCCCTACATAAATAAACTGACCGTTAAATTAACTTAATGAAAATTGCCCTATATACTTTGAAAAATTCGCAAATTTTATTCAGGTCAATATTATAACTTGTAGCTTTACGCAGAAAGTCTGATTTAACTCAAAGCAAAATTTTAGTGGTGCAAAATTTATTAAGTCGGAACCAACTAAAACTTAATCATTTTTAGTCTCAAACGGTTCCGGCTTATACAGGTTTCACTGTATGATAATGACCCTGTAGTGCACTTG
Source organism: Rhagonycha lutea (assembly GCA_958510855.1). Lineage (NCBI taxonomy): Eukaryota > Metazoa > Arthropoda > Insecta > Coleoptera > Cantharidae > Rhagonycha > Rhagonycha lutea. Next base: position 1,729,156 of record OY294040.1, on the reverse strand, counting down.
CATTTAATTGCATTGATTGTTTTAAGAGAATTACTCTTTATTTACTGTGGTATGGATCTACCCTACACAGACTTTTTGTATAAAAGCGACCGATATTACCGCAATATTTAGTCCTGACGCTGATCCTGCAAGAGTCAGTTACAGTTAACCAACCAGTGAAGCATTTCTATTAGGCTCAAAATGGCTTTAGTCGATTCTGAAATCAGTTTTCAAGCTATTCTGATTTACTATAATTATCTTTATATTCATAGTTTCGGAGAAGTTGCAAGAAGTCCTATGATTTGCCTTTGTGTCTGTCTGTGTGTCTAAATAATTCAAAACAAATAAGAACGTTTTAAATTATTACTTTATTATGTAAATAAATGAACAACTGTAATGAAATTAAAAATATTTAAATATTTTTTTGCCTTACTTTTAGCAGATGAAGAATTTTCGTCTGATAATCGCACTGAAAACTGTTATATAATCAAGCAAATTCTAGAGTGCCTGCTCGTTCCTTCACAATCCTCCAAAATAATTGTTTCGGTGTCCTAGAAATAAGCCCATTCGAAAGTTATTTTTCTTTTCATTTTCTAATCGAGCACAACTCGAAATATATTAATCAAAAATATTCATCAAGTCCCTCGTTTCAAAATGAAATTTGAAAACTCAACAATCTTTAATTTAAACTTAAAGAATTATTCGATTTTTACGCTCACTTGTTTCATTATTACATTTCACATTTAAACTCAAAACTTTATAAATTAATTTCTAATAATACACTGCATTATATGCTAGTGGTTGTACATAATATACAATAATTTGTCCTATTCTGCGAACAATTTGCTTTAATTTCACTTCCATGTTCGCTTTGAGTATACAGCAAAGTTTTGCTCAAACTTCCAAAATTGTCCATATTTTGCAATTCAGTCTCAATACTAACAAATTGAGAAATTTAATATTTGCTGCGGTCGAATGGTTTCATTCACTTAATCTTAATTTCTAAATTGTTGAAACCAATGAAAAAAATATTCAAAGCTGTAGCTTCCTACAAATGGGACGAATTCTATTTCAAGCCATCACGGTTTTGGGTTTAGTTTTCATTAGTTTCTTTTCGGTGTCATTTGGATAGCGTTGAAGAATTTTTATCCCCTTCATCATTTCAGGATTCAGGATGGCCTTAGTTTTCTTCAAGTTCTGATAAAACTGTATTTCTTCCTTTAATTTAGGACCTTCTTCTGTTATTTCCCAACAGAGCCAATAGCATCTACTTTGACGAAGCTAATCTCAATAAGCTCTCGTCCAATCCACTCCAAATTACCAGCTCACCCATCCAAGCACATTTTTTGTTGCTAAAAGAATTGTGAAGCCATTTACTAGAAACTTTCCAAAAACTGCCATTGCCACTGCCCAAAAATTTCAGCTATTACTTATCGGTAAATCTGTTACAAATTAATGCTGATGCACATTTTAGCGTATAAAACAATTCGATACTTTTTTTATAAAATTATCCTGCGCAGCATAAGCATAATAAATTAAAATTTTATTTTATTTTAATTAAACAAATATTTAAAGTGCTCTAATAAAAACGTGTTTACTTTGAAAAATTGGAAGAGATTGAATTTGTAAGTAAATTTACTTTAACATTAGAATGAAGGATCGGCATAAAAGACCATCAGGATAACTAACTGTTATTTAAATGAAACTTTTCTGGTCACTATGCGTTTTATGGAACGTTGATAATTTATAAGGGAAGATGTGAAAGTTAGCGGTGGTTAAAATATTTTTAAAACAATTCGAAATGTAATCTCCATCGTATCCTGAATAATTGTTAACGCAAATTAATGTTTTGTATGAATTAATCTTCCTCTAAACTTTAAAGCATGTGCAAATATGTGAGCTGTAGTTAAGAGAGATGAATTCGAAATGCGAGCTTCCTTCGTTAGTTAAACGAAGGCTAATCTTAATCCTATTTTGTAGGTATGATTGCTTACACTGTTTGCTACCCTACTAATTATGTGTACTTGTATGTGTGTGAAAATAGACACCCACTGCAATTCAGGAATTCATAAGATACGAACCAACACCACACACATACCAAACAATAGTCACGGATACAATAACTTGTCACATTATTAAAACAATGCTGAAAGTTGAAAGAAGAGAAATAATTAATTCCAACGCCTGGTCTGATGTGTATATCTAAGCGACGAGGAACGGGAAGCAAAATTGGGGTCATCATTTTGCTAACTTGTTTGGTTAAACCGGCAGGCTTTTTAATTAACAATAAATTTGTAGAATTGCCGCTCGTTCGAAACTAAATTACTTTCGAGTTATTTAATTTGGCAACGCAAATAAAAATTTTGTTAAAAATTCGCGAACAGGTAAATCTTTGAGCATATTATATGTAAAATTGTCACAGCGGTACCGCAGTATGTGTTTTATAATAACGCTTATAACAAAGAGGGTCATGAATCAACTCCACAATGTGCTGCGCTTCTGCACGGGAAATTTTAGATTTTTGTAGAGGCTTTGTTTCGCACTGACTTTTATGTGCTATTATACAAACTGCTAAAAAAGGGCTGCAGGAAGTCGACAATGCAGTGATTTATGCCAAAAGTGCGTGAATTTATTGAAAATGTGCGCTCAGCTTTATATAATCAAATCACTTTCTAAGAAAAAGACAAAGCCGTCTGAAACAGTCACTTCGTGACGAAATCGCAATCAACAAAATACCAAGGAAACCGAAAATCGAGTCGATTGGTAATCGCGCATTTCCAGAAGTGAACTGAAAATGTGAAGAATGCCGAAAATCCCACCTGGCCCACCACGGTATCAAAATTATTATAAAAGCTGGAAATTTAACTCGGCTCTATTCTAATTTTGTTTCATCTTTCATCTGACATTTTAAGCAGCGATGTTACAATATCACACGCGTCTGACTCAAAGTCTCAAAGCTCAACATATTATTGTTACTGCTCATCAAAAGTGGAGAACAGTAAATTCTTTTTTAGAAAATATACTCCGTTTCAATTTTATATTAGTCTTATTCAGTGCGATTCAGTTACGTGCAAATCCCAAGCGCCGCAGGGGATTAGTTTTTATAATAATTCATAAATGCGTTTTTAATTATTTCCAAAATAAAATTGTCGAATAAAAAATTGAAAGGTAAAAATGAAAGATTCCTACCTCTTTTGCCTATAAAACCCCTGAACCACAAAAAGTCACTCAAAACCATTTTCCACTTTCCTCTGGGAATGGGCTGCTTCATTTTCTCAAAACACTATCATTAAAATGTTGTCTTATTTACACAGAAACCCCGACGTAATTTTTAAAACAGTGAAAATTGTAGACACTAAGATTTCCGCAATTACCTTTAAATATAATAAGAAAATTTCTCGCGATTTTTAAAATGAAAATCACTAAAACACTGCGCTAATTCATATATTTTGAAAGAGCAAATTTAAAAACTACCGACCGCCACGTAAAACAAATACTAAATGGTAAATGGTAAATGGGAATGTTGAAACTTGTTCGTTCTTTGTTTTTATTAAATGACGCGTTATGCCCTATTAGTCAGATCCGCTTTAGTCATTATGCATTTTACTTCTAGAATTTACAAAATTTGTTATTTCAAATTTTTAAATAATAATATCAGAATGCTTTTTAATTTAACATAAAAATGAGATATTTATTAGAAAATCCTTATTGTAGTAAAATGAAAAATAAATTTGACTGTTGTGTTCTTCTTCCAGATTGTCAGTGGATTTGGCTTAATTCCACTAGTACATTTTATTCTGTGAATATTCAACAGAGATAATCGAAAAACTCAGGGCCAAGTCTCTTGAATATCACATTAGGGTTCAAAAAGACTCAATATTTCAATCGAAGGGTTAAATAGTTTGATAATCTTGGCCACCATAGGTCCATCGTATACAAAACCTTTAGATTTTTTCCAGGGTGAAGAAGAAAGTATTGCCAGGTTCAATTACCCCTAATTTTGGAAATTACATACAAAAATCACCAATTTTAGGTATGGGATGAATAGAAAGCAAATTATCATACAAAAATCCTTATTTTTATATAAGGACACCTTTATATGATATTTCTGACACTTCTAACCGAGGGGTAAATCACTACAAAAATCTGTTGTACACCCAGGCAAAATCCAGATTATAATCTATAAAATCTTCACTAAAAATTGCATAGATTTTACAATCCAGTATCTTACCAATCCTTGTTTCAATCTAAATAATTTCTATAATCTTTATAAAAGCAGTAATATCTCGCACAATCTTCATAATCTTATAAAAATCTGTAAAATCTCAGGAAAATTTTTAAAATCTTCGAAACAATCCCAAAAATCTTAGCATTGTTGTCAGGCAAAATCCAGATTATAATCTATAAAATCTTCACTAAAAATTGCATAGATTTTACAATCCAGTAGAAATCTTACCAATCCTTGTTTCAATCTAAATAATTTATTCAATCTTTATAAAAGCAGTAAAATCTCGCACAATCTTCATAAGCTTATAAAAATCTGTAAAATCTCAGGAAAATTTTTAAAATCTTCGAAACAATCCCAAAAATATTAGCATTGTTGTCAGGCAAAATCCAGATTATAATCTATAAAATCTTCACTAAAAATTGCATAGATTTTACAATCCAGTAGAAATCTTACCAATCCTTGTTTCAATCTAAATAATTTATACAATCTTTATAAAAGCAGTAAAATCTCGCACAATCTTCATAAGCTTATAAAAATCTGTAAAATCTCAGGAAAATTTTTAAAATCTTCGAAACAATCCCAAAAATCTTAGCATTGTTGTCAGGCAAAATCCAGATTATAATCTATAAAATCTTCACTAAAAATTGCATAGATTTTACAATCCAGTAGAAATCTTACAAATCCTTGTTTCAATCTCTACAATTTATATAAAAGCAGTAAAATCCCGCACAATCTTCATAATCTTAATAAAAATCTGTAAAATCTCAGAAAATTTTTTTAAATCTTTAAAACAATCCCAAAAGTCTTAGCATTGTTGTCAGGCAAAATCCAGATTATAATCTATAAAATCTTGTTAAATCTTTTGACAATCTCAAAAATCTTTTAAAATCTATGTGCAATCTTTAGGGACTGCAATCCATTGTACGGTGTAAACCTTAGTGAATTACTCCTCGCTTCTAACCTATTGAAACATAAGAAAATCCACCCCAATGTGAGAAACTTTGTAGATTGTTTTGATCTTCCACCTTTATTTTGCAAATTTTGCAAACTGCTTTTAATTTCAATATTATTAAATTTTAATCGGAATATTTATTTCGCACTTCCCTGCAACCCCAATGAAATTTTCAAACAATACAACGTGGAAATATTTTTTTTCTTCTTCTTTTGGGAAGAATGATAAGCTAATTTATATTTTCGTTCGACCAGGATGTGACCAAATCAATTTCAAGGGTAAAATCGTGAATGAACGTGAAAACCATGAACAATTTGTTAAAACTTCTTGAATTTTTATAATTTTCCTTCTATAATTTTTTTTAGATGAATTCTACGTGAAACTTATCTCTGTGGTTCCAGGGAAGAAAATTTTGCCCAAATTTAACATTTTCCAAGAGAACTCATTAAAATTTAAATGCTCACTGTAAATCAGTATGAAATCACACAATCGAACCTATAATCAACAACAAAAAACCTAATGATGTACCTCCCTATTTTATCAAAAGCATTAGACATTTATTTTGAATTCATAGTAATTTAAAGTACCTACATACTTAAAATTAAATCAATTCTCCTGAAAATGTTAAATTCAGCCTTATATCCTTCTTCCTTGGAACCTCAAATCCATTTTATATTATTATAATGACCTAATCATCAACTACAATTTTCGGTCAATCATTTGTTTAAAATCTTCTAGTTTCTAAAAAAAATTTATCCAATTCTATGAATTATAAATTTTCAATTGAAAAATTAATTTACTATCTGTGCTGAACATAAAATTTTATATGGAGAATTAGAATTTACAAGCACCAACTTTAAATAGTATTTCGAGTGATAGCTGTATATGAATTGCTTTTTTTGAGCCTTCAGTTGATTTCAGCTGTGGGTTTGGTTGTTGGATATAGCATAAAAGTTCTATGCCATCCTCAATACAATTGAAGTTATTTTATTGACTTACTATGTTGTGTATTCGGATTTAAAAAAAGATTGCTTTCAAATACTCATCAAATTTTGAGTTTAAATAAATTGGTTATTTAAAGATTCTGAGTTTTACAGATAATTGCTCGGGTTACTGTTAATCAATTTTTTGTTTTGTTGCCTAACCTGAGACAGTAACCTGAATTTAAAAATGTAGCCTTGACAGGAATTTAGTGGGAATCAAATTTGGATTTTATTTTATATTGTTCAAATAGGCGAGGTGCAAATTGAATAAATTATGATTATATTTTTGATTTTTTTTAAATTATTTACGAAAATCTCATTTGCTATTCAATTTTTTGCGCGTTATGTTTTGTGTAGTTTTATTTTGGTGATTTAATTGAACAGCTTACTCCTGGTACTTTGGGAGTTCTATTAAATACCAATTTGTCCTAAAATGTTATTATGTGCTTAGCATCTCCAAACTAACTAACTCCGTCTGTACTTGGGGGGTATTCCATACCCCCCAAACCCCCCGGTCTCAAAGATAAACATTGTGGTCTGGTCATTGATTTTATTAAATCGAAACTGTTCAAAATATATTGTCATCGCATTTTCTGAAGATTAGGAATCGAGGTTAGCTCCAGAATATTTAGAATACTTTTTCATGGTATTAAAGTAGCCAATATTTAACTCAAGATAAACTTACTAGACCAAATTAGATAGATAGGATGGCATCCTAATTGCGACGTAATCTAACTCCTAATCCTTTTAATTAAACACTTAAAAACAGAAGTCTCAAACTTTTATATTATAATGTAAATGAGAAACTCTTGAAAAATTTTAATACCAAAACTTTAGGGCCGATTCGGCCCTGTATATTTATAGCAACAATTAACTAGTACTTGAAGGAAAATCAAAGCTTCCTGTAATTATGCGAAATTAATTAATATCTGTGCAATCACGGAATCGTCCGCATCCCATTATTATCCCGAAATTGTAATTGCGTAGGTAACCAGATATTGGTGGCTTTATCGCCAAATCTTTAATCAAAGACGAAACCTCGCTTCAAATGTAAATTGTCGAAAATTGATATGCCGTGTAAGATGCAAGATATAATTCAGAAACCGGATTTGTATGCAAAGTTAACAAAATGGTCGAAATCAAAGGTTCATTGATGGCAAACAAAATTATCTGACGTGTTATTTGCATTATACGCTGCAATCAGGTTTAATTCGATACATGTACCGGGTACAAAATGCGAGGTAGTAGATTCGCCCCCATTTTATCACGTAGCGAAAAAGGTGTCGCAATAATTTTAAAAATTTATATCCTACCTTTTAGATCGGCAGCCCAATTTGTTGCGTCGATTCTGAAAAAATATTATATCGTCAGTTCTTTTAACAAACATTTTAATTTTGGAAACTAGAGCTTGTTTCACATGAGAAGAGACCGCATCAGATGATGTGCATAAATTTTCACATTCTCTCAGCAGATGATTTGCAGAGATTTCAAACGACTAGCACTTTTACAATAAAATTGAAATAGAATAATTTTGAGTTCTACAGTAGAGCCACATGATTAGGTATTCATAGAAAGGCATGCAAATCTCAGTAACACAACTTGATTTAGACGTTGCTTATAATTTGAATGTGCTCTCTGGTTATTTTAAAGTTGGGTGGGTCATACAAACTAAAATCGACACGACCGACATTAAGTATGCAGTCAATTCTCAACACACGATATTCAGTTAATAACTCTCCGAATAGCCTTTATTCAAATGACTTTGAACGGAGTTTAATTTAATGACTCGTAATTCGCTTACATTGTTATAAATAACTCGTTAAAAAGCTTTTACGCTGTATTACGTTAAATCAAATCGTTATCAGATAATAATTTCTTTGTGTAAGTAAGCAATTTGGAAAAAAACCCTAATTTCAAAAATCAAATAAATCCATACGTGAGTACCGCACAAAGTTCTGCTTATGAGAAGTAATTCTCGACGCGTAAGAATACACCAGATAAAGTGAACAGATTATAAAAATCAAAAAAGTTGGAACCGACGTGAAATTTGAAAATTTAGAGCGTATAATAGGCGAAGACACGTGACAGAAGGTTGTCAAATTCACTTTGCAAACTTTTATTTTTAAAGTTTGTTTAAGTCTTTATACGAGATATTTTTTACCATCAAACAAAACTTCCCGCTCACTTTCATAAAAATTTGCTAAGAAAACTTAAAAAGTTTTCTTACATCAATTCCATCTTTTATTTTAATTAAGTATCGAATTTTTCTGAGTGTGACTTGAGTAAGCGGAAGGTTAATTAGGTGTAGTTTTATAGCCGAAAATAACTGCGCGGGAAGTTTGCTTGTTCCAGTGAATTTATGTTCTAATAATAAAATAATTAGTAAATATTTTGTTTCGGCGAGTAATTAGGAAATGTTTGAGTTATTAAGGGCGCCGCGGCGCATCTCTGTAGTGCAAGTAATGCACAACCAAAGCCGAAATTTTAGTTTGATCTGAAGTTTGTCAGTCTTTGACTTAAACTGCACCTAACTTTAATTAGTTTTTAACAACTGTAATAATTACAACAGGTTTATTGCTTACTAAAAAAGCTTAATTATCCGTATACGTAAAGACCTTCTTTAGTGTTCTTGCTGCGAAATTGCCCAATTTTTATTTCTAATTAAGGAAAACATAAACAATGATGAACCATTTTCCTAAATTGATTTAATAAAATAATTAAGAACAGTAAAGTGCTTTGAGTGAAACTCAAAGTCGATACAATAATGTACTATAAAATATATTACAATTAGGGTGCGTTCCGTTTGATCGCTTACTTGCTTCGAGTGCCGCTGTTTCTGATAGTAAACTACTCTGTCCTTTAATCCTTCCATTTAAAAGATTTGTAAAAATTTATATTGATTATTACAATTATGACATTCTCTAATGTGAAGTTAAACCAACACATCCCAGCTTTCAAGTATTCCCAGTTTTCCAACCGATAACTTTTATACCTTAATCCGTAAGCTTGCAAACAAGCTAAGTGGCAGTTTAAAATTTCCTCGACTAGTTTAACCGGTTTGGATCATTATACAAGAAGTTTTCCACTTTTCTAATATTGCTACGTTTAGAAAAGTTACCTTGTATTAGAATTAAACGTTAGATAAAACTTTCAAAGCATCCAAAGCACTAATTCTGAGGAATATCCGTAAAAGAATCAAATTAATAATTAAGTGGTAAATAAGAAACTCGAGTAAAAGATATAATTTATTATAATACGACAAATTACCCATGGATATTCTATAAAGGTCGTGAAAATAAGTAACCCATTGGACCCAGAGCAAATAAATCCAACTATATTTTATCAAAAAACTTTTAACTTTTGAAATTTTACATCTTAACCTTTAATTAGTGACATGAATCTTTCATGTATGTACATTTCACATGGGAACTTTGCCTCGAAGACTCCCACGTCACTAACTAAAGGTTAGGTAAGGCTGAGAAATCTAGGACAATATAATTATTATAGTAAAAGTATAATAACCATAATGATTTATTCCAATTTCACCTGCAGGGGGGAACATGAGTTTTTTTAACCTAAAGTGATATTTTTCAATGGAAATGAGATTTTATGCTACCCTTTTGGAACAATTCTTTTAAAAATTTACAGAATATCAATATGGTAGTGGAATTAAGCTAAATCCACTGAAAATCCAAAGAAAATTTGTTGAAATTAACACACCGTCAAATTTACCTTCGTAATTTTAAAAATTTTAGTTTGTAGACATAAATTGCACAATGACTAATATCGGTACTGACTAATAGGGCAGTGCGCGTCATTAGATAAAAACAAACAGAAAATCAAATTAAAATTTGCACACTTGGCGTATATTTTTCGTGGAATCTGCAGTTTTAAATTTGTTAATTCAAAATTAAATATTAGCGAGTTTTAGTGGTTTTCATTTTAAAAACTGCGAGTAATTTTCTTCTTATAGTTACCCAGTAGGTAATTGGGAAAATCTCTATTTTCTTATCAATGTGAAAATTGTATTTGATACTAATAGAGGCATTTTAGTGACAAAAATTTGTGTTAAATTAGTTTATGATAACAAGGTCTACCCAGGCGACTCTCACCCCGATGTCAATAACAGCATTCAATTATTCAACTTAAAAGCTTTAACTTTAAAATCGCTTGCATAAACTTCAGCAAATCTAAAATATTTTATAACAAAATTAAATTTGAGTGAGTCTGATTTGATCCCTTAAAATAATTTTCAACAATTTTGTAAATTGACATAATATATTTCTTGTTTGATCGATTAAACTCTTCAAAAGAAATATAAAAGTATCTGTCAATCATTTGCCTCATCTAATAATTTTTGTATGAAAATTCAATTTACAGATAAACTATTTTGCAATCGTGATAAACCCACAAAGCTTAATTAAAAGTTATACTTGTTAGTTACGAACTAAAGGTAAACAAGGACAGAAAATTAGCATTAACGTAAAAGCGAAACCAATGCGTAAATAAATTTGGGCTTTAGTTATAGATTGGAATCCTGCACTGCCGTGATCCAAAGTTTGTCACCCACCTACCAATACACCAAAGTACTAGTTTTTATTCGTGAATTTTTTAAAATCAATTAAAGTTGGAAGTTGATGTCCCTAAAATTGTGAGGCCCAGAGCAGCTGCCCCATCTGTTCTCACAGCCCTGTAAGAGTTTCTCAACAAGTTTGTATATATCAGGATAAGCAAAGTTATCCATCCGTGGGTCGGATCACCAGGCTTTCCAAGTTGAAGTACGAAAATGCTTTTGGTTCGCTTAAGTGCGGTTGGAACATCTCCATACGAGTAGATTTCATGAAGCCATCGTTTGGGATTTCTACCCACATTTAGAAAAACTCATCAGTGAAACAAAGTCTTCAAGTTTCGGTGCTATTAAAGAAAATTCCTTAAACCAATTTTTGCTTCATGGAAGGAAATAGGTAATAAGAAGGTGAAAACGTTTACAAATCAAACTTTTTGTATGAATGAAAGTGAAAGCAACGTTTAGTGGAAAATAGAAAACCGCTTGACATTTTATGACAAAATATTGATAAAGTGGGCCAAGTTCAATAAAAAAAAAACCGATATTGAAGTAATCAATATGAATTTAAATTGAAGGGTGGGGGTAGTCATTAAAAGTTGGAAACGTAAAACTAAAACAAATATTGAAATTTGTGAACGGTGACAAGTTTCATGATTAACTTTTCAACAAAGCGAGCCAACATGAACTCTAACATAATTATTTTTAGTACCAAGCAAACACTAACAGCTAAAATGTCAAATATAAAACTACTACCAGAATCAAAATGTTTTAGTAATTATTAACTAGCATTTTCGTTAGGAAAATGCGTGATGAACCCAAACCTCCCGAACAACAAGCTGAAGCAACGTCAGTTTTTGTTATTTATTTATAAAAATATGAGATAAAATCAATTTATGATTGATATAACCAAATGGTTAACTATATAGAGATAAATATAAAAATGTTAGGTTCAATTTTTATAAAGAAATTGAACATTTTATAGATTCGGAAAAAGAACATCAAAATTTTATGAAGGACGTAAATCTAGCGACGCATCAATGAGACACACGATATGTATAATATACAAATGGAAGAAGAGTCGTTCGTGATCGTAAATATAAATTAACGTAATTTTAAATATAGAATATTGGTTCCAAAGAAAAGGATGTCAGACATTTATGGATCTTTTAAGTTTACAACTTGGGCAACTAAGGAAAGTGGCACCTAACCCCCAACTTGAAGCGCTGACTGTACCAAATATCGATGAAAAGAGAACTAAGTGATCACGTCTTAATTATACCTCACAAAATTTGCTTTTCATAACTCAAAAAAGGAAAACAAAAAGTAAGTTAAAAAATCGTAAATAAACATGTCAGCGGGTGAGTCGATCCAGGTAGGATTAAAGGAGCAAATTTATCTTGATAACTAGAATTGGTAAAGTTAGGATTTCGGCTTGAACAAATTCGTATATTTATTGTGACAACTTTGTAGGTCAATTTTTTTCTGTTCCTTCTGTTCGTATAACAATAAAAGTACATAATACGCATTTGGTAACTCGATGAAGACAGTTTATAAGAAGTAACATTTTTATTATGTGCCATGTATTGAAAATGGAAAAGGCTTTCTCTCCTACTTTACTATATTAATTTAATCCGAAGCCCCTACATTATTTATTTAGCATTAATTACATTCATTTGCATATGAATATTTCCCCTGAATTAATTTGCATATACATATCTCATACATGCATGAAACTATCCTTCTTAATCTCTTTCCTTGTGAAAATGTGACATGAATTTTACAAAAGTTTGCATAAATTAATAAAAATTTCATTATTCCAAATTTTTGACATACATACATATGTATATTGCATTTTAGAAAATAACTACAATAACGGACATATGTAGTATATGGGTCAAACTGTCAGATTAGTCACAAAATTGGATGTTCCATAAATGACAGGTTCAACGCGAGTTTCCTCATTGTTTAGCTTATAATGAAAACATGAAATTTGGAATAGAGACAATACATATAACAATTTTTTAAACTATACCATAAATGAAGTGTCAATATGGATGAACATGAAAATTTGTATGTCTAGACACTGAATTTGTCACTTCAATAGCTAGCAGAAATTCAAGGGGGCGTGCAACTTCTTGCTAAAGAATAGTTTTTTCAACTAAAATAAATTTTTCGTACGTTTATTTAACCCAATATTTAAATATAAATAAAATTTTGTTAAATTGTCCAGGATATGCGACCGCCATGCGAAGTAAGAATCATATTATGGCCTTCCCCCTCGGCAGGCAATAGCAAACCACCGGTAATCTCCCTTGAAAACCCTTTATTAAAAAACTCACTACATCCTCTTTAGATTAAAAGAACCGAGAAAGAAAGAATAGTTGAATAAATCAAGTTGAGGTGGGTTACAAAAATCAAAGAGATAAAGTTTGGGACGAAATTTTATATTAATGAATATTATCTAGTACAATTGACACCAACATAAACACGATTGTATGAGTTTTGGTTTCTACGCATTAGCTCCACCCTCTCATCTTCTTTTGCGACCACTTTATTAAGCTAATCCAAAGAAAAATTCTCATTGGAATCTTTTTTACTTACATTTTCTAATGGAGCGTAACATGAAATGAATTATCGAAATTATAATAATAATTTTCGAAAATAATAAAATCTCTCATTCTAGATCTCATGTTTATCTTTGTAGAGTTATTAAAGTTAAAAAACCTCCCTCTCTCATTGTATTGTTAAATTTCATGTTAAAACTCAAAACTTTATTAATTAATTTATAGTAATATTATCTATTATTCTCAATCATTCTGATAATACATGATAATAGTATCTATCTTTTTGAACTTTCAATGTCTTTCCAATACTAACTTGTAATATTTTGAAAGCTCATCCTTAATTTACCCTACTATTTAAGAAATTATGTTGGTTATGTAGATGGTAAATTGGATTTATTTAAATGATTAACTTAGAATGTATTTAATAACATTTATTTACACACTATAAGCAATATTAAGAATAAATCGTTATACACAATCGTTGCAAATTTACAATTCATATGGGGCACCGTTTACCTATATGATTTAAATCGTTTAAAAGATATTAATTACTCGTTAAGCTGCCGGTCACCGTAAGATCAACTTATTCGTAAAAACACCCCATTTCAGGTAGTTTTTCCCCAGTACAGGTAGTTTGGTGTAGTGGTTAGGGAGTGGAACTATAGATCTAAAGGGTCATAGGTTCGAATCCCGATCACTCCCAAATTTATCTGTGCCGTGTTTAGGATTTACACGTTAAACTATCATCCTACTATCATCCTACGTTTACTCAGTAAAAGTAAAAACAGCTTACTTGTAATTCGGTATTGGCCTTCATAGTTTTAGCGGGTTTATCCCTTGATGTAGTATTGAAAGAGTTGTCGTCAGATGTCGTGTCTAATTTGAAGAATTGTCGTCAGATGTCACGTTTACTCAAAGAGTTTTCGTTGGATGTTGGAAAATATTCAAGAATATAAATTTGTATAATGTTGTAATGTTGTTGTAATGCTGTAATGTTTGATATTAGTTCTAAAAAGGATTTTTCCGTAAATTAATTAATAATAATAATAATAGTTACTCATTTATCTGCTACCTTTAACACTCGCTCTTCAAGACTGTTGTTTCATTAACCCGTCTTCCTTTAGATTAAGTAAACAAACCTTTCTTTTTGAGTAGCTTACGTTAACCTTCCTCGACTTATTATTAACATGCAGTGGCTTAACTACCAATGTGCGAACACGGCCCGTAAAATCTTTAAGAGACCGAGGCAACGTAAAGTAAAAAATAATGGCACCGCGCCAGTCTTCTTAAACGAGATTAAAATCCACCGGTCGAGCTTAGGTTAGTGTCAGGAAATGATTTCTTAAATGGGGGGGGGGGGCAAAGAGTAATTTGCCGGTGCCGAATCGGGCGAAGCCGAGTAGTGCTGTGCCGAGTTGTTGCGTACCCTTCCTTGTTCTGGAGGGTATTCCATACCCCCCAGACCCCCCGGTTTGACACCCATTTCAGGGGATCAAATTTGTTTTGATTTAACAATGTTCTATCTAATTAATTTTTTATATATGTACAAAATTATTTTGTTGAAACGGGACGCGGGGTTACATTTTATTAAAATATTTAGTTATACAGTTCAAAACATTGTTAAATTAAAATAAATTTATTCCCCTAAAATGGGCGTAAAACCGGGGGGTCTGGGGGGTATGGAATACCCCTCAGCACAAGAAAGTAATGATATAACTTTTCAAAATTGATAAAGACGCAAATTTAATTCTTGAGAATTCATATTTTACTTATTATGGCTTGGGGAGATTCCATAGCACCTGGTTTTTCAATTGATTACTTATAATAAATTATAAAGGAAAGGGAAAGATTTCTTTAGGAACATAAACTACATAATAATAAACACATGATATTATATTAGCTCATAATTATAATCATTGATAATAATATTTAATTTTATCTCATTTTGAAATGTTTTTCTATTTTCTATGGTGGATAAGCCCGCTAAACAGTAAACACCCTAAAATGTGAAGAAATTAGCGTTCAACCGAAGGTCTGGGGAGGTAAGGCCAGTGGCGTAAATACAGGGGGGGTGAAGAGGAAGAAATGGTCCCGGGCCCCTTTGTTTTTTGTTTTTTTCTAAAACAATTCCTTTAGCTTTTTAGAACCGCTCGTTTTGTCTTTATCTTTTCTGCTTAATTTGTGAGATATTTTTATGCAGCAGTTTTAGCAACTTTTTTTAGAAATTGATTGAACCAATTTAACCCTATCGTCACTGAAAAGTATTCCGTTAAGTTTAAAATTTTTCATCATTTATTCAAAAACACTTCCGTTACTGATGAGACGTCTACGGCTCCGTTATATTTGAGTCCAATCATCGTTAATTAAAGTAGGACCTCCGAACATTTTACACAAGGATTGCGATGGCTCACAAACGACTTTAGTTTTAATCAATTCAATCTGGTTACTATAGGAACCTAAGCGCCGCCGATGATTAACCTCTATTTGTGTATATCCAATTCTTGGAAATTGGTGTTAATTTGCTATTCACACCCACAACATTTTATTAGATTTATCCCATTGGGAGCAAATTGCATTTTTGATAGATGAATGAATCATAGCAACAAACCAAAACATTAAGATTTCTCTAAAGATATTCTCTTTGTGATCTACTAGACGCAAGGAAGACCTAACTGTGCAGCAATTCTAAGATAATATAAATAAAAATACACAACGGTTGTGTTTAATATTAACCAAATTATTCAAATCTTGAAGCCGGGATAGACAAAGTATACAGACGAAAAACTTAACGGACTGATCGACTAACTGAAAATAGGGCAATTCAGGTTCATTTAGTAATGGGTGCTTCAGAATATTGAACGAATCTTGCAAGAAGAACAGAAAACAAACATTTACACAAATTAGTTACATCAAAGATTAATCTTTCAGAACCGAAAATTGGTTTATTCCTGACACTGAAAGTTGAAATTATCATCCAAAGTTTTGATTAACTTTGTATATTACTTTACGATTACTGCTACATCTATCGCGTTCCACTTTCTAGCAAGCTACGTTTTACTTTTATTTTGATTACTCTGTCAATCTTGAATCCTAATACCGGGCGTTTAAAATATTATGCTCAATTTTTAAAGTGGAACAAAAGTTTTTTTTTAATTTAAAGTAAAAGTGTTTGCTTGAAACGCCGTTAAATAATTGAAATGAAGATTATGAAAGAAACGCTGAAAACTTTTATTTGCAAAGTGACGTGTGATTAAATGTAGATCTGGGAATTTAAATAACAAACAATTCAGTTTGAGCTTTCATTCTAATTTTTATTTTCAAATTTTCAATTTGTGGAAGTCACATGTAACGTTTAACGTTGCCGAAAACCCTTCTGAGTTGGGTTTAAGTAGATTCGAGTCCGATTCCCGATCCCAAATTTTAATTCCCTCAGGTGTCGGTTCTTGACATTTTAAATTTTGGTTCCAATTGCGACTTCAAGTTTAATTTCGGCTCCTTTATTTTTCATTTGTAATTCAATTCTTGTTTGGGATGTAAACATAGGTTGCGAAAACGTGGGTCAATAATAAATAATTTTGGAAATTTAAGTAGTATAGAAAAAGTTTTCGTCCCTCCGGAACTCCGAAAGTCAACTTCGTTACTTTTATTTAAGGGATGGCAGTGCTACAAGTAACATAGAAAAATTGGTTTCGGTTTAAAAAAATTACGTTTAAACGCATTACGAAATTTAAACTTGGGTTATTTGCTCTCTAGGTCGGTGGGGTAATTACCGAATTGGGGATACCGTCGTAATTTGATAAAACTCATGTTTATCAAATTCGGGCATAATTGACGCAATTGTAATAATTTGAATTAATTAAGAAGTGTCTCGTTATCAACTATAAGCGATTATAACAAGTGCTTTACATCAAATTATGTAAATGTATTTTATTATCGTAAACGAGAACTAACAGTTATTATTTCGTCAATACAAAAACTGACGTTAATCGACGAATTGTACTTTCTGTGAATTAATTTTCCAAATCAAAAATTTATTGGTGTAAAAATCGTCGATGAATATTTGATTCGGTACCTAATTAATCACATCAAAGGAAATTGGGTCGTCAGTTTTTGGTTCCCACCGGTAAAAGGAAAACTATCGGAATCTTAACTTTTCTATTATTTAAAAAAAGGATTAAAACGAAATCGGAATTAAAAGCTTTGAAGAATTTAAATAGCAAAGTAAACTGTACTATCCACAAATTTTCGGTGGTAATAACGTTTTAATGAAAATTAGCGGAAGCTTTTTGCAGATCATTCCTGCGTTCGTTTCTCTCGCAAAATTTCGCTCTAGAATAATTAACGTTCATAATTAAAGTTAGCAGATCTAACGAAAGAATTGAAAATTTACACCAAAAGTAGGCCCAAAATAAACTGTTGTTAGATACCATTTTAAATATTTATAAGAAGGCTTACCTATAAATTATTGCAAAAAAGTTAATAAAAGATAATTTCCATTTTATGCAAATCACATAAAGCTTTAATACTGTAAATTCAGTTTGAAATTTCACTTTCAAACCATCCGACGTTGTATTTGAACGTCAACTACCTAAATTAATTGTCTAAATCAAATTTTGATATTCCCGTTTGGTTGCGAATTCATAGAGCATCCGGTATCGCATGCGAAAAAGCATGGGAACCCGCACGTTACGAACCTTCAACTTCGACGTTCCAACACCCACAATGTTAGCGATGGACTGAGCGACGCTCTCGACGCTCTATACACAGCACCGACGCGCACGACCTGTCCGATATTATTAAGTATGCGTGGCAAGCACAATTCTAACAAAAAGTTAACAAATTTTAGTAATTATCTGTTGTCTCAAAAATTATTTTCAAAAGTAATCTGATGATGCCAGTTTGCGAAAATTAATTCTGTTTTAAGTTGTCTCTACCCAACTTTTAATTGAACCCCTTTTTTAAAAACCTAACCTGTTTTTGTATTAAGTAATAAAAATAATTGCTTTGTTATTTTACAAAATACACAATAATAAATTATCATTGCTTTTTGTTTGTTCTTTTTTAATCCAATTAATCTTCTATTAATACATTTTAATTTATTTCTTTTTCGGTTAAAATAACTGAAAGAAAGAAAAATAGTCAAGAATACAAGTGGAAATGTTAAGCTATGTGAAAAATTAAGTGGCTGGTAAATTCACCCTAATTACGTATTTATAAGTCAAATAAAATAGACGAATGTTCGGCTATATAAACAAAAATATTACTTTAGTATATTATAGTGTTTTTGTTAAAGCCGATAAGTGAACTGTTGAGATAAAAAATTGTTTAAATTACATTTAATTTCAAACTAAATGTTTTAAACATTTCACAGAGAGAAGTAGTCTATTTTAAATTCATTTTGCAGTTGCTGTTACACTTAACGTGGAATCTAAACCAAGGGGCACACATCGTTTGGAAGTTACTGAGATTCGAACTCTAAACTTTCTTTCTTTTGCCTTTACGTGCGCAGCTTTGATGGTAATGAGAAATGAGGTTTCTAAAATTGGTGGATAAATATGGAAAACTTACCATGTTTAAAAAATCAGGACGTACAATCTGTGTGTATAGGAAATTGAACCTATATTCTTAAAATTTTGATATAATTTTGAAGATGAAGGGTTTTTATGCTCACCTCCATCCCAAGAATTTTAAATTGGTAATGAGAAGTGAATTTTCAAAAATTGGTGGATAAATATGGAAAACTTTCCAGGTTTAAAAAATCAGGACGTACAATCTGTGTGTATAGGAAATTGAACCTGTATTCTTAAAATTTTGATATAATTTTGAAGATCAAGGATTTTTATGCTCACCTCCATCCCAAGAATTTTAAATTGGTAATGTGAAGTGAAGTTTCAAAAATTGGTGGATAAATATGGAAAACTTTCCAGGTTTACAAAATCAGGTTCTATTTATATAATACAGGTTCTATTTTCTGTGTGTATAGGAAATAGAACCTGTATTCTTAAAATTTTGATACAATTTTGAAGATGAAGGGTTTTTATGCTCACCTCCATCCCAAGAATTTTAAATTGGTAATGAGAAGTGAAGTTTCAAAAATTGGTGGATAAATATGGAAAGCTTTCCAGGTTTACAAAATCAGGACGTACAATCTGTTTGTACGTAGGTTGCCTTTTATATTTCGGGATTTGAGAACAACAATAAATATTTTTCATCAAAAATGACTTTATTAGTTTTGAAAATACTCTTCATGAAGATCAATATACTTTTGCATGCGTTAAAACCAATTCTTGAAGCCCTTTTTCCACTTCGATTGAGGTACCTCAAAAACTTGCATTTTGAACGCACCAGCCGCTCCTTCAGGTGTCGAAAAACGTTGACCTCGCTATTTATTTTTGACGTGCGGAAATAAAATGAAGTCATTGGGTGCTAAATTAGGACTATACGGCGGATGGCCCATCAAATCGACGTTTTGAGTGCTCAAAAAGTCACTCGTTCGAGCCGATGTGTGAGAGCCCACATTGTCATAGTTGAGAATGATCCGTCTTTGGCGGTTGGTTTTCCTTATTTCTCCCAAGACTTCTGGCAAATAAATGGTTGTGTACCATTCAAAATTTACCGTTCTACATTGTACCGATGGTACGGATGCACCATGTCCAGGTTTTCCGAAAAAAAACAGGCGACCACTTGCTTCGAAGTGTTTCGTGCGCGAGCAGCTTTTGTTGGATGGCTCATTTTGAAAAACGCACACAGTCGACTGCTTTTTATTTTTGGGCTCATACGCTTAGATCCATGATTCGTCACCTGTCGCGATGTCATAGACTCATTTTGAAGCTCCGCAATCGTATATTTTGAGCAGTTCTTTCGACCAATTGACAAGAGCCTTTTTTAAGCGATTGTCAAATTATGCGGGATCTAACGCAAAGAAATCTTTTTGACAACCAAATGTTTATTCAATATTGAATGTGAGCTGGTCCCCATAATGCCCAAGGATGCCTCAATCTAACGATAGGTCATATGACGATCTTGTAGTATCAGTTCACCCACAGCATCAATGTCTTCGGGAACAACAACATATTTTGGCCGACCTTCACGAAATTCGTCGTTGAGAGAACTACGGCCACGATTGAATTAGTTTAATCAGCGATAAACACTGGTCAACTTTTGGAAAACTTTCCGGGTTTAAAAAATCAGGACGTACAATCTGTGTGTATAGGAAATAGAACCTGTATTCTTAAACTTTTGATATAATTTTGAAGTTGAAGGGTTTTTATGCTCACCTCCATCCCAAGAATTTTAAATTATACTAATTAATTGGAAACATCATTAAATTCAATTTTTTTAAACGTTTGTAATGCAAAATGCGTTGAAGGTTGTTCTTAATGACCTTTAAAGTTCATATCCATATCTAATAGAAACATCACCCAGACTGTGCGGCCTGAAGGCCGCACTGGAACTGTGTTTGATAACAAGAGGCTAATAGAAAAATTATCTGTGCGCAAGTCTTCTTTTGAATTTTTTAATTTAACACAAAGTAAGTAAAATTCAATATGCCCTGAGGCAATGTAAATGAAAAATAATGTTTATCACTTCATTTCTTGATAGTCCCAAATTAAGGGATGAAGTAAACGACTTTAAAAACTTGATAAAATAGTGACGTAGGAATGGACAAGATCAATAAATTAGTTGAGAAGATGCTCGAGTTCACCATTGCAAAGACAAAAACATAATCTTCATGGTTTTATGCATATGATAGGAACAGGCTGAATTCAAATAAATTTAGCACCCAGTGTGACCTGACAAATTAAACTAACTTTCCAAATATCTTTATAATAATTAAAAATTATACATCAGTACGGTAGGTACATCAAGAACTAGCATGGTAAAGTGTCCTAAAATTCTCTAAAATTTCGTTTTCAATTTCTTCCTTTCTAACTGTTGATAGTAAAGCCAGATGACACCTGACCTCACTGATGCATAGGACAGAATTTATGATACATTTGAAGAACAAAATTAAATTAATAAAAGATATAATAATTTATCTCGATTAAAGAATTCCACACACCAAAGCGTCAGAGCAAAGCTGATGCATTTGCAGGAACGTCTTCTTCTTCTGTTTTGGTGTTATTTTTATTTATTTATCATAATATTTTTGAAAATAGCAATCAAACTGAGAGTTAAAAATATCCTTCTTCTCAATATCTTGCCAAGAATATGTTTTTACGTATTCATTCAAATTTTTGTCGCAGAGAACAAAGTTGACGAGGTTCCCCCCACCTGAACCTCCATAATTTCGAATATAGGTATAACATAAATTGTTATTTAGCAGAAAACGAATTCTTCTTTTCCTTTCTAGAGAATTCTTTAGAGAATTATCTTCCAGTAAGCCAAGGCCTGTTATTTCCTAACATCCGCGTCGTTTTTTTTGGCAGTGTTAGAGACTGTGAGCATATAAATATTTTACATCCATCAGGTAGCTTGCTAGACTTGCCTTCAGATGTGCCTTTATCCTGGTTTTTTATGTTAATACGTTAGCCGCCACGTGCATTAAATTTAACTCAGATTAACATTACAAACAATAGGCTATTTTTAAGCGTGGCGGTCTACGTGTTAATTGTGCCAATTCACTAACTAATGGGTTAAACATTTATAGCCTTCCTAGTTCCCTCTTATCGACTCCACTTCTGATCATGATCCAGATTATCACTTTTCATTGTCCATGTTCATCTAATGAGCATTAGAGTAGGTGGCATCCAGTGATAGGGGACTACTATGGCATCTTATTGTAGAGCACCGTGTGTTAAATGTATGGGATGTAAGAAAAATAAACTAATTAATATAGTACTTAGAATTCAATCGATAGCATAAGTTTCTGTAACGTTTTTATTAATTTTATTACTTTCATTTAATCATTTTAGTAAAACCCTTTTGAAACGCAACTTAATTGTGATCGTGGTAAACACTGGTTATTATAAAAATCAATGAAATAATCATTTGTCATTCTAAGCATTAAATATAGAAGCCAATCAAAAATTCTTACATTAATTGTCCTTTAACAAGCTACTATACTTAAAAATAGATGTTACTGGTTACGCCTAAATTATTGTATAACGTTTCTATGTAGTAATGACCGCGAAAATTTGTACCTAATTGAGGTGACGCTCGAGTAAATGAAAATATAATCAATTAATTCAATGAAAATCACTTTTATAAATAATATAATTCACTACATCTTCTTCGCGATATATTAGAAGTGGAAGCACCAATAAATAATAGCTAATAGACATCAGCATTCTTGGCAGAAACAAAAGGCGATTTAACTAGCGAAGGGATATAAATAAAAGTAATATTAACTAAATTCAAAAATTATATATTACTACGAAAATTGTAAATTTAAAAATAAGAAACTTCACCCTAATGTTTTGCATTCGACCATTGTTTTCGTTAATCACTTCCTCTTTGAAATCTTTCTTTCTCTATGAAATAATTTGAAGTTGTCACGAAATATTTCGTTTCAGTTGGAGAACGTTTAGGAAAACTTAGACGACATGCTCCATCACACTTCATTCATAAAATCAACAACACAATTTTTTTCTTATTATTAAATATTTTCTTTAGGGTAGGTAATTAAAGTGTTAAAATGCGGTTATCTAAAAATTATTCATTAAATAGTAGTTTGGTTGTGTAATCACACCTAGTTAGAACGATGTAATTTTGCAATAGAGCTTTGATTAATGCCGTTTTCGTGTATTTTAAACCTCTAGAGAATTTTCGGCGCGTCGAAATGTGTACCAATAAACTAATGATGCAGCAAAAATACAAATTTCTATTAACTATTAGATAAATTGCGCAAATTACTTTTAAAACAAATATAAGCTTAATTTAAAATCCACCTGAAATTCCAATAAATTCCGAAGCATAGCTCCAACTTAATAAGTTTGCATTAGAATAAGATTACTGCCGTGGTAAATTTATGCACTTCTGGATTGTTTGTCGAGTTATTATGGTTCAACGCAATCGTAAAGCTAAAGGTTTTAATAGAATCCAATAGAATTTCTAGTAGATGACGACGAATGCACGAATTTGGATGGATCTAATTAAAATAAAAGCTCATAAATTAAGCTCTCCAAGGATGAAAATTTTTCCATTTACCTAAAACATTGCAAAAGCTTCTTGTAATTCTTGTGGTTTCCACGTTTAAGGGCACGAAACACAAAAATTTGACGAATTATTCGTTCCATCTGACCTACATTAAGACCTGGACGAGTAACAGTTCAATGTTTTGCTTTTATAACGAAGTAAATTAACAAGAACCGATTATTCCAAATTTTTATTACGATAATTGAATTTTACCAGTATTAACATTTTTATTTCTTCCATAAAAATGCAATATTTAAAGATTTTTAATGTTTCTGGATTATGTGCAATAATTTCCTAATTAAGCAACATTTCCTGCTGCTTTAAAACTTCTCTTATTTATTAATATTTTTCCATAAACGATGTTTCAGCTCAACTTTACGAGTAAATGGTACTAAGACTCGTGGAGTTTAAAATTTAATTTAAAAATGCTTTCTTGCTCGACAGAGAAGTTGAATTTAAACGAGATCCATCGTTGACCGTAAACGTTAGGAAACCTACAGCCAACACTCTGCAGGGTTACAATTTCAAATTTAATTTTCACGTTTACAAAACATCAAAAGTGCCAACTTCACCAATTTTTTTTCAAAATAATCATATTGGAAAAGTAACTTCCTGTTATATGTTACACATACATTATAAGGAGGGTTGAAAATGAATATGAAATATTTTTATGTAGAAAATAAATTCAATTTTATTGCATACTGCGAAGTAGTACATACGATGCTACTTGAGGGTGGACTGGCCTTGTTCTTGTAATTTTTATTCGTCTCATTTCCCAAATCTAAGTGTCCCAATAGAAGAAAAATCGTGGTTTTATATCGAATGTGTACCAATTTCTATGCACCGCCCTATACACGCTAGTTCAATAATGACTTTGTTTTCTCTTTTGGGAGGACAACTCCCCTATTATATTGCATACATTGTATTAATTCCGTAAATTTTGTTAAATTGATGGTAAATTTGTGCTATCTCTGAGATTTTTTAACTTTTCAAACATCATAACCGTAATAATTTGTACTGTCTAGGCTAGGTTGGATATCAACCTAGCGCCGCCACCACTCAAAAATTTACTAAAATCAAAAAATAAGTATATGGGAATTTGTTGCTAATTTGTTGTTAATTAGTTGCGGCAATCGCGTATTTGTTGTTCTTACCGTTCGATTGTTACAGCCATTTAAGTGGAGGCGCACATGACGAGCGTGAATGGATTAACGAGATTCCACCTGGATTAACGAATGAATTAACGAGATTCCAATTTGTTGCTATTTTGTTGCTAATTAGTTGCGGCATGCATAGCATAAAATATAGCACGCCTCCATCTACGGAATGGCAAGAAAGATGCCCTCAGGAATACAAGTTTTTGAAATTTTTCAACTTTTCAATAAATTGGAGATAATTGGTAAAGAAACCCAGGGGTGCACAGAAATTAAAGTAAACAGTCATTTATAGAGAGCAGATTTATAGGCACAACAGAGGTAACACCTCCATAAACAATTGGATAAGAAACATTTGTTACCAATTGCTGCCAATAGAAAACGTTAATTCGCTAATAAATTTTTCTAAACCAATTGTTTATGGGGTGTTACCTCAAGACCGGTCTGTTGTGCCTATAAATCCGCTCTCTACACCTTTTGCAGTTGTAATTCAGAAAAGATCAACTGATATTCAGAAATCGTCAATATTGTAATTCAGATTTGTCAAATGATATTCAGAAATCGTCAATTGTAATTCAGATTTGTCAAATGAGATTCAGAAATCGTCAATTGTAATTCAGATTTGTCAAATGATATTCAGAAATCGTCAATATTGTAATTCAGATTTGTCAAATGAAATTCAGAAATCGTCAATTGTAATTCAGATTTGTCAAATGAGATTCAGAAATCGTCAACTGTAATTCAGAAAACGTTAAATGATATTCAGAAATCGTCAATTGTAATTCAGATGTGTCAAATGATATTCAGATTTGTCAAATGATATTCAAAAAACGTCAAATGGAAATCAGAAAGCGTTAAATGAAAATCGGATAACTTAATCAGTGACTTATGTTTTATATCTCTTAATCCGTTCAGATATACCTTATATAAGAAAACTATTAAGTTGGTTGTACATAATAAAAAAAACACTATCGTAACCAACGACATATAATTCAAAAAAAGTAACCTAACTAACCTAACTAAATTTTAAAACCATTAAAATATTGTTTTTTTAGTTTTTATGGAGCCCTTTCATTTAAAAAATTAAAGTTCATTTAACGGTTTCTGAATTACAATTGACGATTTCTGAATTACTGGTTGAAAAGATGTAGTCATTTAAATTGGAGATAATTGTTAAAAAAAATACAGGGTTGCACAAATAATAGTTCGGCCAAATGATATATCGGCCAAAACCTGTCATCCAAATGAGTTCGGCCAAATGTCAGCGATTCCATTTTACACTAGGTGCAGCCGTAATTTCTCTATTATATTATTATACGATATTTTAATAACATAACAATATATAACAATAAAACAATAATAATAACAATAAAACAATAATAATAACAATAATAACAATAAAACATGTAAAACAATGGTATTACAAAGAATATAATATGATTGATGGATTAATTTTTGTCTTCACGTCTATCTTTTCTGAATTGGATTTGCAATCATCCAATTTTATCCAGGACATATATTTCTACAAGAAATGGCATAATAATGACTTAGAGTCCGGATTTGTAGCTATTATGCTTTTTCTGAAAATTCGAAGCAGCTGAAAATTTTTAGAAAAATTTTGTGTTTTAACTGAAAAGAAGTCATTTGGTACCAAGTTTTTTATGCTTTTTTTGCTTTTTTTTGGCTTTTTGTGCTTTTCGTGCTTTTTTATACTTCATTAATGCTTATTTTACAAAATATTTCAAAGTTTGGTCTTTTAAATGCATCTTTCTCTTTTAAAATGCAGAAAATTTTGAAAATTTTAAAAATGTTGCTTATGAATTAGAAAATTCGGATAGCAAATCTATAAAAAAATGCCAAAATGTATTAAAGAATCCAGAACTTAAAGCAAATTTAGCGTTTATTAAATGCCACTGTAACTTTGTTACTGATGTTATAAAATCTTTCGAAAAGCAGCAAATGTTTTTCTGCCTACAAAAATCTATTAAGTGACAGAAGGATGAATTTTACTTAAGAAAATTTGGAAAAATTCTTAATTGTTTCAAAAATTAAATTAATAGGTACCTAGTACTTTTGTTTATGCTTTTTTTTTTATAAAATTTGTGCTTTTTTTGACAAAGTTGATGCTTTTTTTAGTATTATTTGGTGATTTTTTAAGCACTTTTTTTCTCAGTTTTTATGCTTTTTTATCCGGACTCTATAATGACCTATCAGTGTTTTCTTTTGGTTTTCGGTTAAATTTTATGGAGCTTTGCCAATTATGTCTAATTTATTGAAAAGTTGAAAAATTTCAAAAACTTTTATTCCTGAGGGCATCTTTCTTGCCATTCCGTAGATGGGGGCGTGCTATGTTTTATGCTATGGATGCCGCAGCTATGCCGCAACTAATTGGAATCTCGTTAATTCATTCGTTAATCCAGGTGGAATCTCGTTAATCCATTCATGAGCGTCATGTGCACAACCACGTAAATGGCTGTAATTCGCGAACGGTAAGAGCAACAAATTCGCGATTGCCGCAACTAATTAGCAACAAATTCTCAACATATTTTTTTTAGGTTTTGCGAAAGTGGCGGCGCTAGCTTGATGCGGGTTCCCCACCCTTATTATAAATTTAAAAAATAGAGATAAAGTTTAGCAACGAATTTCGTAATATTTGATAAGAAAGTTATAATTAACACTAAATCCACATACCTACATAAGTTTTTTCAATAAGTGAAATATATTAAGTCTTAATTTTCTAAATGTTTTTTACTAAAAAAAAATATTGACTTTTGTTTCAAATGCTTATAATAATTAATCATTATTGGGTAAATAATAAAACTTATGTTTTATTCCATTTCGATCCTTTTATAATTTATACAATAATAAATGTACTTTCATGAATTAAAAAAAAAATTAATTATCCCATACCCAAATGACTCTCTAAATTCTTTCTGCGTTTTCCCCACCAACTTCTTCATAAGTCTCACTTTCGTTATGTCAGCTCTTAAGAGCTGTTTGTGTATTTTCCAACCCCTTTTGAATCTTCTTCAGAGCAGTAGACTGCTTCGGTCCTCAACCTCCACAGACACATGGTACTCCTGCCAACCGTGGGTTTAGTTTTCCCACTGCTTTGGTCCTTCTTCTCTTATGGACAGTTCGCGGTGTCTGGTACTGTTGGTATCTTATCTTTGGTAATTAAATTATGAATTTTTCTAAAAATTGTTATCCTTAGAATATTCAAATTATGAAAAAATGGGTTTCATTAAGAGCAGATTAAAAATTTTGCCAGTCCACCTCTGACCCTGAATGTGCACTTTTTTATTTATTATATTCTCAACAAATAGGACAGTGGCACATCACCTGAAATACATAATAAGTAAATTTATAGAAAAGTACTTGGGAACTGTTGTAATTTTATGTGGAAAAAGTCAACTTTGTGTAATTACCGTTAATTGTGTACGTTCAAACATGGTAAGTTTTGAACAAACAATGTCGACCGTTTTCAAAGTGCCTTTGTATACTACTAACATGAACAAGCATAAAATAAACAAACAGCAACATAATGAGTTGGGTTTTAGTACAATTGGAGAATATTAAAAAACAATTTTGAAAAAAAAACACAAAACCGTCACCAGAGTCTCCTGCAGAAAGCTTTAATCATGGCGGCGTAAAATTGAAAATTTGATAGTTGCAGGACTTAAGATTAGAAGGGACAAAGTAATTATAAGTTGGCGAAACTAAGACAAGCGACAAAATTAATATATTCATCGTGTCTAGTTGAACCGCAAACAAGTTAAGATAGTAAGAACATCGCGGGGTCACGCTTAAGCTCCAGGAATCCGCTCGACCTTAGTAGATAAGGGCAGAGGTGTGTGGTGCGTGCTTTGCTTTAGATTATCCTCGGACATATGAGGGTCCGGGTTTGTTATCCCGAGCGGCACGCGTACTCCCCTGAGATCCCCCAAAGACCAAGATTGCTAAAGTTAGCGGGCTACTCCACCGTCCAATATATACGACCAGAAACATTCAACTTTTCTTCAGTATACTCCGATTAAAATCTCAACTAAATTAATTGACTTTTGTGGTTCAGCTCCCACTTGTCAAATACTTTATGCGTGCCAAAATCATTTCACTTCCGCAGTGAAATATCTGCAATGTTATTAAACAAGAGCGGGCTATAACCGCAAGATGTTGTATAAGCTGAAAACATGTCCGATTTCAGACTGTACTGCCAATGATCTACTGAGCAAAACCAACTAGTTTCTCTGCGCTGTCAAACTTTGTTTACGTTGTTTGCAGGCCAGATTTCCACTCCGGAGGTATCTCACCGGAAACGGACCCGGGAATATTGAGAAGACCAAAAAATATTGAATTACTTTCGTCCGTTTTATTTTACTCTTTCTGTATGTTTGTTTCCCTTTTCATACCAAAAGCTTATTTATGAACACCGCCTGTCATTAATTTAATAACTTTTCCAACCTTCACTTTGTTATTATGTTTCGAAACGTTAATTACTGTTTAATTTTTTATAAAGAATTTAACGCTTTTCCGATGTGTAAAACACAAGTAATTTTAAATAAACACGAATAATTTTTTTATCCAGCTTCCGGATCCCTACTGCGCCAGAATAAATATCTCCTAGACGAAACCGCATAACATCCACGCCTCATTAACAAAAACCGTCACTTTTCCATGTTCATCTTCCTTAGGGGTCGTTTCAACCCCACTAGTTATCTATTAAATGAAGACATGTGACGTTTCCAAATCACTGTATCAGCTGATTTCTCCATTACTTGTTTCCTTCCTGTCTTCAATTTACTGCAATATCAATTGCAACAAAACTTATCGTTTCGCATTCGAGATATTTCAAGCTACTTCATTACAAAAGCGCTTCATGTTGAGATGGGTTTGTTTTTTGGAGTGACAGATCGACAAAAAAAATAAAGTAATTCGTATTATTTTTAACCCTGCAGTAGCACTTTGGGTCGAGTTAGGAAAATTTTGAACTCCTTTTTAATTATTGAAAATTAATTGTAACATTTACTTCGGATTTGCGACCACAGTCTCATTGTACCTTAGCTTTCCAATGTTTTCCTAGTGTGATTTTACGAAATTCAGTAACATTTCCAAAACAAGCTTGCTTAAAAAGATTTTAAAGTCCCCAGAGTTTCTACAAAATATCCTTCGTTATATATCACTTTTTCCCAAAATTAAGTGTACTCGCTTCGGCGGTACATATACTAAAATTGGAACGATACAGAGAAGATTAGCATGGCCCCTGCGCAAGGATGACACGCAAAATCGTGAAGCGTTCCACATTTTTTTGACCAATTGTTGGAATTAAAACAGTAAACTACTCATAATTGTTAACTTCATTTAATTTAATAAATTGGAGTTAAGCCTGATGGTCCTTGTTTGATTTTATTTTGTGGTTTCGAAACGGTTAACGATAAATAGAAATGGTAATAGAAGGATTACATAAGTAGCGAAGATATTAATTCGGGGCAAACATATCCTCGCAGCAATAACAATTTCACCTAAGTTTCCTAATATAGATTAGTTCTTGCTACTCCTTCCTTTATCGAGTTGAGCCTCTATAAAGAATGCTTGAGGGAAATTACGTTGGTGAATCCTTTTAACTAAATATAAGCACTTTGCGGGAACGAATTCAAATTACGTTTGGTTTTATGAGACTTCTCGATTTTCTTCAAACTTCACTAGGCGAAGGTTTTCTAAATTTTGTTATTTAAATATTGAAATGTAATTTGTTTAATTAAAATTGGATTTTATTTGAAAACGAAGCAATTTTATCTGACAATCGTCGGTAGAAGTTCTTGTAAACACAAGTCGGATGTGATCCCGGATTCACCCCCGTAGTTTTGCGTGGTTCCAATGTTGAAAGTGTACGCCGGAAATGTTTAGTTTGCCGGCTTACAAAAGCAAGAAACGCTACGAACTCCAAACTAAGAGACAACATGTACTGTGTTTAAATTGTGTTTATTTTGTAATTTGTAGGGGGATCTCGAATTTGCGCAATTACACTGTTTTTCTATGCAAAATTGATGAAATCGGAAAAGTATCCATGTTACGCAAACTCGAGTGGAAGGTAAATAGACGAGTTTGTCTTAACATTGAGAAATCCCCGGTGCAACTGCATTCAAAAGCTGGGCTGGTTGCTCTTAGCAAATATTGAAACTAAAATAGCCTGAAATGTTGTTTGCAAAACCAGTTTCCGAATGTTGACTAAAACCATGACAGTTATAGGTAGGATGCACTACATCAAATAATAAAGTGAATTAAGAAAATTTATTATTTAATTAGATCGAATTAAAGGTAAACAGCTTATATTTGCTATTATAATCAACTATCTCGTGAAATTTGGTAGTCATCAGTTGAATTTAACTTTTTATTGCCATAGAAGAACTGAGAAATTACCCTGTCCTCCAGATAACTTAAAAATTTCATATTAAACAAAAATGATTTGCCATATTTTATTAAAAGCTGGAAAATATGTTCAAATATCCCAAATTGAACGGTTTTCAGACTGCGGACGGATCTAAATTATGCGTGGTATTTTGTAAGAACACAGTAATAATATGGCAGTAATAAAGGCAAATAAGGACCGAATAATAAAGGTCGCCAACAATTCTCTTTCAAAAAACATAATAAAAACAAGTATTATGTTCAAAATGTTATTTCCTACAAAATTAGTTACAGCTTGAGCAGTGCTTCTAATATAAGGTCTCTCCGTGTCACTTTTATTTTCCATAACTTTCAAAAACAAAATTAACATGTGAAAATGCTACACGAGTACCATATTTCAACTCTCTCAAGTCTAGAATATAGAAATTAGGGCTATCAGATGAGAACAGGAGGTGGTGGAGGTTCGAAGGATTAATAAACTTTTTTATTATCCTTATTATTTAGTACCAAATTGTACATGCTGTGCAGCCTGAATACCGCACCGAAACTATTTTAGGTTGGTAATAAATGAACTAATCGACTCCAATTGCACGACGATCCGAGTGTCATCGTTGGAGCCTTTTTAGGATATTTTTATGCTCTATGCTGCTCCCGTTTGGTATACAGCATTAAGAGTGAAAAATAATTCTAAAAAGGTCCTGCAAGTTCAGAGGCATGCAATCCGTGTCCAGGAGACAGCACTGGTGTTGCCTACGAGCCGGACAAAGGACGACAGCGTAATCCTGACGGGTGAACGCCTCCAAGGACACCATGGTTCTATGGCAGCGTAGATGGCAGGAGTCTAAAGTTAGCCTATAGACGAGGCGACTCATACCCAACATAAAAGTATGGGTCGCCAGAGGTCACGATGAAATTAACTACCATATAACCGAGACATTAACAAGTCATGGATGTTCTAACTCCTACCTTCACCGTATGGGCAAACATATGACTTCCAATAATTATGACTACTGTGCTGCTGATGATTCTGTTGAACAGATCCATTCCATTGTTTTAGATAGAATATGGTCAGGGTCATGACAGAGTTAAGCACAGGTGAACACCTAATTTTCCATTTTTATTTTCTTCCATTCATCTCGCCGGAAACTTAACCAGAATTCCTGCTTTCTCCAGTGTACGACTAGATTTTCAAAAATCTGATGAATTCAACTATAATTATTACAAGGACGATTAATATGCCATATATAAAAGTTCTGATGGTTCCATTTCAATTAGAACTGCAAAACAATGGTCTCGGTCGACTGGAAAATACGTAATAGGGAAACTGAAAGTTTCTCCAGCTACTTTCCTTTCGATAGTCCCTAAACAGAGGCTAATCTCAATTCCTCCAAATAAGAAGAGTAAGTAAAGTGACATGTTTAAGTGCTAAGTGATTCGGTAGTTCAATTGAGTCCATTCTCTTCTAGATCATGGTACCCTAGACATGTAGCCAGCATAAGGCACTGGGGACACATTTTCCTTTAAAGAAAAAAAGATTTTAACCGCTTTCACACCTAAACAAAGTTTTTATTACACCAATGACCTCTATGTCGTCTCCCTCTGCCCAAAAACATATAATATGTTGCTATAGTAAAATTAGATAGAGTGCGATGGGCGTAGCCAAATAGGTGCGCAGTAGAAGTGGAGGGAGAACGCATGACACCCAAATCCACCAATTGACACCAACATAAACTCGAACGGACGAATTTTCTAAACTGCACATTAGCAGTTAAAACCTGCGCCTATGGATCTCTGGTACCCAAATCCTGCAAAAGAAATGTTAGATTATATAATAGCTCTTGGCACGGAACTTTGGTGAGACGTCTTCCTAACGTAAATAACTGAGGTTCTTATATTATAGTAACAGCAACAGTTATTGGTGAGGATTATTGTGAAGTATTAATTGAGAAAATAGGAACGATTCGAATCGTAAATTTGGTAAAAATTTCCTTTAAATTGTAAGCTATTCGCTAAGTGCGTGGGTGGAGAGGGGATACGAAAACCGATCGAAGCGTTCGGAGTGGCCGTAATAGAAACGAAACGGGGCTTATTTATACAGTGGCGTAACTACCAGTGTGCGCAGTGTGCGCATGCACACGGCCCTTAAAATCTCATTAGGGGCCCAAGGTCATGTAAAGTAAAAAATTCTTAAACAAGGGTAAAAAGCGCCCGTGCAAGCCGGAAATGGACAACTCGGCAATGGGAATCCACCGGTCGAGCTTAGGTTAGTGTTAGGAAACGATTTCTTTAAATGACGGGACCGTAAAAAGAGAAATCCGTTGGTGCCGAGCTTTCTAATTAAAAAATTCTAATTATTAAAAGCAATTATCGTTGCCATGGTTACCGATGATTCGTTTCAAACTTGGCACATGGAACCATTGTAGGGCCAAGTGGGTTTGGGGGTCTAGATGTATTGTAGATGGTAAGATAAACTCACACGCACTTAGGCCTCTAAATCGAGCTCATTGTACTACTTCCGGTTTTCAGGTTCACCCCGATCCTGTCACTCCCCAAGCCACTCCAGTCGGGCTTAGGGGTATAAAATATTCCATTTGGTATGTAAGCAACAAGAAGACAATAATTCAAGAATCAAACTTGCTTGGTTATCAATTTTAAAAAGTAGGGTTGTTGCTTACGTATACCTGGGGGGTATTCCATACCCCCCAGACCCCCCGGTTTCACGCTCATTTCAGGGAAATAAATTTGTTTTGGTTTAACAATGTTTTAATTGATTTTTTAGTAAATTGATAATACTTAATTTTATCTCATTTTGAAGTGTTTTTTCAATTTTCAAGGGTGGATAAGCCCACTAAACACCCTAAAATGTGAGTGTGTAATCTAGGGTCTGAGGAGGTATGGACAGTGGCGTAAATACCGGGGGGTAGAGGGATAAATGGTCCCCTTACACTGTATTATTTTGGGACCAAATTTTGTTTTTAAATCGCGCACATCTCAATCGAGGGGCCCGTCAAAGCTCTTGCATCCGGATCTAAAATGTGACGCTACGCCACTGTATTTATATATTAATTATTATTATTTATCTATTCCTTATGTGATTAGCATACACACCAATACACCACAGACCTCTTAAACAAAGTTTAAATTTAAATTTCCCTCAAAAATCCTTAATTAAAACAGTTACTATTGCTAAAACAGTCCCAATTCATTTTCTTTATTGAACCACCAGAGGGCAACAGGAGGAATGCACACAGCGAATTGGATTGGAATATTACTCAATGAAATCACATTTTTTTTTTATTTGCAAGTTTCAAAATTCATTGCCAGATCTGCCGGGCAATATTTACTTGCAGCCTAAATAATATTTCATTTAGGCCTCCTAAATTTTAAATAGTGATATTGCAAATTATGCTAAAACACATCGATAAGTTGCATTATAAAAAATAGGAAGGGATCGTTGCCTAACAACAAACAAAAGCAAGTCATAGTATGCCATAATGGACAGATTGTTTGAGTGCAATTGTTTAATTCAACGATGCCTGGGGTAAAATTTGCAATGCAACTAAATTATAATAATTTATTAATATTATGCAAAAATACTGAGGCTATTTTCTGTTATAATTATAATTTTATAAACAAATATTAAAATGCATCAAAATTATATCTTCTACAATAGGATCAATTTTTTTACAGGAGATTTCCTTTTTATATTTTATAAGCGCATTTCTTGTACTATTATAAGTCGAAAGATGAAACAAATTAATAGATCGATAAATTTTTGTTAGAAATTTTTGCTATTATTATATAGAAATCTCTGTGAGAATTTTTCAATTTAATGGAAATATCAAAATTGAATGTAAGGTTGGTATGTGGGGTATGTCATGATCGGAATGTAAAAATGGAATATAATATAGAAAATCGTACATTT
The DNA here is from genome assembly GCA_958510855.1 of Rhagonycha lutea. NCBI lineage: Eukaryota > Metazoa > Arthropoda > Insecta > Coleoptera > Cantharidae > Rhagonycha > Rhagonycha lutea. Next base: position 1,694,262 of record OY294040.1, on the reverse strand, counting down.
TTTAACATACTATAATTTCTGCAAGGCATTCCATATTATAAGCTAATTATTGTTATGTTATATGCGTAGAAAAAATATTGTTAGTGCTCATACTTTTTATTTCCATGTTAATTTTAGCGCCCTTCTAGTATGACGCTCTTATGTAACTTACTTTAATGTACCCTTGCAACGATTCTGCTTATTGTATCAAAATAGCATAATATATCAGATTTGATTGGTACAGGGACCTTTCCGGGTGGTCCTCCATGGATTTTCCATTGAAAATTTTGAATAAAAATTAAATTTTGTTCAAATATTCTGGAACTTCTTGAATATACTAATGCAAATATACTAAACACAGGAAAAATAATGAAAAAAATCTAAGCCTTAAATTGCAATAGATTTCAAGTTATTTTGAGTTCAGTCTGATTTTCTATTGAAAATTTAGAATAAAAATTAAATTTTGTTCAAATATTCTGGAACTTCTTGAAAATACTAATGCAAATATACTAAAGACAGGAAAAATAATGAAAAAAATCTAAGCCTTAAATTGCAATAGATTTCAAGTTATTTTGAGTTCAGTCTGATTTTCTATTGAAAATTTAGAATAAAAATTAAATTTTGTTCAAATATTCTGGAACTTCTTGAAAATACTAATGCAAATATACTAAAGACAGGAAAAATAATGAAAAAAATCTAAGCCTTAAATTGCAATAGATTTCAAGTTATTTTGAGTTCAGTCTGATTTTCTATTGAAAATTTAGAATAAAAATTAAATTTTGTTCAAATATTCTGGAACTTCTTGAAAATACTAATGCAAATATACTAAAGACAGGAAAAATAATGAAAAAAATCTAAGCCTTAAATTGCAATAGATTTCAAGTTATTTTGAGTTCAGTATGATTATCCATTGAAAATTTTGAATAAAAATTAAATTTTGTTCAAATATTCTGGAACTTTTTGAAAATACTAATGCAAATATACTAAAGGCAGGAAAAATAATGAAAAAAATCTAAGCCTTAAATTGCAATAGATTTCAAGTTATTTTGAGTTCAGTCTGATTTTCTATTGAAAATTTTGAATAAAAATTAAATTTTGTTCAAATATTCTGGAACTTCTTGAAAATACTAATGCAAATATACTAAAGGCAGGAAAAATAATGAAAAAAATCTAAGCCTTAAATTGCAATAGATTTCAAGTTATTTTGAGTTCAGTCTGATTTTCTATTGAAAATTTTGAATAAAAATTAAATTTTGTTCAAATATTCTGGAACTGCTTGAAAATACTAATGCAAATATACTAAAGACAGGAAAAATAATGAAAAAAATCTAAGCCTTAAATTGCAATAGAATTCAAGTTATTTTGAGTTCAGTCTGATTTTCTATTGAAAATTTTGAATAAAAATTAAATTTTGTTCAAATCTTCTGGAACTTCTTGAAAGTACTAATGCGAATATACTAAAGACAGGAAAAATAATGAAAAAAATCTAAGCCTTAAATTGCAATAGAATTCAAGTTATTTTGAGTTCAGTCTGATTTTCTATTGAAAATTTTGAATAAAAATTAAATTTTGTTCAAATCTTCTGGAACTTCCTGAAAATACTAATGCAAATATACTAAAGACAGGAAAAATAATGAAAAAAATCTAAGCCTTAAATTGCAATAGATTTCAAGTTATTTTGAGTTCAGTCTGATTTTCTATTGAAAATTTTGAATAAAAATTAAATTTTGTTCAAATATTCTGGAACTGCTTGAAAATACTAATGCAAATATACTAAAGACAGGAAAAATAATAAAAAAAATCTAAGCCTCAAATTGCAATAGATTTCAAGTTATTTTAAGTTCAGTATGATTTCCTATTGAAAATTTTGAATAAAAATTAAATTTTGTTCAAATCTTCTGGAACTTCTTGAAAGTACTAATGCGAATATACTAAAGACAGGAAAAATAATGAAAAAAATCTAAGCCTTAAATTGCAATAGAATTCAAGTTATTTTGAGTTCAGTCTGATTTTCTATTGAAAATTTTGAATAAAAATTAAATTTTGTTCAAATCTTCTGGAACTTCCTGAAAATACTAATGCAAATATACTAAAGACAGGAAAAATAATGAAAAAAATCTAAGCCTTAAATTGCAATAGATTTCAAGTTATTTTGAGTTCAGTCTGATTTTCTATTGAAAATTTTGAATAAAAATTAAATTTTGTTCAAATATTCTGGAACTGCTTGAAAATACTAATGCAAATATACTAAAGACAGGAAAAATAATAAAAAAAATCTAAGCCTTAAATTGCAATAGATTTCAAGTTATTTTGAGTTCAGTCTGATTTTCTATTGAAAATTTTGAATAAAAATTAAATTTTGTTCAAATATTCTGGAACTTCTTGAAAATACTAATGCAAATATACTAAAGACAGGAAAAATAATGAAAAAAATCTAAGCCTTAAATTGCAATAGATTTCAAGTTATTTTGAGTTCAGTCTGATTTTCTATTGAAAATTTTGAATAAAAATTAAATTTTGTTCAAATATTCTGGAACTTCTTGAAAATACTAATGCAAATATACTAAAGACAGGAGGAGACAGGACAGAAAAAAAAAGGAGTTGAATTTTTCGGGCCCTAAAAACACTGAAACACTGATTTATGAAATATTTCGGGAGAGTAAACTTGTTGCTTTTTTTAATTGCTCAATTAAAGTAAAGAAAGAAAATCTAATTAATCAACCTTATTTTCCACACCCAAACGCCCCCCTCTTGATGGAGTGCATTGAGAATTGGACTTCATAGATTCGATCCCCAGTTAAAAGTTCAAAGAAAGTGCGAGTTTTTGACCTGAAATCTAAATTATAATAAAAAATGACTGCAAGAGAAACATGGACCATTTTCCAAGGCACCGCTCGAAGGTGCCTTTTTTATTTTATTCAGCGATACTTTTACACCATTCCAATAAAAATAAGTTAACTTGGTTTAAGTATAAGTAGTAAAACCGAAGATAAAAAAATTATTAGAAATTTGGTGCGACAATTAAGAGTGTGAGGTGAGGTAGTAAGTATAAAAAGAAATAAGAAGTGGACGATGCATAAATCAAAAGAATAATTTTTTATGTGGGTTGTAGGAATAAAAGAAGTAACTTGTGTTGTTAACATGACAAGAATTTACAATCCATAAAAGCAAAGAAAAACAATATCGAGAAATAGCCAAGTCACCAACTCCGTAGTTATTAAGGTTAATCTAAAACTTGAAAAACCGAACGTCGTGAATGCGGTAGAAGTCCGAAAGTCGAGTACGCCTAGAGGGCTCAAAATTCTCTAGAGAGTAGTTCGAGCTCGAAGCACGTGGACTTGCGAACATCTTATTTTAGTACACACTAACTCAAAGAATGATCCGAATTGCAATGGCTAGGCCAAGTCAGTCGCTCAATATTGATCAAAGCTTTCCAACATTTCATGTACTACATGAATTTTCTCATTTTTAAATTTGTTTCATTTTTCACAAGAAAGTTGCAACAATTAAAATTTAAATTTGGCGCTAACAAGGGAGTCGTTAATATGCAAAAAGGATTTGAACCGTTGTACTTGGATGTTTCTCAAGTTTCAAGTACCTTCGTACCTATTTTTGTTAGAAATAGAACAAAATGTGAATAATTTACTGACACAAAGTGGTAGCTTTAGATGTGGTGGTAATGAAATATATGAACACAGTGTGACCGGGTGCACTGTATAATTTCGAAGCCATCATCTTGTAAAATGGGCATCGGGCCAGCAAACTCAGCACTATTGTCAAGCAGCCAACAATAATTATAAAGGGATTACAAACAATATGTAATTAGTTTTTGTTCCTTCTCGCTTCTCCAAGTCCCATATCATCAGGAATGCTCTATGCATTCCCGTTTCGTTATCAAATCTCATTCGAAGTAATGGAGATCCGCACGCTTTTCCAACAACTACTAACCCACCGATACGAGACAATATCGTTTACAAAATTGAATAAACATTTCCTACAATTGCTACGCTACCGTTAAGCCGTCTTTAAATCCAATTTAGCAAATGTGATGCCATCATCGACTTGCACACTAAAAATTTTAATATCATAAATTTCCGATGAAAGTTTTCCAAGAATGGTTATGTGAAACAAACTTTTCTAAATTATAATTGATTAATGATTCAGTAGCCATCGCAGCTAAAATTGGGTCCCTTTCGGTTTCCTGGCGGCAACGTGACCAGCTTCCTGACCACCTAATGAAGTCTCATCAATTCATAAGCTCCGCATTACCGGTTGGGCCCTTTCGAGTAAACTGCATCTGAAAGATGTTAACGAAGATGATCTCGAAGTAAATTCCGGTGTGAAGTTAATTAAGTTGGTCGAGGCAACAGCCTGCAGGATACTAAACAGGTCTACCAAGGCGGTTTCGTCGTCTCAAAGGCATTAATAACGAAAACTTCGACGCCGCGGCTAAAAGTGCATTTTGTTATAGTTAAGTAACACTTGAATGATATTACGAGCCACGTTAAATTTTCCACTAAGTACACTTACGCTACATGTTTTCATTGTTTTATCGTACATGGATGCCTAGAGCCATGTGCACTTGATGAAATTTGCAATGCAAAACTCTTCAAAAGTTAATATCAACTTTTACGTGTTCTTGGGCTAAACGAAAGTATATTTACCTTTCCCATTAAAATAATAATTATTTATACAGAATTAGCTATTCGTGTTTAAGATATGCAAACAAACTCTTCGAAGAAAAATATTTATTTTCTTAGTTATAATATTACCTGTAGTCGGTAGTTGAATCATAAACCATTATTCGTGTTATGTTTGAAAACCACCGAGTTATCCTGCTCATTTTCATAATGGAAAAACCTACAATTTCTGTCTAAAGAGAAAATCATCCAGGAGCGCTTTCTGTGTGGAAAATTTTCAATTACCTATGTATATGAAAAGAAATATAACTTAAAAAATTGAAATTAAGTCCAACAACTGTGTCAAGTTCCCTTGGTACTATTGGTTCTGTGAGGATATAATTGTGTTACATCCGATAGGTAGCTTGCTAGTCTGGACCTTCTGATGTGCCTGTAACCCCCGTTTTTATGTTAATAATGGCAACTCTTAACCTAGTGGGACCGCCGGCTTAACGTGCCCTCCGAAGCACGAAGACTTGTTTGGTTTTAATTAATTTCAATATAGAGATGATTTTATTTTGTAGATTTATTGAAAGACTTTCATATACTCTCAATTTTCTATTGAAATTTTTTAACTAAGAGATTGAAAGGTGAAGTAAATGACAGAACTCTCTTCGTTGGCTTTGGTTCCCTTCACACAAAAAATGAAAGAAAATCAGTGCATTCCACGGTCCAAACTTGAAATGTCGATAAGTCCAAAGTAATTTAATCGTAGATAGTGCAAAAACAAAATCATCAGTTGGAAGAAAAAAGAAATTGTTGGTTTTGTTAGAATAACAAAGAAATCGTGTGCTGCAGGCTTCCACTAACAAAGCATGAAACCAGGACGTGTGAGATAATCTCTGAATAATTTAAAAACGCAGAACTTACACTGCAAAAACAAGCAAACGACTTGACGATTAAAGCATCCAGTTTACGTACATAATTAACGACGCAAGTGGAAAAGAAGTTTAATATTAACGATTTGAAAACAAGAAAAACTATAAATACAAAGCACTCGAAAAATCCTGAAAAATTTCCTTTCTCCCCACGCCACTCGAGTTTTCGTTGCTTAGACCAAAGTAACATAACTCGAAACTTAAAATGTCATTACTGTAAATCCCTTCCTGGGTATCAGCTTAGCATGATAGGCACGAACGCGCACGTGTTCTCCGTCATCTCTTTTTTAATTTTTTCTTTCAAAAAATTGTTCAATCCATATTAAAACACATTTTTCATTAATTTAAATTAAAAACGCATCGAGGTGAATTTTTGACCAACTAACTTTGCGGACCTTTTGCAACAAATTCTAACGCTACGCGTTAATCTTGCTTTACGACCACCTTTTCTTTTGTCTATTTTTTCAAATTAGGTTTTATGGTCGTCTGCAAGTCACACGTGCTTGTGTAACTAAGAATATTACGTTATTAATTAGCGCTACAAAGTTTTTATTCTCTCTGGGATAAAATTTTAATCTCGTCTCTCGTTGTGCCCTGTTAACTTAATCACAACAGAATATGGTGTTACTTTTATTTTTATCAAAATTTACTGGCATAACCTTTATAAAACAAATCTCTGCTTTTACTTTTAACACCAAGCGAAATTTAATGATCAAATCATATTTTTAAAACGCCTTAATGGTTAAGAATATTGATAACCAAAACTTAATTAAAATATGTTTGATACTTTACTGTCCCTACCAATATTTCGTAAGTGTGCGGGTTGCGGTGCCAAAGAAAAACATTAACAAAATTTATTTAGTAGAGATGTAAAGTTAGCTTATCACATTCGTATCTGTCCAATTAGTGCCACCAAAAAAGAAATAAAAAAAAAAGCCACGTTACCATGGATGATATTTTCTATATTTCCAAGCAGGTATATAGAATTTTATTTAACGAAATAAATAATAAATTTTCTAAAACTAGTTTCAGATTTTAAATGAAATAAAATTCTTGTACCGTGTCTATGGTGATAGAAATCACGTAGCATGTGTCTAAACTGTCTGGCAGAGAAAACTAACGCAATAAAAAATTAATTTCCCTGTGTAAAATGGAACTGCAAAAGATAAATTAAAATATCGACTATAATTTATAACGCTTTGGTATTACTGCTGCAACAGAGTGCAGTTTAGTTGTTCTTTTCCCTATATTCTTAATCAACATTTATTTAACAAATGTGAAGAAAACGTGATTCATTTTCCATAAACTGAAAAATTAAGTTTCTAGCAAGTAATTAATGTTAAGGTAAGGTATCTAGAGTTACAAGCTAATTTAATTTATTAATCTCGAGTTACTGGTAAATTATTTACTTTTTCTTAGCTTTTCTTGGATAAATTATTATACTGGATGATAATTTACTAAAGAATTTGAAATATTCTAAAAGGAATTGGAAAGCACTTCGGTTGTGACTAATATTGACCTCTCATAACCACGACAATTCGAGTATAACTCACCCCAGTCCCTCTCTGATAACTCAAAAATCTTGAAAAGGAATTGATTTTCGAGTTATTACAGGTGGAGGTGGAATACTGGAGGTGACTTTCAGTGTTGCAGTGTTCCATGACCAAAATTGCAGAAGAAGTCTTGGTGAATTTGTTGACTTCAACCTGAGTGTTTGAAATAGCTACTTTTGGCGCTGGTTATAAAGGCTAATCGTCCTTAAGATCAAAGCACCAGTTATATGGGTCTAAGCTTCATGTTTTGCTTTAATCTTAATCGTGATATTCTCAGATTAGAAAGTTTAAACTACCCAAGCCAAGCAAGGTTTATCTTGAAGATTCTTGCACATTTATGTAAGAAAAATGAAAACCTTCGTTGGAATGTTTTGGGATTCGTCTACAATGCCATGTCTTTGAAGGGTCACTTTCTAGCATATTTCGTACGTTTTAATTTTTTAACACCCTCCACCTGGTTCCAATATTTATCAGCCGACCAAGCACCGCATTGACAGTTACCCAATTAAAATCATTTCCCATCAAGAATTAACACCCTGATTTTTCCCGGTAACTCACAAAATAATTTAAATGTTAGCTTTTCATATTACTCGTCCTACCTATTCATCATTTTCAAAAAAATTTGTTGATCCAACTTGCACTTTTTATAGAGCTTTTTCCGACTATTTCATGCGGAAGTAGGAGTTGCTTCCGGAAAATTTATTTACGGCCCAGACCATTTTGTAAAGAAACGTATTTATTACACGGATCACTTAACACGAGATGCTATAAAAACCTACTAATTTTTTTATGATTATGTTAAATGACAATCGAACTGAATTCAAAATAGCCAAACAGATCAATCAAATTCGAGAAAGTATACCGGAAGGGATCAAGTGAAACTCTGAAGTGTAGATAAAATTATTCTTGAAATGATATTGGAACAAAAACTCCTCGAACACGAAATCATTAAGCGATTAAAATATAAATCGAGTAGAATATAAATAACAATTAAAATGTTCATAACTTGAAAAGTTCGACCCTTAAATATAAATATCTCAATATCAAAACGGAACACGTCGTCACTGCTTGAGCTTGGTACAGAATAATAATGTTCGGTAATTTGTAAGTAAATGTTAAATTTTTAAAATCTTAAGCAATAAAGTATAAAGTTATCGTTACCCTACATTTTAAGGCCGTTTTAGTGGTTTTTTTACGGAAGAACACGCATTTCATTTGCATATTCGTTATATTAATTGGCCAAAATTTTTGGGGAAGAATTTTGAATGTTAAATTGAAACTTTTTATCTCAACTGAAAAACGTGAAAAGATAATAGAGACTTGGGGGATTATTTCAATAATCCAGTCAAAATGGATAGGTAGCGGATTCTGCATAAACTTTTGTTTCAAAGTTTCCTTCACATTTTGATGCGCAAGAAGTAAATCCCTCTCTCCATGAGGGCCACCGTTACGTTTCTCCTTTTAAAATTTGATGTCAGATGTTGTGGGAATTAAATACGAATAGAATAATTGACGTTTAGTTTTATAAAGTGAATTGAAAATGCAATTCTTTGAAGGGTAGGCAAAATTTTGATTTTTAAGTAGTTTTCTTCTGGTATACACAGTTTCTTTGAAATTTTTTAAAATCGCCTGCGGAGCTATTTATTGATAAGTAAAATCTTCAATGTGACTAAGTTTTCGAGGATATAAGAATATTTTTAGGATAGAAGGCCACGTGCCCCTTAAGGCAAGCCGTCGCTGAATTTGATCAATCATTCCATCGTAAAATCAACTGAGTTTAATCGTAAGAATATTTTCGAGCAATCGCCTCCAGAGCTTTTTTATTTTAACAACTTTTTTGTCATCCTCATTTCTCTTTTTTATAGTGAATATTATGTTCCTTGGAAGAGATTCAAATTTATTTACTTGCTGTGATACAAATCACGTACGAATCAAAACCAAGACTTTTCGCAAAGCTCCCAGACTAATTGCGTCGCGGTTCGGATTCCACGTTAAATTGTATTATTGCTCTTTGTCCCAAAAAAAGCAGCAGGATATGCTATCACGGTGTCATGAACAAGAAAAAGAAAATAGGTGGAGAGCAGTCGTACATTTTAATCGCATCCAAAGCAATGGTAATTTTAAAATCTGGCTCTATTATCCAAATTAAATTAAGACCTTTTAAATTGAGATAATATTATGAAAACTAGCAATTCCATTATACCATAAATTTTTGCTATCATAGATTTTATTAACTAAATGAAGTAATCTGTGCACGAAATTAATTAATTATAATATTTAACACTAAAACTGCAGGGACTGAGGATGAAAACATCCCAAAGGGAATCAAACCCATCTTCCTTTGGTCACATTGCAAATTAACTTGTTCATCCAAAGATAAACTAGGAACAACTAACGCGTCTACTTGCCTTTCCTTTTCAAAAACTTTATCATAAATACTACTAAAATTAAAACGTGTAAAAAACACCTAATTTTATGCCTTTCAAGATTTTTAAAAATGTAGGAAATTTTAAATTATTATATTGCCGGAAGTGATCAATTTATTTAAGCTATTGAAATATACAAACAAATCCAAAAAATTATTGGATAAAAGTACGTTCTTGCTTCATCTGGAGTCGAACCGGGTAATCAACATACTATTGAATTTTAGCTAAGCACAGTGACATCATAGGGAACTGCTTAAAATATTTTTACACTTTTTGTGAGCAAACCCACCATAATCCATATTTGGTCCATTTTTTTCTCACGGTTATCTCAGTGCCCTGGTGAATACAGCTACAACTTGCTCTAATGTGATTCCTCGGATGATTTTATTCAACAAAAGGTACTAGCATGTTATCATTTGGCAATATTATTAACCTTTAATTAGTGACGTGAATCTTTCCTACAAACATTTCAAATGGGAACTTTGCCTCGGAGGCACCCACGTCACTAACTAAAGGTTAAAATTGTACAGTAGTAGAACCAGTTAATCGGTCCAATAAAACTCAAAAATAACTTCTTAAATTTTATTTCCTGCAACATGATAGATAAAGTACCATCGATTTTCAATTATAACGAAAAATAACGAGCTGATATTGCTATATTTGAATTTATACATCCAAAATTTCATTTTAAACAAACTAAAACGACAAAGATGATGATTTTAGGCACCTTGCATATATCATTATTGTTGTTTTGGCTTTCTATATCATTGCTTCAAACATACAAATCATGATGAAGTGATATGACGATTAACGTAACCAAAATTTAAAACACAATAAATCAGTGTTTCCCAAAATCCGACGGTAAGCAAAGCACAAACCTAGTTTACAACAAAATAACTGTTAGGTTTGACTTATTTACAAAAATTTTATGCTAAAAGATACGAGCAATTTTCTAGTGACGCCGGTTGAGAAACACTGCAACAAATTACCAACCAAATTATTGCCATACCTCTCTCCATCCAATAAATACTTTATTATTTACAATATTAATTTAACTATTCACAATATTTTTGCAGCTTAGGAAACTTTTGGTGTGATATATGACTGATTATTATAATTTCATAATTTAAAATTCAAAAAATATTAAGTTACAAACGTTTACAAAATATTGTCTCACATTTATCTATACAAAACATTAAAGATGGCGTCTTAATTTTCCTAACTCTAAAAATTATGTACATCCACTAATATGTTTAAAAAATATAAGGTTTTTCCGACAACAAAATTGTTTGTCGCTTTTACTATTGCAAATTTTTTTTACAGGAAATCGTCGGTGCTGTGCACGTCCTTCATCCAAGGAATGCACGAATTGAGTAAGCAAGTGTCGTTACCATAAATGAAAGGTAAGGAATACCTGCCGCTTCGCCGTCACTGAGGTCTCGGTGGAGGTGGCGGAATAGATGGAGATCTGGTTGATATTGATAAACTCCTGACGGGAACCGGAGGAGGACGTGCAGGTCGTGCAATACTTGGGGGTGGTGCAGGTGGTGGAACGTTTGGAGGTAACGCAGGAGGAGGATACGCGGGAGGACCCCCGGTAGGTGTAACCGATCCAATCACTTCTTCCTGTTTTGAAGGTTCTTGTAAATTTTGAACCGTCACGGGTTCAAGTTTGAGCGGAGTACTAGAAGAAGGTGGAGGATGAGGAAATGAAGCTTGATGAATTTGCTGATTGTGATGTGGTAATGATGAAGGTGGACGTACCGCTGGCGCTGTGGTTACATCGTTACTTTTAGTCACATTTTGAGTAACTTGCAAATGCCTCGAATCTGCTCGTTCCGTTCCAGCCGCCAAGTACGAAAAGAGACACAAAACTGCGTAGCAAATTTCATCGGCCTATTAAAAAATGTAGCGTTAAAAAACAGTAAAGTGTCGTCTCACTTGAGAAAAATAAAAAAATAATAACCTTACACGAAACTAAAATCATGGAGAAAAGTTGCCAGGAAATTCGGAAACTCTGTTAGCCATACATATCGAAAATATTCGGTTAAAGGATAGGAAAATTTCCTGTGCCTATAAACATCAAAGGAAAGAATGCAAATCAAAAAGTAAAGAAATAAAAGCCGATTGACTCGATAAAATCAAACCAAAATATAAGGTAACATAAAAAAATTCAGTTTCTTTTCAGTTATCAGACTTACCATGGAGGATTTAAATTTGCGTTGGATTGATTGTCTCGTTTTAGGATCTGAAAAGTAATAAATCCATTAAAAAAAATTCGGAGCTGCGGTTTTGGTTGAATCCATCACGAAAGATTTAGTTGTTCCTGTGACTTGTTGAAAATAATTGAAAGCGATAAAGAATTTTAATCAAAACTCTGATGGGGTCGTTGGAAGAATCTGTATAAAGAAGGAAAAATCGTCTTTGATCCCCAAACCTCCTGCAATACTTTTTATTTAAATTTAATTTATTTAATTTTATTTTGTTGAAAGACACAACTGAAAAAGAAAGATTTATGCACTTTGGTTTAATCCAATGGTCGCCCAAACTTTTTGAATGAAAGGTAAAATAGTGGAAAAGGAATGCAATGCTTTTTGTTATCAATAAATTATTATTTTATGTTAATTTTTTGAAAGGGCAAACAGAAAAATTCCACGGACTGTACTCTTGGAAGACCATTGGTTTAATCAATTTTTTTGATACCTCATAAATCATAAGCAAAGGGCTAACCGGAAACAAAATTATATGCACAGATTTTATATTTCATTTATATGTACTGTAATTAATTTATGTGGTTCTCAAATCAAACCAAAGGTAAAAATGCCCGATCATACAGCATATAAAACCAGGAATTTGAAGCAAACCACTTTTGAATTTGTTCCAGGTAAAATTTTTAATTGTGATTGGATTGTGGAGGAAGCAGCCACTAATCGCGATTTGAACCTGGTGGTCACATCACAATTCGGAGGTTAATTACAGCGGGAATTTAGTTTCGTTGGGCCGGAAATAGGATCGGGAAATTTAAAAGTTAGTTGCAATATTACAGTTCTTCTGGTAACTCTGAGAGATAATTTTTTGTCTATTGTTGTATCTGCTTTTCAAAATTGTAAGTAATAATTCATAAGTACGTCACTTATGCTGCTTGTTAACATTTTACACCAACGCTTAGCCTTTGCTTATCGATTCTATTTTGTCACAGAAATCTTCAAAGCTCTTGGGGTAACTAAACTTTGTTCACTGGCTATTTAGTTCTTATCTTTCATGTGCACTTCTCTTAAAATAAGAACCGATGAAACTTGAATAAGCTAAAAAGAACCTGGAGGATTGAAGTGGTGAGTCGGAACGGTTTGCAGTTGTGTGGGGTGAGTTGAATTGTAATTGTTGTTTACATTGTCGACTTACACAAGTGTCACTATTTACACAAGGATTATCTCGTCGTTGTCGAGTCATTGGATTGGGTGTGTTCTTTACACATGCGTTAGGATATCACAAGATCCCAGCTCTAGACACTGGAAATGAAAGCTAGCGTCCTTATCCACACATGCTTGATGCATGACAAGAATCGATTACGGGTGTTTTGAGTATTAATAAATTTGTTGTGTACTTACTAAATTCTTCGAGTACAAAGATGCCTCCCTTTTGAGTAAAGCATTTTCTGATATGGACGAGTCTGACAAACAACTGCAACGTAACAAAATATACATGTGTATTACATAACGAAAAATGGTGTTTAAAATATATAAAGAGAAAACAATGCAAGCACATAAAAATCATGCAGCGCGTGTCATGCGTGAAGCAATAGGCAACTTCAGAGATGGTTTGCTTTATGTAAGATGGGCCTATTCTATGTGTAAAATGTGTGTGTTAAAATTGTGCAGTTTTTTGCGATTGATTTTGCCATGCGGTGTTCTGCACGAAGCAGGAGTCTACACTACGACTATGCGAACACCTGGCAGCAGCATAATAATTGATGAAATTTGTTAGTATGCATCGAAAACGTAAAAAAATGCTACTAATTTGTGTAAGTACATAAGGAAGGAATTTTGGTACAGAATGCAGCAAAAACAAAACAAACTACAGGAAAAAGCGCTAAACTAAACAGTGACTATGCTAAACTAACGACCAGATTAGACCAGATCTTTTATATACCTCAAAGTCCTGCCAAGCAGCCAGCGATCGACGTAGACGGGAATAGAAACAACAAAAAACACAACATTAGTGACGATATCAGTGCCCGAACAAGGACCATCTCAAAAGTTCCTAAGCTTCGCTGCAGAGCTCTTTTGAAAAAAGTTTCTCAAAAATTTGACATCAACAAGCTCAAAAAAGCTCTGCGACTGCCAAACATGACCACTCATCGACATCGATAAAAAAGAGAAGAAAAGAGCATTCAACATTCAAATGAAAAATATTTGAACAATTAGCGATTAGTTTTTTGCACACTGAGCTGCATGCAGATCAATAAAAAATACATCGACAATATTAGGTTTACACGAAGATTAATAGAAAAAAATAAAAGAAAAGTTATTTACAATACAAAATAAAAAAATAAACATTACTACCTGACTTTACGACATCCATTAAATACGATGAGACTTCGGCAAATCATAACCTAAGCTTGGTCGAGAAAATAAAGATTGAGAAAATGAACCGAGCGAGTGGCAAATCGGTAGGAAGTTTGAGTGGTCCTTGCAATACAAATGCATACATCATAGCGTACCCCACAACACTTAACAATTAGAAAAATTTCTTTTACGAAGAACTAACAACTCTTGCTGAACCGTCCAAAACGATTTTTCTTGCCGTTCTTCGTAAAATTTTCAATTTTTAACTTTTTGACAATTCTTTTCTTACTACCTGGCTTACTCTACTATAAATAATTATATAAAAATTTGAATAAAATTCTAAAAAGATAACAGCATGTCATAATAAATGGAAAATTGAAAGCGTTTGTACCTTACTGTTTGCGAAAAGTAATCCAACACCTTCCATACAAACTTGCAGTAGCCCTCCTTCTCCGGTACTCATATCCTGTACTGGAAATTCTCCACCCAGTTCCGCCGCTTTCTCGTTTCTTGTCCGTTTCGACTCCAAAAGTTCCTTCACACAAGTGTACATTGCTCTACAGTTCTAAAAATTAAACCACGTTCGGCAAACTTGCAAATTTTGGTCGAAAATGTTACCTTTTTCGAGTAGTACCGATGGTACCGGATCTCTTGACCGCTTCGCTTACCAAAACACACCACTTTAGTTTTTGGGCAAAATGTTATGTTTATGATCCTCTCAAACCACCATCGTTCCACGATTACTCCATTTACCGAACGAAAAATCAAACCGTCATCTCGTACTTCCAAAAACCTCAAGTCTCCGGTTCCGTCCACGCCTTCGTGAACCGTGAAAGTCTGCCTATTCAACAAACGTGAGCCCAACGGTTTTAAATCGATATCGTTTCCTTGCTAAAACATTGAAATGTGAAACTCTTTCCCTCCAAATTTCCAATACTCACCAAATGATCTACTTGATCCAACAATAAATTAACCTCTTGACTATACACGAGTCCGATATGGCACTTTCCCAAAAGCCTACGAACTTTTTTCTTCAGTTCCGTTTTATTTACATTTAGCATCACTAAAACAGCAGTTAAATTGTACAGCATCGTTGATAACAAACGATCTTCGTCGTGTTCCAGTCTTTTCCTCTCAGTATCACTCAACTTCTTATACCTTTCCATCATTTCTCGTGGTCCCTGTAAAGATCATTATGTCAAGAAAAAGTTAAACTAAAAAATCCAACTCTTACTTGATCTAAACCGATCATATCGCGTTCTTGGGAAACCGCATCCAAAAACGCATCCTCCCAGAACTGCATTTGATCCCATAGTCCCGACCTCTCTTTACCCAAAAGACCCTCAAAAATATACGTTCTGATGGCTTCCGGCGAAGGTGAAGTTGTCGTGTTAACTATCTGACCCCCGTGATACCGAAAACCTGTACTCAGAGAAGACTTGCTTGACCACACACTCGATGTTCTTTGCTTATTCGGTTTTGGAAACTAAAACAAAAAGTGAAATGTTTCGGCAAAAGTGATAAAATCTTGAACTCGGAAGGTCTCTGGTGTAAAATATTTCAATTCCACCCCAAAAATCCTTACTTCATAAAAACCTGACAACTAATCTATTTAGGTACAGCATGAAGGTTACCTGAAGATTATCAACCTCCGTATCCGAAACCGCCGAACGGAACGACGATTGCAGACTGCCACGATTTAGATTAAACGCTGGTCCAGTCGTCATCGAACCTCCTGGTGATAACGATTCTCCAGAACCATGCATTGTACTTTCAGCCTGTCGGATAACACATAAATCAGGCATATTCCATGTTGTAAAGAATGTTGAAATAATTTCATGTATATGCCTGATGATACACTTGCACGAAACTGATCAAAACGCATGCATTAAGAGGAATATCTCACTTACATCCGAGTCAAAAGACGTCAGTTTATTGAACAACAAATTCTTCTTTTGGGTCAACATATCTTTAAACATGTCTGCGGTCGATTGTTGATTTTCCGATTCAGAATCTTCGCCTTGGATTAACCGCACTTGTGGAGGATCTATCATCAAGAGAGGAATCAGTCGTCTTTGATCTTCTCCTAACGAAAACTTACCTGTTTGTGACGATTTTCTCGAACTATCCCAGTCTGGTGAAGGAATCATCCTAGGGCTTTGAGGAGACGATAAATTTTCCCTACTTCCGGTTGGACTCGAACTCTGAGAGGAGAGCAAATGACTTGCGTGATCGCTTAAGGTCGATTCGGTCGATTCCTTACACCAATAATGGGTGTGAGCAATTTCGTGTAATTGAAACGCGGAAGCCATTCCTCCTAATCCATAATTGCTGTAAGTGACTTCCAAACCATGAACGACAGCAACTAAAGCTTTTAAGGTACCTTTCCAAACAGCCTTGGATAAGCACTGGAACAAAACTTGATATTATAACAGTCTTTGTGCAAAAATTGAAAACTTACCACATCATCGATGTGATCATCTGGGCCAACTTTTCTATCTAACGATTTATTTAATTTACTAAGGACTAGCGTACGATATGATTCATCTTCCATTAACTTTTTAAGTCTGTTCAACTTTAACCATCCCACTCCTTCTCCTTCTATTACTTGGGTCGTTACGTCTTTCAAAAATTGTGTATTTTCAAGATTGGTGATCGATTTCTCAATCGTAGCATTTCTAATTACTTGTTCTTGTTTTTTGGGTGTATGTTTTATAAGAGAACTCTTCTCTACGAGTCCTTTAGGTCCTCGTGGGAAGGGTCCAAACACGCCACTCTTGGATTCGGCTTGTTTTGGCTGTGGTTGCTTTTGTACGTTCTGCTGTTTTACCGTTTTTGGTGTTGGACCACCCTTTTGGTTACCTTTATTACCGACCCCAAACAAATCAGAAAACATACTCGTCGTCGACGCCGCGATACCGTTCAAATCTGAACTGATGTTAGAGAAGAAATCTCGGCTCGTTCCTGCAATTAAACTAGAACCAGCTGTCTGCACAAGAGAAGTACTGGTGGAACCTCGCCTTCCTTCTTTATCACTTGTAATAGAATCATTCTGAAATGTTAAGAAATTATGATGTTGTTGTTGCAAATATTGGTGACGTACCCTAAGAAGTCCCTTCTTTGCGACTGCTTCTTTCGCACCTTTTGTTAAATCTCCTAGTGTTGATTTACCCACATAGGTGAGATCATCCAACGTCGTTTTGCTCGCACCAGCGGCACTTCTGCTAGCCTCCATTGCTGTTTTACCAGCTTCCTGCACACTTTTTGTTGCTTCCTCCGCTGCTTTCTTTGCGTGACTAGCAAACTGTAATTTAAGATTGTTAATAATTTTCAAAAGCGACCCAAATGAATTTTACTTTATCGAACGGTGCAAAAATATTGCTGTCTTCGGCTTCGTTCAATTTTTCCTTCGCTTGCAATTTTAACTGAAAAAAATTTAGATGTGAACAAGAAAATGTGAACAAATTTTGTTGTAAGCAATAAGCACCTTATCCATTTGGGCGAGCAAACCATCCTGACTACTTTGCCTGGTAGTTTCTCGTACTAACTCCTTTGCTTGGGACGCAAACTGTTCAAAAATTGACCCTTGAGAACCCTGTCTTTGCACCCCACTTCCACTTCCCGCCGAAGAAGGAGCCGGACTCGGCGACCCCGAAGATCCAAAACTGGATGTTCTAGCTAATACGTTTCCTACGCTTGGTTGCTTTTGCAAGGAAGGGGTAATTGGGGGAACCTATATAATAAGCAAGATAAGCCATTCTAGTGCTAGACTAACATTCAGAAAGACTTACAGGTGTTACTGAACGATTAAAACGGTTTTTCTTGGAAGCCGATGGTTCACTGGTTGTACTGGTAGGAGATCCTTGCCTTACGGATCCACTAACTACGGTTTTTGGAGTCGTCGTTGAATTCGAATCCGATTCATTTTCAAAACTTCCACCTTCTTCCTTATCCACTTTTGTAGGAACCGAAGGTTCGCTCTTGGATTTTGTCGCAAATTCCAATTCAGAGTCGCGATTAAACGAAGGTGAGCTTAAGTCGGAATCGCTGTTAGAAGACGATTCTGTGGTGTCTTGCTTATCGTTGCTGATCACTTCGGGGGGTTCGGCATATTGTAATGTTGAAGGTGGATGGTACACGGATTGTGGATCCAAATTTGATGATAAAGACATATTTTGAGCCGACTGACGAGCTTCTTGGTGTGATAACCCTAAAAAAAGAGTTGGTGTAATTGTAACATTTATTCTTGATTACGCACCAGGTGATAAGTCAGAAGATGCCATTTCGGATACGAAATCGCTAAGTGAAGAGTAACTTGAACTGGTGCTTTCAGCTCCTTCGGAATCCGACCCACTTTCATCTGTTGGTTGGCTTTCTTGATTTTGGACGCTCCTCAACGCACTGTTCAAGGAACTTCCATCATCCCAAACGACAAATTTGATGGGATCCAAAGTGTGAATGTACCATTTGAATTTATCTCCTATTTGAGAAGGATCCGAAATTCCCGTGTGAATTCTTTGAAAGGCAACGTTAGTAGGAGTCAAAGACCATTCGGCTAAAAATTCGACCGCTTGAGTTCGTGCAAACCGATTCAAAAAATTTGACGTTCTGGGTCTGGATCTAAGAAAACTGTTGATTTGGAATGCAACTACGGGGCGAGGGTACAGACGTAAAGTTCGTGCGTGTTCCGTAAAATTTGCTAACAAATTCTGAGAATTAAAAAAGCGAACCATTGCGACCCTCGTAGCTACGTCGACGGAATCCACGTCGTTGCCATAAATAGTTGGAGTTAGAGGCGAAGGAGGCGAAATCGATGGGCGTTGTGAACCGGGTTGAGAAGATAGTGAGGATCTTTGACTTGAGCTTGGTCCTACAGGTGATTGCGATGGAGTCAAATCGGGTGATTTATGTTTTCCTGGAGAAACACTAAAAAAAGAGGTAAAATATGTTGATGTTTATGTCTATAAGGCCTACCTGAGAGTATTGGGAGTTTGGAAACTTTCTCTTCTAGACGGCAGTAGTTGAGTGTTCACTGCAGAAGGTGCAGTTAAGCTTCCAAGTGCCTAAAATTTCAATTTAAAAATTAGAATTTAATAATGTGTTTCCTGAAAGGCAATCTAATTTGCTCTACCTTAATGCTTCCTTTATACATTACTGCTGAGCTGGCTACGTTATTGATCTATTAGCTGGTCTATTGTAATGGAGTAACAAAAGATATTGAAAAATAAAAACTAGAAAAGCAAAGGTCTAACATGCTATAGTCATGCAATTTATGTAAAAGAAGATATTTACTCCTGAGCCGGCTTGATCCATGAGTTGCATAGCCTGGAGGCGAAGTTAGAGTGAGTGGTAAAGGGCGGAAAATTAAAAAGTGTTTTTTAAATTTGATAAAATAGAAAATGTACCTGCTTTAAGTGGTTCTTTAGCATCGTAACTTCTGGTTCTGGAAGTGAAGGAATATCGGAACTTCCGCTTGAATGAAGCTTATTCGAGTCCAAATCCACTAACCAAATATCGTCTGGAAGTCGAAAATTTTTTTTGTACATTAGAAAGCTTGCGGGAAGGCCAATTACATAAGGGGTCGGTGCCAACAATAACTGAAACGAGTAATGTTAGTATCAATCTGAAAATGAATTTAGGATTTGGTACCTGTTCGGCACAACTCATACACGTGGGTAAAAGGGGTATAACTGGGAACATATATTCCAATGGATAAATCATCATAACGAACGCCATCACAGACATAGATAAAGCATTGTAATCTCTCGATTGCAAAATTATTTTATTTTCTAACAAAATTAGAGTTATCACTTTTAAACAAGTGTCCACTCCTGAAATAAAAAAAATTAGCTGGGTGGCTTGCAATAATTGTTTTTAGCTCACCTAACAATTCCAAAGGCAAATGCAAAGGAAAATCTACCAGACTAAACCTGGTATGGTCTGGCAGAGCAAATGTGAGAGGATCGTGCACCGATGACGATAAAATCTCAAGTTCCAATCTGAAGTGAAAGAGTTATTCAAGTTTCTACGATTTGGAATCAGAACGCTTACCTAGTTTTACCTGGTATAGGAACTGGAGCCGAAAGTAATCGCAAAATCCACGTTTCTATTTCTCTGATATCGTATAACACTATCGAAGGAGTTTGTTCGGTTGCTTGTCCAGTAATAACACCCCATACAGTATCGCGTCCAACTTGCTTGGAAGCTCCAACACGTTTCGAACTTGACGATTCGTTGCAAGCATCGATCAGCTTCCTCAATATAAACAAACACTCACGAAAACTTGTAAAAAACGGATGATGAGACAACAAGCAAAGGGATGTCAAGGAATGGTTTCGAATTTTCTGCCGTTTTCTGCTCGCTCTGGGTGAAGGTGAGTGGCTACCACCGCTCTCAGAATCGTTACTTGGAGCGGTAATTCCTAACCTGGGTGGATGGGTCACAATTCCTTCCGAATCCCTACGACTCGGACAATCTTTCTCCGAGTCACTGGGCCCCACGTTACTGCTCCTGTAATCACTAAAAGCTCCGTTAACACAAAAATTTTGCAAACTTTCTAATAAGTATTTTTACCTCGAAAATGCAGAATCGGAACTTTTCTCCATGCTCTTTCTCCACGAGTCGCGTCTAAATGTCGTGGTGTTTCTCCCGGTCCCCGTACAAGAACTCGAAACTTTCTCGATCGGTCGATAGAAATTCACACATATTCCGAACCTGGTTTTTCCGGAATCCTTGTCGGTGAGCGTAAATACAAAGGATGAAGCTTCTCGAAGAGCACTTCGCCTTGGCCCAACCGTCGAACATCCTTCTGGTTGGCAAAAGTAAACCATGTCCAAAGGCATAGGAAAGTCCTTGTGATCTTGGGTTGGATACCTTCGTAACAACTCAGGAACCTGAAATATGTTAACCCTTCACTGCATGACATTTTTTTTTGCCTTAAAAAAAATATATTTTGTTTATTGTGGTTTCCTGATATATGGAAAAATATTTAAAAAAATATTTCTTGCAAGGAATTTTTTTTATCGAATAAAATGATGTTTTTTTCTAAATATGTTATTTGCTATAAAATTTTTTCTTTTGCACTAATTTATAAATAAATTAAATAAATGTGTTACTCAATACCTTTCTAAACTAAATATAACTTCACAACAATAAAAAAAACAATTTAAAACGAAAATAATTAATAAATGAATACGGAGCGAAATATGCAGTAACAAGCAATCACATTAGATTCACGACTTCGAAAGAGTAATCTGCTGAAATCTGCTTATCTTTTGAAATTTATACCTTTTGCATGTGATAGCAAGAATCTCAGATATATCGTGGCATTGTTTAAAGAAAAAAGTTCAAATAAATCCAAAAGTTTAAATTTTTACAGGTGATTTAAATTTATGTTGTTTATAAACATCACGATGCAGTGAAGGGTTAATGAAGCAAAGTTGCGCAATAATAAAGAAATTACCTGAATTGGAGCATTTGAACTTGTTCGGGTGTTATTAGATCTTGCCCCAACGATTGCGAGGTAATCGATCAATCTGGGGCAAAGAAATTGCCTCTCCACTTCCGTCGACATTTTTTATTTCGCTAATTGGGTCACCTCTTCATCACATTAAATTTGTGTTGTTCTGATGCATACAATTTAGTATAATTTAGAAACGAAATGTGTGCGTTCATTTTCCAATCATGAGCAACCTACAACGATTAGTTTAACATAAAATAATGTACACTTTTTTATTACCACACGAATTGTTATCGAATGCGGGTTTTATCAGTTACATCCGCTTTTATTTTTATTTACGAATCAGAAAGTAGCATGCAATTGCTTTTCATTTTTACCTCAACCAAGTTTATTTAACGTAAAATTGTGGCGTAAAACTGAACATATAATGAGGAGCGTCGGCACATGGATCAATAACGGCGCCCTCGAAAGACGCCATAACAACCTCTACGTGGACGAGTTCATAAAAAAAGTTTTTACTTTTTAAATTAACACGCTTCATTTTTTTTTTTTTTAATAAATTGAATAAAATAAATTAATTTCGAGATATTTTTTTTGTTGATTAGTTAGGTACAAAAATTTTATTTTGAGGGGTATAAAAGCGAGCACTAAGAAAATTTTAAAAAGTTAGACTTACCTCGTGTGTGTAATAAAAAAATATAATATCGAATTGGAAGAAACCACAGGAAGTTGTGGCCTACGAACCAAATCCTGCAGGAATATCCTGGAACTTTCAAGGCATGCGCTGGAATGCTTTCATTACGCAAACCCTTCGTTGACGCAATTGTAGGGAGGAATGCGTACGTAGCACGGTTTCAATTTTTCATTTAAAATTTTACGCTGGATTATTTTAAATTTTATAAATTAGAACCTGAAAGTAGGACATGTCCCGTGGCGAGTAAGTAATTTTTTATTGGATAAAATTTTTATTATCTTTGTAATTAATTTATTTAACAATTTGAAATTGCAATAACTAGAAACACTTGTTGGCTGCCTCTATAATATGCAAATTTAGCGAATTTAGAAAATGCGGGTTTTAATAAAACTGGAGAGTGGTGACTCAGGAAAAACAATTTTCTGCAAACCAAAGTCAAAAATAAGTAGTATTTGTAGTTTATGATCAGTTAGATTAATTTTTCAAAAAAAGGATTTAAACTTTTCTTGATAATCGAAGGAAGAATACTTTGAAAAAAATTAACTATTGTTGCACGGAAAGCTGCAATCAGATGGCGTTGTCGTTGTGCTCCTTCGCAATAATTTTTGAAGCTGCAGATACTTTTAGGGTTGTATCCTTGGTGTGGATTTGGATCCTGTTTTTTGGTATAAACCAACACGTTATTCGTGGATTTTATTACCTTGTTGAATTTGGATTTTGATTTTGAATCATAAAAAGCCATGAAAAATTGGGCTGACAAGATGCGTTACTGCAAAGCCAATGGGGGTAGCCACTTAAACGAAGTTGTATTCCATAAATAATCCGAATGTTTACTGTTTCCAATAAAGCCATAATATATGAAAAAACTTTACTTGTTTTCCACCACGAAAAACCTCGAAGAAAAATTATTCTTCTCCGCTTAGGGCAAAATTAAATTCAAACTTTTTAATTATCTTCGAATTGGGCGGAAAATTACCTTCTCACCCGCTAGCTCAATCGGTTATCTTTAGTTTTCCAACAGTCAGCGCCGTTCTTATCGGTCGACCTCGAATGCTTTTCCAAAATTTTGATTTTGTTTGCAAATTTTATACTTTACGAAATTTTCACTTTCGACAGATTTTCGCTCTAAAAGAAACAACACTCTTTCAACTTTCGCTTCACTTTTATGTTTCAAAAACAAATCAACTTCTATAATTCACAATTTAATCTCATCCAAAAAAAACTCGACCGTCCTCGCTTGGATGCCCTACGCAAGTCTTCCTCTCTTTGCCGGAATGCTCCCGCAGCGACCTCGGACCTCGCACAGCCACGAAATTCCATTTTAAAATTTTCAAATAAACAATAAACAATTTTGTTTGTTCTTTATTCAAAATTAACACGACGGCGACGATATATTATGTACAGATACCATTATAGATGAATGTAAAGGTTTTCCTCTTGCTATATTTTCTCTATCGAGGAAGTTTACAATTTAAGCCCCATAACTAGGGCATAAAACACTTAAAAATTAGATAAGATTAAGTATTATAATGGTTATGTAGATTATGTTCCTAAAATAAATAATTCCGTAATCTGGATGGTACTTTTGAAAGTAAACAATCGAAAAACGGGGGATCGTGGGGAGTGTGGAATACCCCCAGCCATAAATTAGCAAAAATATGTTTTAATTAAAAATTAAATACAGGTTCCTAATTTAAACAAATACAGCTTCATCCTATCAGAATTCGTCAGGTATTTCTCCAACCCCCCCCCCCCGCTAAATTTTGAAATTTCTCGAAAACTATGTGGGTAGAGGTAATTTTTTCCTTAGTGGTTGGCACGTGACTTGGGTTTGCGCGCCAAATGTGGAGGGAGAACCCGTGACACCCAATTTCACCAATTGACACAAACATAGAACCGAAATTACGAATATTCGTTTCTGCACATTAGCCACTCCCAACCACTAAGGAAAAATGCAACTATACAAATAGTCCAGTCATTATAGCATCAAAATAGGGGTGTTTGTTGCAAAAGGTGGCGTAGAAGATTTTATTTTTTTAACTTGTATATATGAGTGCCAACATGTAAAAAACAAAAATGCTAACACCGGCAACCTCGGGAGAACTTTTGGTCTCCAAAAAACCTCCAAATTTTAGGACTTTTCTTCCTTTTTTGTCTATAACTCCTAAACGGTGCTTCCTAGCAAAAAAACAACAATATAATAAATTAAAGATTATTTAATTCTGCGTCGAATGAGTACCACAACTTCATAATTCGGTCAAGTGATATGGTCGAAAACCACGGTCAAAAAACGACTACTTTTTCCAACATTGTCGAAAACTGAGATAGAGTACTATATATGAGTCTGTAGTTTGGAGATGAGTACTCTATGAGAAAAACTCATGAAATAAAAGTTATAGAGCGTCAAATTCGACGTCCAATGAGTATCAACATTTTTAAATTCGGTCAAGTACACCTCTCCAATTTGGCAATCTCCCAATTGGCAAATGAATGAGTTATAACTAGAGACATTGTTTATTGCAAAAGGTGGCGTAGAAGATTTTATTTTTTTAACTTTTATATATGGGTGTCAACATGTAAAAAACAAAAATGCTAACACGGGCGACCTCGGGAGAACTTTTGGTCTCCAAAAAACCTCCAAATTTTTGGACTTTTCTTCCTTTCTTGTCCATAACTCCTAAACAGTGCATCCTAGCAAATAAGCAAAAATATAATAAAAAAGATTATTTAATTCTGCGTCGAATGAGTACCACAACTTAATAATTCGGTCAAGTGATATGGTCGTAAATCACCGTCAAAAAACGACTACTTTTTCCATCATTTTCGAAAACTGAGATAGAGTATTATATATGAGTCTGTAATTTGGAGATGAGTACTCTATGAGAAAAACTCATGAAATAAATGTTATAGAACATCAAATTCTACGTCCAATGAGTACCAACATTTTTAAATTCGGACAAGTAGACCTCTCCAAATTGGCAATCTCCCAATGTCTGGCAATTGGCATAAGGAACCCATGAAGCTGAATCGGTCATTCCAAAATCTCTGATTGCTAATTTCGAGAGGTATACTTGTCCGAATTTAAAAATGTTGGTACTCATTGGACGTAGAATTTGATCTTCTATAACTTTTGTTCATGAGTTTTTCTCATAGAGTACTCATCTCCAAATTACAGACTCATATATAGTACTCTATCTCAGTTTTCGACAATGTTGGAAAAAGTAGTCGTTCTTTGACCGTCGTTTTCGACCATATCACTTGACCGAATTATGAAGTTGTGGTACTCATTCGACGCAGAATTACATAGCCTTTAATTATTATATTGTTGCTTTTTTGCTAGGATGCACTGTTTAGGAGTTATGGAAAAAAAGGAAGAAAAGTCCTAAAATTTGGAGGTTTTTTGGAGGCCAAAAGTTCTCCCGAGGTCGCCCGTGTTAGCATTTTTGTTTTTTACATGGTGGCACCCATATATACAAGTTAAAAAAATAAAATCCTCTACGCCACCTTTTGCAACAAACAATGTCTATAATGACTGGACTAAAACGAAAATCGGTTTTGTAGAAACAGGTACAAACGATTTAGACCATTTTGGATTGTTTTCCGTTTACTTTCTTTTTTGGTCACCCCCCCCCCCTAGAACGTATTCCTGGTTGTGCCGCTGATGGAAAGTAAAATACAGTATTATAAATACAAATGAACTTACATTTTTCAATTGTTGTATTTTGTATTTCAAATAAAAAAAAAGTATGTAAATGTAAGTTTTACATACGGAACTGTACTGATGAGTAGAAAAGCATGTGAAATACAAGTAGGTAAACCCAGAGCCGTCGCGTTCTATTGTGCACAGTGTGCAAACACACGGGCGGCCAAAATTAGGGTCGGCCAAAATTAGTTTAATTAAATTCCAGTAACAAAGTTTATAAAAGACAAACTAAATTGCAAAACTAAAAAACTCTTCTGTTGTAAGTTCAAAAGTAATAGTTATATTTTTGAGATTAAACCAGATACCTAATTTGCATCTTAATTCTTGCTTGAAAATAATAAAATAATATTTTGAGAGGAAACAAATCGTTCGTGGCTTTTATATTCACAGTCTATTCGTGCTGTTCTTTGTGCTCTTTGTAAATTGTTAGGAAATTTTCAAAAAAGTGATCAAATTGCAGGTAAAGGTGGGATAAACAATTGGAAGCACTTGGCTTTTTATTGAAAAGGTATGAATTTAGGTCAGAATTATTATTTGGTCTATGACTTGAAAGACAAATTTACAGTGGTGAGATTGATGGGGTGCAAATCTTGCCGATGGAGAATGCTTATTTTGACTGGACTATGTCCTGGTTTGATAATAATTAACTTTGACACCAATTATGCAATCAATATTAAACTCTCTTCGTTTAATCAAAACAGATAGTTAATTATGCATACTCGGGAAACCATGTAAAAAAATGCAGCAAATACTCAAAAATTCGAGTCAAGTCCAATGAATTCAAGAAATCGCTATCTCATGAATGATGAACCATCGAAAAAAAGTATAGAGAATTGCAGTCTACAAACTTTATAATGACTATTTTTGCTACAACATTTAGCGTTTAAGAGATATTTGCAAAACACTGATTATTTGACCTTAAATAAAAATTTACGCAAAGATGAGTGGGTAGCTGTTTCTAATGAATAATGCAAGTTTTAAGAGGCGGCCAAATTAAACTTTGCACATCGGTGGAAATACCCCCAGCAACGGCCCTGGGTAAACCAGTGGTTCTCAAAGAGTTAAAAATAGCCATTCATTGTTGGGCAAGGAGAAAATTACATCAAATACTGTAACAAAAAATAAAATATAATTTTCAATATCTTCGCGTCGCATCGATGGGCTTAAAAAACAAGATCAAAGGTTACTTCTTCCAATGGAATACTCTGCTTCATTATTCGATTGTTGTTGAATAAAAAATGTGTTTGTTTTGGTTTAACGTTATCTTTATTTGTAATTTGGCATTTATAGGCAATATTTAGCATTTAAAAAATCTTAAGATTCGAGATTTGCAAAGAGCGCTTTCTTCCCTCAAAAAATAGACAAATGCTTAAAATAGAAAATCAAATATTAATAATAAGGCCAGTTTTACCTCCTTAGCAGCCAAACAATCCCCAAAAAACCTTGATCAGGTCGGATCAGTTAGTTGACGCTCAATTGGACCATTGTATAAACTATAAATGATAAAGAAAACTACAATTTAAACGACTATCGAGTAAACTGATTTATTGAAATATTCATGTAATACAGGCGACACAACATAAGTATAGTTGAACCAGGCAACATTTTAATCGGTACCGGGGTGCATCAGATGCAACAAATGAAACATTTCAAAGAGAGGAAGCACAAGTTTACGTCGAGTTGGTTGTGGTAAAAATTCAAAACTAAAAATTTAGTTTTTGCGTTTAAAAAACCAACTGTACATTCGTGATGTGCTTGACAAGTTTACAATTTTGTTACATTCACATTAAAATTGGTAAATTAAATTAAGCAAATTCAAATTATTTAAATAATTGCGATGGTCGAAGAAAGGAAGTTGTTGTAGGCGTTGTTGTAACCACAAAACAAATTTCTTTCTTATACCATCGGACTAAAATGCAATTTTTGTTTAATTTCTCCTGATCTTGATCTGTTTGTTCTACAATATTTAGATTATCTATAGTAAAATGCAAAATCTAAGTTACCAGTATAATTAGTTTATTATTTTAAATTTTTTATATAAATACAATCACAGTAACAAACGGGAACCGATTAATATTCTTTTAATAATAAGCGAATTTACATAAAATAATTGTGAAAACGATC
Source organism: Rhagonycha lutea (assembly GCA_958510855.1). NCBI lineage: Eukaryota > Metazoa > Arthropoda > Insecta > Coleoptera > Cantharidae > Rhagonycha > Rhagonycha lutea. The sequence continues at coordinate 1,666,202 of OY294040.1, read as the reverse complement.
GAATTGAACCTATGTTTGGCGGAGTCTACGACTTTTTGCCTTTAATTTACTTATAAAATAGAAAACATTTAGTTCACAGCAGAAAGTTACTAGCTCGCACCGAGTGTCTAGCAAAAAAATGTTCTTATCAAAATTGCCACTTTTATCACTAACAGAAAACGGTGCCCTATTTGTTCCCGAATATTCGAGATGAAAATTTGCAAACTAATGTGCCGAGCTCGAATTTCTTAACTTACGCTAATTTTACTATCACGACGTGATTTTGCCGTGCTGTTCATAAAAATACTTACACAGTGTCACAATTATCAGTTCTGTCCCAACGAGAATGTTGGAACCGAGCGCATCACATTCATGCGTTTTGTATAACCTATCCTAAAACTTTCACAGATTTCAATTAATACACACGAGAAGTGGTGAGCGAAATGTTTTTTTTACATTCACGAATCTAAAAAGCATTCGGCAGATTATATAAACTTCTACATTATTTTTTATTATTTAAAGTGTGGTGGCCTTTAGCCCTGCTCACATAACCATCTCCAAAATAATCTCAAAATCAAATCTGTTCACTCGATTATCTTACAGCCCTTTTACTTATTTAACAACAAATTTTCTTAACACCTTTCAATCAACCAAATTTCGATTCAATTTTGAGATAAATTTGTACATAACCAAACCTTAAAGTCTACTCTCTTATTTATATGAGGTCAATTAATTTCCTTCCTTTTGCAGGCCACTTCCGTTATTATCTGCCAGGTCTCACTTTTTCTTATCAAGTTATGCGCCAATTTACAAGCTTGCAGAAATAATTTAAAGTTTTTTTGTAAAGCTCTCAAATTTCGCTCCCTCCACAGAAAAATAGAAAAACAAATAAGTCCTTTTGCAATTTTCAAAAAGAAGACTTTAATTAGGGTGATCAGACGTCCCATATTTCTAGGGACTGTCCCTTATTTTCAAACTGGGTCCCGTATCCCCGATAAGTTTTATATGGGACTATTTTATATTATGAAAAGATAACCTTTTTTTGAAATTTGATTCTTCCTGCAGTTCTATCAAAAATGTCTTTACATTTTTCCTGTAACGTGATAAGAAAAATTGAGCACGTAAATTTAGCTTTTGTTAGTTCAATAATAATTGAAATGGCGTGGAAAAACAACAAAATTTACCCACCCCATACATAACAAAAACAATAATAATTCTCAAAACGCAATCGATCGTACATATAATAAAAAAAATGATTGTAGATAATATTTAAAAAAAACCAATATGCTTACATAGTAAAAAACAACGAACAAATAATAAAAAAAGAAAATAACACACCCAAGTTTGACCTCGATAAGTGCCTATAAAGTACAACTACTCCATAAAATGACAACTATGCCTAAATTATAGTATATTATATTATGTATAATATATTATAAGGTATATTACTTTCTTTATACCATACTATGTACAAAAGGAACGAAACGTTGCGCATCTAACACCATCTAAATTTTATCCTTACAATAAATATCATTTTTTGGCGCTTCAATTAAAAACAAAACTCTCTCTCTCATTTATTTACCTTTTTAAGTAACAAAAACGTCATGATTTCGAAATCTTAAATCCTAATACTAAAAGAGACACACAGAAATTTGTGCAGTTTTTCAACCATTTCTACTAGGTACAAAATTCGTCTTTTCAAATTTTTTAACTTTCTCAGTAACAACATGGGCGCTATGATCGCGTTGTTGCTCTAACCAGGGCAAATTTCTAAATTGAACAACCAAATATTATAGTTTCAATTTAATTCAAACTAAAATTTTGTCTCCCCCCCTCGTTATGAAAAATTGGTGAAGGCCTATTTTTTTTGTTAGTGTTTGACCCAACCCTGGGATAAGTTATTTTTGAAAAAAATTCTTGTTAGAGCCAACAGTTTGATACGTCAAAGAGCGCCTTTAATTATAACATAACAAATCAATAAAAAATCACAAACATAATAAACTTTTCAAAACAATTCCGAATTTGTTTACAAATTCAAACAAAATTACCTAATCAATCGTATACTCCTTTTATCACTTCGTTCCCGCTCCGTAATGTTACAAAATTTTCTTAATTTTCTTTTCTAATAAAAGTGCAGGTACAGTGAAATTGTGTCTGAAATTTACTGTAATCTTACTAGAGTAACATTTTTGCCTCGATCCGCCTCGCTACTTTTTCTACTAGTACTTGAGCCGTTTTCGCCGTGGCATTCGAATAAACCACAAATTTACCGTGTTACTTCCAAAATTAATTTTACAAACCGATTAACGTGTTTTTTTTTTAATAAGTCTTTCATCAAGCTCTCTCCATTACATCGTCGTCGTGGGGTTCCCGAATTAAATTTTGTTACGTTTTAAAAAAAAATCATTTCTGTGTGTTTCTTTTACTTGAAATGTAATAGTAACGGCCAGCAGAGTTCTGTTTTAGAACTAATATAATAATATGCATTATGAGATTCATACCTACGAGATAGGAATGCAGTCAGATCTCCACCAGACGCAATTTCAAGTATTTTACATCTGCAACACCTAAAGTTGCTACTGCGGAACATAAGACCGGAAACTAAACCATTTAAATTTGGTGTCAAAATTAAAGGTGCGATCACGATGCAGATTTTACTACTATTACGCCCGGTCGAGACTGCTGCTGTAGTTGTATAGATGGCGTTGTGTGAAATTCTAAAAATTGGTTCATTTCAACTTTTAGGACGCGTTCCGGCGTTCGCGTGGTAGTAGTAAGTGCAAGAGGCACGTCTTGAGTTTGTTGGGGTTCTTCTGCAAACATGTGATCGCCTTCTAGATGGCGAATGGCTTCCACTATTGTTTCCAGATTTTGGCGCGACGTCGTGTTGGGGGGTGGATACATGCGATTCGGCGTGCTTTCTTCGTGCGGTGCTGTCGGCGAAGGTAAACGTTCCACTTCCACCTTTGGTTCCGCCTTTATTGCAGCCTCTAAAACTGAGGGTAACCTCTGCTCTACAGAAGGTTCGGGACTCGGCGAACGAGAAGGGGGCGGCGAGCACACCACGGTTTGCGTGTGCCCTACAGGGGGAAGACTTTCAGCTGCTACAACCTGTAACAAAAACTTATAACATTTCCGTCTTTTTGTACCTCTCGAACTTCACAAACCTGAAAGGTAGCAATTTCTTCGTTTTCCTCTGCCGAAGATATATGGTAGATTTGATGCTGATAGAGTTGAGTGTTGAGCTGTCGAACTTTCTCTTCCAAAAGGATGCGCATCCCTCGCTCCTGATCTAGCTTTCGTCGTATATCGGTGGGTGTTTCCGGTTGGTCCACAACAGTAACGGACATAATTTTGAGGGGGTCTGGAGACAGAGAATCCATACACTCATCCGAATCCGTAAGGGAGGGTATAATCATATCCGCTTTGCGCTTTTTGAGTGGAAGTTCGCCCACCTCGTGTTGTTGCTGGTTAACCAATCGCTTCAATTGGCAATTTTGTGAGAGCAACCTTGTCTTCTCTTGCTCCAAAGAGTAAATGTACTCGGCAGTTTGTTGTAGAATTGCAGCCTAAAACAAAACAAAAAAAATTAGTGTTGTAAAAAATTTAAAGGTCTCGAGGCAACAACAACTCAATCGCTGCTCATAAATTTGCAGAATTTACTACTCGTAATTTATTTATTTAAAAACTAGTTTGGCAAGTTGATTCTATTAATAGATTTTAATAATCGTCTGACCGTAACGTAAGCCTGATACGTTCCGTTCATTGCTGGAAGGTATGCAGTACAACGTCCACAAAAACCATTGGTCTTTCGAGCCGCATTTCTGTGCCCCTACGAATTTCGCACACAGTTTAAAGAGGTAAAAACTCCATTTAAATGTGAGGAGAAAGTCGGTTGAATTTAAATGGCCATTATAATGAACCATCAATGAAACAAACAACGTGGTTTTGAGAAAGATGGGATCAGATTGTGGTCGGGCTAGCGTGGATAATGGCATGTTGTGTCTACAACAGAGCAGCGGTTGTTACATAAACACGTACACGGTCGTGCATTTCTATTTTAAGAATGCTTTTCACACAATCACGTGATTAACCTTGGCCGCGAACGGCGCCATCGACTTTGTTTTGTTGTTCGTGTCAGCTGTTTTGCCTTTTATTTTTGTTTTGATTATCATCGTTGCGTAACTACTACGATAAACACAAAATTTAAGCTACGGTCGTCATTTTTCTTGACCCGACAAGTTGCGACCTCCAGTGTTCCATATGGAACTCCAGAGAGTTATGCAAAAAAACCAAACGGAATGTCGTTCTTCCAAGGCCGTTTTAAAAATCTTCTGGATGAAAAGTATGCAGATCGTATGGTGGTGGCGTTTGCTCTCGAAGATGAGCCCACATGCATATTTTCAAAACGTAAAAATGAAAACCTGTTTGGACGCGATATGACGACGATTAGTTGAATAACTGACCTGGGGCGTTTATTTTATTGCTCGTAGCACTCGACTATGCGTGGCACGCCATGGGATGTTAATTACACCGTAGGGTCTTTTTAATTTTTATTTCGAAAAAACGAAATCCATAATAAAACGCAACGCTTTGATATTTTAATTTTAAATCTGCAACTGCCTTGGAACTGGAAGAGATCGAGGACGCTTGTCAAAGTTGGAAAAATTGGGAATGCCAGAAATCTCGTTTATCAAAACTAAAATCGAGGTCGGATGTGTACCTACCTACGTGCCAAACCACATACTCTGTCCATCCTTGACCCATTTTCATGACAACAAACTTTTTCGAAGCGATTTCTCTACATACCAACCGAAACCCTGAACGTTAACCAAGGACATTCTTCTCGACTCTTATTGCCCAATTTTTATTACAATTAATTTTGATTTCAATGACAGGAAACGGTGGAGACTTGGACTAGACTGCAAGTTTCTTTCAAAAGAAAATGCCTCTTCATATACGGAAATATTTAACCGATAGTTTTATCGACCATGGTCCTGTCCAAAATACCGCATCGTGTTTCATAATAATCACATATTTGCATAAAATATTATTTTCCTCGTAGCTCAACAATAATAAAGTACTACACGAAAGTTGTTGACCTAAGACAAGTTTCTTTGTTCACGAGGCTGCTTTTCTTAAAGGTCTTCTTCTCACTTGATGATGTACCCAACACAAAAGATAAATTTGTGTTAAAAACCAAATGAATGTTTCTTTATGGTGCCAGGCGAACGAGAAATCGTGCTAGGTATACCGTGACAGACTCTATAAGCAGCTGCTGGGCAGCAGGTGAAAGACCTAGGTAGGCTAGGTGCATCCGCCATATGCGCGATGTGGAGGCGTTTAAATCCCAGTTAAATTCAGCCTAGCAACAACGAGGTTGGTTCTACTTGCAATAATTGCAAGCAGCCATGCACGAACAACAATTTTATTAGCTAGGTCGGAATTTTGTACAAGAAACAATTTTGGAGATGAATAAAAAGATTCAATTGTTGTCGATTTAATATTAATAATGAAAAGGGAAATTATTATTGGAAAAGTACGCATCGTGCTAGTGTCCAAGTAGGGTATTCACCCCATGACGTCAACAGTGCGGGTTTATGTATCGAGCGTCCCGGCGCCGGGTGACGTCAGTGCGACATCAGCTGGGCGTGGCGCCGATCCGAGCTTTTCTGATCCGCGACCAGATGTTGCTGATTCACCGGCGTTTAAATATCTCCCAAAATATTATGTCCAATTATAAAATTAACTTGTGCGTATTGCGCCAAAAAAATTAAAACGAAGAAAATGAAAACTGTAATTTTTACGTGGTTATAAAATCGCGTTTTTTTTTCTTTTACAAAGAGATAAAGTGCGTGCTCTCACCCCACCGCTTTTATCAAAATGATAAATGGATGTTTAATGATGTTTCTTGCATGCACGTAAAAGGGAGGATCATTAAAAGCCATTACAAACTTGCCAAAGCAGTGCGTTGAAAGTTTTCTCTTTTGGAAACTAAGGAGCTACGATTTTTAAAAAACAACATTTTTTGGTTAAAAATCGAAAATCCCACTTCCGATGTTACAATAATTAAATATCTCCAAAGGTTTCGATTTTGGAAGACGAAATAACAATTTAAATTAAAACATTTTGCAAGTAGCGGATGTAATTTACAGTTGGTAACTCGTAAGAACGGATGCAATGTTTATTTCAATACTGTCGTGAGAAACACTTTAAGATGAGAACGAACGTCCGTCTTTAACTCAAACAATAGATGGATAATCTTCAATAGACGTAACAATCGACAAAAAGCAACAAACAGCTCGTTATGCACGCTGCATTCTTAATTTTCATCAGTCCACTTCCAGTTCTTCCAATCAAAATCACTTTTTCGAATTACATAAGAAACGATTTTTGGATTTAGAATTACCTTCCAGGAATTAACATCCAATTATGGTATGCATAACATGGGCCATAAAAATTGTGTAAATTTGGCACAGTATTTTTCATAAATGATGTCAACAAAACACGAGTGCAGACATCAGCTGATATCTGTTGAGGGGCCTTCACAAGGTTTAGTTATTAGTCATCGAAAACTCTTATTTTCAATAATAAGATTTAATTAACTTCTGGCAGTCCACAACAGAACTTTCTACTTAAAATTCAATGATCCTTGTAAATTATTCCAATTTTTGTACTTTGTACGTTTTTTAAGATGACATTTACAAATCGACTCGAATTTCTCATGACTTTTTATTTACATACTAATTTTCGGTTCGAGAAGCCTTGACTCGTAAAATTTCTCGTTTTATTGAATGAGATTTTTCTGCGCGACAGGAAATTGTTAAAATATGAAACTTTCTTCGTCTGGTATGAATAGTTCCGATTTCTGGGACCACCCTTTCTCAATACACGGAAAGCCTATTTATGGATGTTTACTGTATGTTTTGTACTGCCGATCTGCTGAGGATTCGGTTTCTAATTGACCACGATCAGCTTCGTCTTCCACTTTTATAGTCCGTTTGAATCGCTAGGTGGCCTTTACGAAGGTTGTAATAAATATGACGTGATCCGATCTCAGTATGTAAAACTGCCTTCCAACCTTCCTCAAGGAGGACACCGATAGAGTTCCAACAGCTCATCTTAACCGTTTCTAATCACTCAATTCTAAGAAACTGGATATTTCTGGTGAGTTAATGACCGAACCAGTTGGCGTATTAATTTCTTATGGCGTACTATCCACATCAGGATTTTTTACTCACTAAATTGTCTACCTGCTGTCGTTAATGCATAAAGCATCTGAGTTTTTCATCCATGAATGAAAGTCTGGACCCACTACACCTAGGAAAATATATTCCAGGACCTCCAGCTTTGTACACCGATTTAACATTATACCTGCCCATGCCATTACATCACCACCATACCAGACTTGCCCCTTTCCATGACGTTCACGAGATTGAGACTGTTTCCTTGTCTTTTCCAGATGGTCACACAGCGTCAATTAGTTTTTAAATTGAAATTGGACTTATCCTGACTTTACTTAAAAGGGTCTCTTTTGTGTTCGGTGGTGGAATTTACAGTATGTCGGGAAACTCGTGATCCTGAAGCGGGATAACTCACAAGACAATTGACCTAGGCCTTCTTCAAATGCATAACTCCTCACAACTTCCGTCTTCTCTCTTATATAACATTTGGGATTCAGAACCGCTCGACTATCCGAATAAATGTAATAAATGAAATAATATTCGCGTGCGGAGGAATACAGGTGCAGGAACACAGGTCGTGACTGAGTGGCTCGCAATATGTAAATTGCCTGTTTTCGGACACGAGCGTCCTTTGAGCATGACGAAAAATCCACCACTAGATTACAGGTGCCACTATTCTATCGCATTCTACAAATTTCAAGATGACGAAAGTCAATTTATACTATTCTGGTATCCCACGAATTTTTAACTTTCATTTATCAGGCTTCGCTTATCTCAAATCACCAGGTGCCTTCAAATCCATGAAGAAATCGCGTTCTCTGCCTCTAAGCTAAGACCACCTCGAATCCCAAGCTTTTCCAACGTGGATGCTTACTGACAAATCCGCACACCACCCTTTAATTTAAAAACGAGTCGCACATTTCACAACTTCAAATTTTGCAAGCAATTCTCGAGAAAATAAAGTGATGTAATAATTAATAATTCACGCAGTGTTCTCAAGGGGAGTAGTAAATAGCTCCAAGAAGTCGAAATTAATCGATACCTCCGACAGACTGGATTTTGTCAACCACGGCTCTGTCTTTCTCATTAAAATGACTTTCAAAAGGTGGAAGAAGCTGTGAGATTATTTCTTCTGTGCAGGAGGTTTCCTCCAGCATCATTATTATTTGTTGAGTCTTCGTTTCGCGATTTTTCCCAATTAAAATTGAAACACCCTAGGTGAGCCATAAAAACGCACCTCCACGGAAATAAAACGTTTATTGCAAATTAAATTGCAACTTGTACCAACTGCAGAAATTTTTGTATTTTAAATTAGTTTAGCTCGGAGCAACGCATATGGTTGACTCCAGTTTTAAAAGTTTGTTCCACTTTTAAAAATACCTACACATGTTTCAAAAATATCGAAATAATTTCTAAATTGAACGTCGGGTTCAATTTTAATTATCGATTTGGCATTTAACAAAAATAATTTTCAAGCTTTCATGGAACCAAATGCATAATGCATAACTTTCCAAGCTAATGTTTTATTATATTTGCATCGTAAAAAGCGAATAAGTTACGGTTATGGTATCTCCTTTGTTTCACCAAATTAAATCGATTATTCTTCTTTTACAGAGATTCTCAAACTGTGGGACAACTTCGACCTCACACGTTGTTTTTTTTTACTATTCCAAACAAAATTAAATCTACCGGTGGTAAAAGAAGGAAAGAATTGTGGTAACAAGACTCGAGAGTTGGAAAAATTATGCAGAAACGCAAGTTTGTTATCATTTTGCTTGTTAAGCGAAATCTCTTGAGACTTGACACTGATAATGGGGAAGAGCATCGTTAACGATATTATCGCAATGATACTTCCTTTATTACACAAACCATATCCTTCAATTCATTCTTTGTGCTTAACTGATTACATTAGGAAATGGCTAACATCTTCTGTCACATTTTAAGTGGCAGTTAAACTACTACAATAACGGTAATGTCTAAAGACCGCACACATTTGATTCCTTCACGAGTGCACGGTTTAATTTGCTAAACCCCAAAACGATCGTTTCGAAACCGGCAGCTTCTCATCATCAGTTTCGTCTGTTTTCATTCAACTGTTGTAGAAATTTAAAAAACTTTTAACAGATGCGGGTTTGTATTACTTATAAATAAAATTGATAAATTAGAATAGTAAATTCCATCAGCTGAATTCTTGACGATGATGTAAAAGGGAAAATGTCTGCCGGCTCAAACTAGAAACATCGACGAATAGGTCAATAGCTTCGGTTAAATCAAGGACAATCGACTTTAATATTATTGAAACGTTTCGTGTATGTGTATGATGATGGCACGTGCATCGAACTATTTATAAGACACACTAAACGACATCGATTATTATCTGATGGCGTTAAATTGTGCATGTACAATGATTTTGTGTCACAGGATGTAGAAGAGTTTGGAATGTGTTACGTCAACTCGGGCATCCAATGACCGAATGCAATTTTAATTGTCATTTCTTGGTAAATATTATGGTTTGTGACTCACGAAGTATTTTCGAAAACAGTACTAGGTGTGCTTTCCACAAGAATGCAGAAAATTTCCTGTTGATCGTCAAACGGTTAAGTGGTGCTGGTTTGTTTTCTATTCTTGGCTCTATACGAGTTGAACGTTCGAATTCCAACCACATTAAATTAATAATTTCGGGCTTGGACAAGCAGGCATTTGATGAAAAAAATGGCATTGCAAGTTGTGACAAACAAGGTTGCAGAGAAGAATGCAAGGTTGAAAACTTGTCGCAAAAAAGAAGCAATTCGATTCGATGACCAAAATTCCAACATTCTAATAGACCTTCGCAAAATCCGGCAACTTATTTACTTTAGACCACAAAATTAGCACATCAAAGAGCGTTCGCTATTGTTTCGGCGGAATCTAAAATTCTAAATTGGCGAAAAGTGGCAGCAGCAACAAGAGAACGCGGCCGCATCAGGAATTTCGCAGCGGATAGTTACCATGGCAACCGCTATCAGCAATCGTCAGATGTGACCTTGGCCGTTGGAAGGGTGAGTGCATCGGATAAAGAATGCTGCTTTCGCATACCGGTTAGACGGCGTTTCTTGACCGGATCATTTTTATTATTGCAAATATTCTCTAGGATGGGTATTCCATTAAAAACGACGACCACCGCCATATTGCGAGAACTAGGAAATGACAATTTGCGGATGTGAACTCCCGAGATAAGCCGTTTTGCGTGTAGGCGACCCAATACACGTAGGAAGGATAATTTTATGCGCTAATATAAAAAATAATACACAGTAGGCGATGAGTTTCGATAACCGACTAGGCGTTATGAAAAAATCGATAAAATGTTTTTTAGATTTAAATGAAATGGAACCAAATTTTAGGGGTAAATGTACATATTTAATGTTTGTACCTTCTGAAATGGAAACGCTGTTTTTCAAATGCTAATTTTCGATATTTCTTCAATCACCGAATAAATGAGATACTTCAACATGCAAAATCGAGGGATTATGCCGAAAGTAATACTGGGCGTTTACTCTATTTGAATTACAAATTTTAAATATTAGAACCACTTCCAGACATCCCATCAATTTTTCCATCATCAGGTGCAAAGTTACGCATGGAACTTCATGCATGGACGAGATTTCAAACAGAAATTTATTGAAACTTCTGGAAACGCTAGTAAGAGTAATTTTTATAAATGCACATCGATATTAATTTTTAATTAAATTTTATAATTGGAATTGTGCTGTCGATTTACAGTGCAACTTCGAGCCCAACTGATGAATCTAATAAGATTGTGTTCGGATTATTGAATTTCCGCAATAGCGTTAATTCATTAAAAACAAGAAGGAAAATGCATAAAATACAAAAGGTCTGTACATAATTATAATCTGTGAAATTGGAAGCCAAATTCGATGACTATTATAAACAGAAATGGATAATGCAAATAAAAATTTTATGATGTAACATTTTGGTTCATTTCGGTTTAATGAGATTGCACTTCAAATTACAGTACAACCTGTCTTATCAGACACAAACGGGACAAATTTCCTCGAAAAATTATGTGAAGAAATAAAAATTGAAACAAACATGTTTGCAAAAAGATGAGACGTGGTAAGCTTCCACCTACGTTGTTTCTGAGAAGTGTGATCAAATAGTGTCCGATAAGACAGGTTATACTGTATTTGAAAAAATTTAGAATACATCTCGTGTATCATGTGACGAAAACCAGCTGTCAAATGACCTTGTAACAAGAAAAACATACTTGGAAAGTGGAAACCTAATCATAAATAAACCAATGGATGAGCTTCAATCAACCCTGTAGTTGATTTGGATGCCAAATTGACAGTTAACAGAACAGTGCTATATCACCATTAATTAATTTAGAACAGTATTCAATACCTTCAGCTTACGATTACAGTGGATGCGTTTCTGTCGAACTTGAAATCTGAAGAATGCGAAGACGTGTAATTAAATGATAGAAATGTTTCTTGCGCATTAATTAGCCTGTAGGCCTGTAGGCTAATTAATTAAGGCTAGAAGACTAATTAGAAGCGGAAAATAACATAAAAACTGACAAATTCAACTTTTTCTTTGAACAAGTAATAACTTAAAAACTGAATTTTGAAAACAAAAAGTAATTAGATAAAAATTTTAGTTTTATCAATTAGTTATCGAAAGAATGCAGAAAAAATAAAATTGGTTTACTTTTCCAGAAGTTATAGATCTCAGAGTGATCGAAAATGTAACGTTAAAAAAAATTGACCCACGGTCTGCTTACTTGTTCGGTCTATAAACATAATTAAACCACTTTTCGTTAAATCGACATTTATTTTCTGTAAGTACTTAGGTTTTTCTATAATTTAACCCAAAAGAATAAGATTGTGGCTTAACCGGTTGTTACAGAAAACCATGCTAGTATCCTTGATATTTCTTTATATGTACATCAGTATGCGATTTAGAACATTTCTAAGAAATGAATAGCGACAATTTGAACCGATATAATTATTGCATGCCACAGGATCAGCTTGAAAAAAAAAGCTTTCATATTTTGATGCTTTTGTGGTTTAATACTTTGTCCATTGGGAGAGATATTTGTATACAAAATTTCGCTATTTAAGTTGCAGTTGCCTAACCTACAATAGGTGTGATGAATTTAATTGTGTTTTAATGATGAGATTAGTTAACATAATAATGTAAACACAAGACTAAAGTGTTTTAATCCCTCGCGTGATAACTTGCCCTCGACTTCGCGTCGTGCAAATAAGCTTCACACTCGGGATTAAAATTCTATTCAAAACAATTGGTGAATACATTCAAGTGGAACCTTCTCCATCACGGAACGATATTCCATGTAAGTTGAACAACGTATGGTAATTTTTTGGCGGTATTTTCAAGTTTTACTAGCATTATTCTTTAATCCACCATTTCCTCGAATATATTAAGGTTAAGAAAGCGGAAGTGAAAACTAAAGGAAAATGGGAAGATTATATAAACGTCGAAACTCGAGTTCACGGCTGGTCAAAATGAACTCGATCGATCGACCTCCTTACATTTAAGGAAGGTAAAGTTTTCACGTTATTTTGTTCAGAATTTTTGGAAACTAATTTTCAAGTGCTTCGAGAAAAGTTCGTTACTTTTAATTCTATAAATTATTGTTGGAATAGAAAATTCTGTTATTAAAGTCTAATTTTTTCGGCCGTACAATTTTCACGTGGTTTCCAACTTTTATTAGAATTAAGCTATGGATGTCAAACTTTAGTAATTTGAAATGAAAAACTGGGGCGTCGATCGAAACACCAATTACGCTGTAGCATTAATGAACGAATCTCGTACAAAGTGAAGTAGGTAGAAGTATTTTATGCAATGGTATCCAAAAGAATGCCTTTTGAAAAAATGAAAGAACGTAGTACATAATAGTAGAGTACTATTTACTACAAGCTTTTGATAGTATAAAAATAATTGGAAGTCGACGATTTTGACGAGATAAACTTGCGGTTTTCAGTCGAAAGTGTATTCTCGAATTTGATAATTTCGTTTCTTAAAATTGGATCGGCATCGTAAAAGTTAGAATAGCTCTCAGCTGATTTACAGAAAGTCTCACGAGCGAATAGTAAGCTAGGTCGCGACTTCAAATCTGGCGGGCAATTCTTAACAAATTGTTTGGAAGTTTATTCATACCTGCACCGTCTTTCTAATCAAAAGCATTCCGGAAAAAACAAAAACCAAGAGGCTAAAATTAAAAGTTTTCATAAAAATCTACTTGACGTAGGTAGGTGGCAATTTTAGCCCTGGGATGCAATCTTCCATCTGTTCGCTAAACGGAACGGATGTTAGTTAGTGGTGATAAACTTTTTGTACTATACCAAAATATTACAATTACACCTTCAGGGATTTATGAGTGCAAGAGTACCGTACGACCTTTAGAGCGGCAGATCGATACAGGCCGTCGGGGTGGCGACCAAGGCCGCCCGCGCAGTACCGCCTAAATCCAAGCAACCCCGCCGTTCAAGGACACCGCCGCGCCGAGACGCCACCTTCATAAATCCCCTACATCGAACCGTTTGTTGTCTATAGAATGACTTGTCTGCCACATATCATTTTAAAATTTACATTCCCTCCAAAAACAAACGCTTTGCCATCAATAACCAAATGTGTGTCATCAAACCCTCCAAACGCTTTAATGAAGTTTGGTCTCAGGAGTGTACCACTTGAAAAATCTTTCATAAGCAAGTTTTAAATACTACTCGGTCAAAAAACACAAAAGCTGGAATTTTACTCCGTTTTCGAACAGATACGTGCAAACGTAGTAGTAGGGCCGTGGTATTTCCATGACAACCAGAGTGGCGGGAACAGCAGACGTACCGGGGCCACTCTACCACGCCCTGCTAGACATGTAATTCCGGGGACCAGGAATCGTGAAAAATGAACGTCGCTTTACTATAATTGTGTTCATTTCGAATAACCATGCCACGTAACACTCTAGAGGCGCCGATTAAATGTGCAGTTCTTTACTCCCCATTAAAAATAATGAATCTATCCGTCATACATAATGGCAAATTCCTCAGAGGGTGTTAAAGAATTTAAAACTCAAAAAATGGAAAGCAGAGAAGCGTATCATCCACGAAGATTTATTTGAACAGAGAAGCACCGAAATGAATAAACGTGGATGATGAACGACAAAAACCGAAAAATTCTATTGAAATATTAATTCAAGATTAATTATTGTTAAACAAATCAATAGTCGGTTATTTCGAAAACGGTGTTCCCAAATAAAGGCGTGGGGGTAACTACCCTCTTACGACCTCTGACCTTTTATAACTGCAACTCGACCCGGCAGACTTCACTGATCTTTTTGTACATCTGGAAAATGTACAAGGTAAAATCCAGTTTATTTTTCCTTTCATTTCATAATCTCTTTCTCAATGAGGGTTTAGAATTTTAAATCGTAAACGTTTTCAAGTACGTTGAGGAAGTCTCATCCCTCATCTCCAATATTATATAAGAAGTTTTTCATGCAAATCAGTTTAAAATCACCAAACGAAGCTTTCTCGCTATTTTCCCATGCTTTCCTCCCAAGTCGGGTCAGCCTTCGCATGATTAATTTGATGGTGCAGTGGATTTTTAATCATACGGGAATCAAAAACATTTCGTCGATTGGCAGATTAGAATATCAGGTGAATCGACTATGTCCAACGAGAACGAGACTACGTAGGGTTGGCTCGACGTATACCCCGTGTGGCGGGAAAGTATACAACACCGACTTTTTAGACCAAATAAATTTTGCAGATGTTGGATACCAAGAGAGGTTCGAACAAGCTAACAGGTCCACATCCCCCCAAACGGTATACTAGATCAATGCAGCATCGTTGCTAGGGTAACCGTTGGAGAGCTGACGTCAACAGATCGAAGAACTATACTGGGGAGGATGGAATACACCTAGTACACTAAAAATCAAACTCGAACACAAATCGAGGATTTGGTAGCAGCCGAACAATTTAATAACATCTACGTGATGCATTCATCTATTTAGTGGTAGCAGCTGACACCATTCAAATCGATTTGCACCAAATTGCACATATGATGCACAAATTTTCAAACGAAAGTGGAAGAAGGAAAAGTCCGATGTTCTAGTAATTTTATTGCTTCTCTCGCCCCAAGCTATTACCTCAAGTCTCGTGAGAGATAAAAATCATGGAGTTTCAGAAACATATTTCTCTTATAATAATAATTTTGCATTAATTCCACAAAACGTGAACATGCTCATAAAAGCTTAACTAATTACATTACAATAATACAATTCACGTATTTCGTTAATAATTCACAGGTGAATGTACGAATTCGCTAGACTTCCAAGTAGATTGAACTCTTGCGCCAAAAATTACGTCATAACCTAATTCTCATTCAAGGTAACAAAAATTGCGAATATTTATGGAGAATTGCAAATGAACAAAGCTGGGTTTGTGTGGAAGAACGAATATACATAAGAATATAATTTTGTTCGGGTTACAATTTAAATGGTTAGTCTACGGAATCTCGAGTTTTGGCGGGAGTCCAGCCAGACATGACGTCACTAGTTAAAAGGGCAATGGGCGCGGTTAAGAGCTCCTCTCCTGTTAAGGAAGGTAGATATAGCGTAAAATGCAACGTACTACTGCATACACAAATGCACCACCAAGTCAATAATTGATGTAACGCGCAACTGCAACGCGCAACTATAATCGCTAAATGCACAATTTAGAGCGCCGATGAATTGTGGACCAGTTTACTAGATTTACAACATTGCGAACCTACCCAATAAGACACGCTGACACACATGCAATTTCAATATCAATTGACCCAAAATTTTTATATCCAATTGATATGGCCTCCCACTTTGTTCAACGAGGTTTCTTTCACCTTCTCGGAGGATTTTAAACTTTGCATTGAGTAACAAAGAAGCATTTCAATTTTTGAACGACACGATATTAGGGTAACGAACTCTAACCTTGATGCCATTCTACCATGTGAGCACTCAAGAACAGTAGCGTTTGAATTAGACAGACCAGAACGACTTTGTTACCTGGAGAAACTTAAAATTACTCAATCCAAAGCAGGTGCTTCTGAATTCCCCCTATCTTGATTGAGCTATTCCAAAAAATGACTTCTTTCTTGGGCAAAATCCAAAAGAAAAGTTACAAGATCTCGTCCAATAGAAGGCTCGATTTATGAATATTAAAACCAAGTGTTTTGTACATGTCGTAAATAACCGAGCGAAGGTCGCGGATTTTTTAATTTTTGACAAGAATCGTCGTCGTCTGTCGGTAAAATGAAAACCAATAGAATATGCTAATAAACAGACGGATGCCGTTCAAGGCTAAACCAATGGGCGTGAGACGAGAAAAAACTTGAAGCATGTGAACTCGATGCTAGTAACCTTGAAAATGCTTGGCGGGAAAATGTACTCTTCCATCAAGAATATAAATTATGGAATATCGAGAATATTTTATGATGATAGGGAGGTTATTTTTGAAGGAATGATAGGATCCGCAACTGGCGCTTCCCAAGACAAATAAAATATTCACTTAACGCACAAACACCCACCAATTTTAAAACCGGACCCTATTATTACCCAATAAAAAGTTGGTAGTCACGCACCATCGTAAATAATTCAAATTTTTTTAACTATATTTAGCAATCATATTTGTTGAAATAGAAGAGTGTTTTTCAAATTGTTAATGAATGACCTTGATTGTTATCGTTCTAAAACTTGAATGAGTTGAAAAAAGTTAAAGATCCTGATAACCTTCGCCTGGCACTTCAGCTGTTTCAAACCAGAACGTGAACCGATGATTGAAATCGTTGTAAATAAAAATAAAAAGTGGAGAGATAACGTTTTCTCAATATTTACTATCAATAAGTTAAACATTTTATCTTTCATAACTTTTCGGTTTAAAAATACATCATGTTAATATACAATTGTATGTAGAATTTCGATTTGATTAAAGGAAAAAAACATGTCACGACAATGGAACCACCGAAACCATGAAATGCTGCAGGTTATGGGTCCAGGTGGTTGAAGAAGAAATTGAAACTTCTTGACCAAGATTAGAAAAAATCAGTAGAAGAATAATTCAGATCCAAAAAAAGTAAAAAAGGCGAAAAGTGCATTTGAGAAAGTCAACGAATGCTGTGGGAGTTCGACCTAAACATGGTAATGTCTGGAGTAAAAGGCCTAGCGAAGGCTGTCTGCTTCGGTGAGTCATGTTCAACCAAGATCTTGAGTAAAAATACAATGGCTATTTAAAGCTATGACTGTACAGTTACGACCTAATAAAGAATTTATCTAAATAATAATAAATCGTATAGCTAGGACGAGGTCTCCTATTTAGGACGGCAAAAAACGCCATCGAGATGTGCTTGTGCGAGAGTAACAACTTTTTAATTACCGAAATTTTTTCTCCTGCTCCCACACTCGTTAACTTTTCATTCAGAACTTCTTGGATATCGAAGTCTACTCTAATTTTGTATTCAACATATTTTAAATTTATGGAGATTTATTACTCTCGTCATTATTGGATGCAAATTTAGACAAAACTATTCGATCGAGTTATCAGAAACTTCATTTCCGTGTGCTAATTAAAACAAAAAACAGGAAATATTTCGTACAATAAACCTCAATGGGAAATCCGGACCTAAATGTAATCTAGGAGAGGAAGGATCTGATGTGCAGTCGCAGAAAATCTAGCAGACGGAGAAACCATCATGGCTAGAACTGCATTGGAAAACTTTCACAACTGCTTCATAGTATTTTTGCTGCGAATGAACTTTTTTGTCCCATCTTGAGCTTTCAGATCTTGAAATTTCAGAAGTATTTTATTATGTTACTCGTACTGTGCTTATACGCCCAGTAAGGGAACGGTGGCATGTAGATGTGTAAAGAAAGTGGGTGAAATTTAAACAAAATGGCTTTATCGATCGCCCTATAAAAACATTTGTACATTAAAACAAAAAGCATGTAATTGATAAGAGGAACACACCTTAACATTTACAACTCTGCTCATAAACGGACCTACCACAATATAACTCATTCAACCATCCACAACCCAACTGTATTATTATCCTAAAGCACCAAGCCGTAAACGAATGCAGTTATTATCGATCAAGCCATACATAAGCAAGAGATTCGTGTCTTCGAGTCTTGGTCACTTAGATTTTCTAGCTAATTAAAATGTTATATGTGGTAGACCTTGTAAAATTTTAATAATGGCTAAATCTTCATTAGGGCAAAAATGTAACACTAAAATTAACCAATTGGAGAGAAGACTGCTTCGTGCTGTGAAGAATAATTTCTTTCAACGGTAATTAGTCGTTGCAAAATTGTACATCAAAGCTTGCCAAAAGGAAACTTGTACACATGTCAAATAATGCGAAAAACAATAAAAACAATTTATTTTTATGTTGTAATTACCTTTTTATTGGTAGAAACTGTACGGTATAATCATACACTTTCTTTATAAATTAGCATCCAAGAAGGGACAACGCGTCGATGTGCAAGTTTTTTATTTTCATTTATACTACTGAAACGGTCGTTAATTTATTTATAGCTTAATTGGTTAACTTTGGTCTCAAAGTATATAATTACGGTGTATTACCTTCGAGGTAAGATAAATGGTAAATAAAAAAAAAACTGATGATTTCTTATTTTGAACAACGAGGACCCTATTTTTTTCCTGTGGAGCGCCCTTAAAATTCACCTATAATGAACGACCTCTTATCGTAGGTCAGGAATTGCACAAGTATCAAATTGTACCGTAAAATCTAAATGAGATATTGGAACTTAATTTCCATTTCAAGGCTAATTTGAGAGATAATTATGAACAAAAGGTCAACAAAGTATCCATTAGTTTATGAAATTATAACTTCTCTTATGAAACTCCAATTATCTAATCTATAGTAATGGACTCGGCTGTGACAAGGTTCGAATGTGTTTGACTCTTGAGAACGCCGAAAAGTAGAACAAGATACATTAGAAAAAATTGTCCCTCGAATCGATAAAATAAAATTAGTTGAAGGGTAAAAAATCTTAAATGGCCTCGGACCATTTAGAATATTCAGACAAATTCTGATCATCATCCAAGCAGACTATACAAAAATAACCTGACCTACTTTATCCGTCTGGCTACAGTTATGCCTACGGAATTACGGATAGAGTCACGGACTCAACCGCCAATAATCAGCTGTATTTTGGTGCTTACAAACAACCTATCTAAATTAAGATAGTTAATTTAGGGCAAATGCCATTGTACTACAAAATTTGCACCACACAATTTGGAGTAGACTAAAGCGTACCTACGCTTCTTGCTAATAGCCAGGTTATATTATATTGTGCGATTGCCAAAACGCTAAATGATCCTTGTGGGCTACGCCCGCTTAAATTGATTTACTTTATCGAGACTAGGTCAAGCAATAAGGAACAAAGAAATTAAGAGGCAGGCGTCCGTCCTCGCGTACTGTTCCAAGTTTCTTCGCTTCCTCTCTTATGCACGCAAAACTGACATAATTCAGCACTTTCTCCTGTCTCATTCTCATCAATCTAGTTTGTCTGAAAATCTCTGCTTTAGTGCGGACAAACAAACAAAACTGCGCTATAATAACTCGGCAATCATACTTGATGGTGTATAATCACATCAGCTGTAGAAAAACAGTTTCATTTGTGGCTCTTTAAACTGGATGGGTGGTCTGAAGCAGTCAGTGGCCTTCGTTTTGCCTCGAGCACTTACAAATGCGTCATATCCGCAGAAAAAAATTAAAGGTATAATTAAATATTTTGACTATGCAAAAGGTTGAAAATAAATTTCGATTTTAAAAGAGGCAAATAACCTCGTCGCGTTACTTCCAAACTATTCGATCGATCCCAGCCAAGACGAAAATCGGCGAAAACCGATGATTACACGTCAACAACATATGATTGCTATTTTTATTTGTCGAATCAGCTGGAATATGTTGAACCCACTACGATAGCGAAGTAATGAGTCACAAAATTAATTAATCGCATTATCACATTTTCCCCGCCAGATAAACTAGCGGGTGCCTCAGTTTCGAGTTAAGAAGGGCAAGGTTGAACCGAATGGTCGGTTGGTCTATAATTGCGCAAAAAAACAAATTTTAACTAACCTTGCTCAATTTTTCGCCTTCGTGGTGTGGTAGCAGCGACCTCAGAGACTGAAATCCGGCGTTTATGCTCTGCATTCTCCGTCTCTCGTTGCTATTGGCAATCTCCCTGCGGATTCGTTTTTCTGCTTCCATTGTTGTTGGCGGTTCACCGTCTTGCTTAACTCGACTGGAACAAAAAAATTTCAATAGTACTACATAATAAAAAACAGCCCAAGAAGTGTGACGTGTTACGTGGAAGACTGCGAAGAGGCCGGCGTTGGGGAAGACCCCAAATCGTAAAAATACTCTTGGTCTTATTATTTAATTTTCATCTGAACACATAAACATTTCCCCTTCCACTCCAATGCATTATTTTTATTTCGGTGCAAAGTACAAAAAAAAGAATGGTACGTTTTACAGAGTTCAAATGTCAAAAGCTCAGCTGACAAGCGAAAACATTTTATTCTGTTGCATTAATTATTAAAAAAAAAAAATCGTTCCATCATAAATAACCCAGTCAAAATATCAACGTGTTGAAAATATGAACGGAATAAATTAGGGAGCGATGTGAACGAACTCGAATATCGACGATATCAAACACTCAAAAAATAGTGTAGGAGTAACAAACGAGAACAATAAAATTTGGAACAACTCCACAAAATATGTCACCGACTTAAACACGCACGCCATATTGAAATATATTTTCGATTAATAACTGTCAGGTCTGCGATTGCGACGTACAAATTGCGTCGTAATAAATATGAGAAATTAGGAAATCGAACTCATGAGCATGCCAAAATGTTGTTTGACACTACACGTAACGTCCTAATTGGGAAAAAGTGGGATGGGCTGCCGGGAGAAGTTCCTCAGGAAGAGCTCCAAATCTTATTTCGCAATCCAGGAAATTAATGATATTCGAATAGAAATCGAATGGGTTCGATTGTCATTGATTTATCGACCACCACAGATTCTGATGTTGTATTCGTAATCGATCATTTCAAAAATGCCAACTCCTCTGTAGTACAATTCCAACTAATCACTTGAAAATGAGTTAACAATAGCACAATTAGAATGATGAATGAAGTTATATCGTGAAAGCGTTTTTGCAAAAAGTTTTGACATTTCTTTACAAAGAAATGCGGCGCCACGCAATTATATGCAATTTACTAATAAGAAAAAAATCTTGGGAAAGCGGTCTGTTTGTTTCCAAAACCGAATGACATGCGATGGCGTTGCTTACATGTTACATGCCCATAAATATAATAATATTGAGAAAAAATCGTGGCTTAGCTTTTAAAAATGGTTCTTAACGTAACAAGTTTCTTGCATGGTAAAATTAGCGATTTTAGTAATTTATTATCCGTAAATGGAATGAGTTGCATAATTTGCCTCAATTACAGGTGTATAATTGTCGGATTATTAAACAATTCTCACCTCATTAATGGTGATATATTATTTAATACAGTTTTCTTTTTCTTTTTAATTTAAACGTAGAAAAACGAGCTTTTCTTACTGAAAATTTTCCACCCTTTGTTTTTTTTATTAGACAAAATCGTTGATAACAAAACAGAAATCCTTTGTCTGGAATTTTGTAATGGTAATAACAAGGAAAGTTGAACCTTGCCCAGGGATGTTCCATTAAAATACAATTTTTTTTAAATTAAGAAACAAGAAACACGCGATGATCCAAAATATTAGACGGTATGGTAATTGACTGTACTAAAAAAAATTTTATACAACTGAAAACTCGGTAAGTTTCACAAACTTGACCCAATAAAAAAAAACTGAAGTTAATTTTTAAGGTCTTCACATCACAACCCTCGTGTTTCAAAATAACACCCACGAGTTACAGAGGCGAAGCTGTCCCCATTTTAGGGAACACAAATTTTAATCAAGAACCTAAAAAAAAAGTATGTAGGTAGGCAAGGAAGCCAGACGAACACCTATAATAAAAAACTATGCGATCAGATGTTTGAAAGGGCGTCGTTCTGGCGACGTTATATCGTATTACGGCGTCGGGACGGATAAATTTAACTCAAGGTCCGACCGCCTACACCCGCTAGCGCCAAGTTGCGAATATTTTTGCAATCAAAAAACGATATAAAAAAACTAATTAAATTCAATGAATTACCTATAATGTAATCCAGTCATGTGTTTACCTAAACCAGGTGAAAAATTACACAATAATAAACTAAACGTTCAAGGTTCCTATAACTATAAATATCGTAAAATTTAAATTGCTGTTAGTATTTCTTATAAATCGATATGTTTCTAGAGCAGTGCTCCAAAATTACACCTACTTCAAATATTGTAATAAATTATAATATATTTTCCTACTACTACAACAACAACCGATGATAATTTTTCTTGTTCTGTGGGGGTCACCATTTTAGTCAATAATTCCAAATACATAACATCAATTTGTCTAATTTCGACAAGTTTGAAAACCTCGGAATGAAATAAATTGTTCAACTCATAGAAATAAAAACATCAATTATATTATAGAGAAACATATCAGCAAAACATATAATTTGACCCAATTGACTTTTATAAGATAAAAAATCGCAAATAGAATCAGCTGGTTGGAAACTACACAGCGTCGAGTTAATAACCTCGCAAATATTTTCTCCTTTCACGTACCCACTGCACTGGTTTACAATTTTTAAATCTCCTCGATGAATCGCAGCAGCCTAAATGTAATTTTAAATTATAGTTGAGAACAAAAAATAAATTTTTAAGGAACAAGGGGTTGAAAACGAACAGGTGTGTCGAGTAGAACAAAGAGGCAAGGTGGTAAATGGCGTCCGCCGATGGCGTCGTGACCTGTTTTCGACGCCACCGATAACACACCACATTGTATTTTATCCATGACCGAGACTGGCTATTGTGTTACTGATAAGTATATTGTGATAAATAGTGTACTATACAATTCCTACGCTCCATTTTGAGCATATTGAAAACAAATCACGATTCTACCAATAAATAACAAACTACAGTTTTAATCGAATCCCAAATAAATTACGTCTCTAATAGAATACCTTCAATTTCTAAATTATTTATTAGTTCAAACGACGACTTCTAAATATAAAATTCCATTATTTTTCGTTAGGTACGTGGCGTTTCGGAAATAACTCCACTTCCAAAATTTCCAACCCTTTCGGTTGTGGCTTGAAATGAAACTCTCATTTGTTTACAATAGTTCAATTTTTCGGAAGTATCGTAATCGTATGTCATCATTCACGAATCCTTCAATCATCTCCACGTGAATGAAGGTCTTTATTTTCGTTAGGTTGTGAAAACCCCATGTGGTCAAATGTTTTACGTTAGGGACGGGTTTCAATCACCATAGCAAAAAAATGTAATTTAAATTCTCTAGTGAATTCGCTATAAATAAATCGACATTCTTGTGCACGATCAGGTGTAAATAATAATTCTGACATAAAAATTACCTTCAATGGCCTTGTAAAAAAAACCAATTGACACGACAGGTACTACTTTTATTTGCATAAATGAAATATGTACGTACGTCTATTTACCCTAAACAAATTGATATATTATGTACATTTTTTCTTCCGTTTAGTTTTTGGAGGCTTTTTAACCTAAACGGGGTTTCCCAAGCGGAAAACGTTTCAAAAATTATTGAAGAGGTGTCGTACTAAAACGCGATTGTATAATTATAAACGGTTTGTCGATCATTAGCCAGTTTACCTGGCGATCCATTTGGAAGAAACAAACGTGTTTTAGTTTTTTACAAGTAGTTTTCTAATAATAAAATGATCTAAAAATAAAGAGACTAAAAATAAACTGACAACAATAATTTGTTCCGCCTATTAATCATGTAAATTTCACAAAAGATATGAATAATTTATTCCATGTTACAGAAAAAGTGACTGCAAGAAATTACCCGATTGATCTGGTAGCTTAAAACGAAACTGCCTCAAAGACAATAGATATCCTAAGTATTTTTCAGAAAATGGAAGAAGAAAACTTTTCGATTTTGTGGCTGGCGTTCTACGTTTGAGAACCTCTGAATGCACTCAAAAACAACACCAATTACCTCTACCTACTACGATGTTGCAGTTTTTACAATACCAAAGTACGACAATATGATAATTATCATTATGTAATTTTACAAAATTTCCCTAGTCATGCATAGTGGCGCCTACAAAAGTAATCACATTGATACACCTGACATTCTCTCGCGATATTTCATATTACCTAAAATTATTATTATTTAATGACTAATACCAATTATTATTGCCAGTCGGCGCCAACTCCAAATATTTATAATTAAGTAAACTGTAAGCGTAATTAGTAAAACCAAACAAGTTAATGTGTTTATAAGACGGTTTATAAAAAATTAAGCAATATTGATTTTCAATATCGCATTGTGTCGGTTCGAAATGTTGTTTATGTAAAAAATGGTATGCTATCACGTGTGAACGACTCCCGAAGGGTAATTTCAAATTCTAAAGCGAAAACCTACAAATGGTGAAATCCCAGGGATAAAAGTTGCGCTCTGCGTCTGAAAATCTAAACCATCCTTCAATTTGGTTAAATTTAGATTTGGGACGCCTACTGTAATAAAAATATTGTCGGGGGTCGTCGCACTACAGCAAATGGAACGATATTAAAGTATGAAAAAAAGCAGTTCTATTCTATTTATAAAGGGCACGTCAGATTCGATGAAATTTCAAGGTGAAGTGCATGCGACTTTGAAGCACAGAATCTGATGTTACCCAAACGCCCAAGAACTAAAGTTACATTGGTGTAAATGTAATCAGGTTTGTGATACTGTATCCTAAATTTGGCACTCAAAATGTCTGTATTTGTCTTCGGTTCACAAAATCCTCCGCATTACACGCATCACAATTGATTTCATCAAGTTTATTGACAACCTGGCAGAGAGAGACTGATACTTTTTCAGTCCTTAGCATTTTTTAACAGTTCTAAATCAGAAAATTCTATGCAAGGATTGCAAGGACCTGCTCTTGGCAGGTCACGGAGAAAATTATAAGTTTCCAATATCTGCAGGAAAAAAAAATTCTTCAATATTTTATTGTTCGAATATTGCGTTTTTAAACACTTTGGTTATATTGACTAATCATAACAAACTTTAAGCGCAACAATTGGATCGTTATTGCGAATCTTTAGGTAAATCGAAAAATATCGGCTCCAGTTTTGACTCAACTCAACTTAACAGTTGACATCATTTTTACTTGAAAACTTCCACCAACTTTTTATATTAATAATTTTCATTCGAGTGACGTTTACTTCAACAATTTATAAATACATATAACTTTTCATCAGGAAACTCCACGAAATTCATTATGTGTGGTTATAGCTAGAAGCAAACCTCGTTTATATAATATGGATGTAGGTATAAGAAGAGATAACAAGCTCAAAGCTTGTTAATTTGCAAGTTTACTCTCATTGTCTACATTATTTCAAACGAATGCTACATACAGCTTTGTAAATGTTTCCTTTAGATTCGATTTCTTACCTGAAGCGTATCCCCACTCCAACAATTTATAAATATATTTCCTCAAGTAACTCGATTGAATGCATTATGTGATTAGTATAACCAGAAGCAAACTTTGTTTCTGCAGGGAAGTAAAATAATTAACAAGTTCAAAACTTGTTAACCAACAAAGGTTTTCTATAACTTCAGATCCAATTTCATACAGTACATAATATCATGTCCATCATCATCATTCAACACCATGTTCCTTACGAATATTGCTCAGAGCGTTTCAGTTTCAGAACCACGCCAAGGTTCGAACCTGGATGCTTTAATTGTCAAATAGTCTCGGTGTAGCTTACTGAATCTTCAGGAATCAGGTCCTTTAAACCAAGGCTCATAATTAGAGTACGGAATTTTAAGTATAAAAAATCGTGAAAATAGCGCTTAAAATAGCACAAAAAATGGCCATTATATGCATAAAAATATGCATTAAACTTAAATATAATAACTAATAAGCATTAAAATAATTTTTTGAAATAACATTTATTTGAAAAGTAACACAATACTGTACATCGTTTTTACCACAATATTTTTCTAATTTTGATAAGGGGCCGTCCATTAATTACGTAAGGGTTTAGGGGGGGGGGGATCCGACGGATTCCTTACGAAAGTTTTTTAATACCATATGTTGTAAAAGGTAAAGGAAAGGGGGTGTGCAAAATTATTTTTTTTAAAATAATCCTTATGTAAGATGGGGGGAGGGGGGTTTCTACAATCTTACGTACCCTTACGTGGCAGAGGGTGGGGGTCAAAAATGACAAAAATCGTCCTTCCGTAATTAATGGACACACCCAATGATATTCGCGTTTTACATTAACAAAACGCCACCACACGGACTAATTTTAAAGTCCATTCTGGACGTAAAATAGTGGAGCCACCAACGGTAATGTAAAACGCGATATTTAAATTTAACGAAAACGTTTTCTGATCTTGTGATGAAATGGAACCAGAGATTGACTCAAATAAAGTTTGTTGTTTGCTTGCATCATTTGATGTTTAAATGATGTTTTAAGATGTTGCATTATGTTAAATAATAATAAAAAATGTAAAATAATGAGACAATAATGAGACATGCTATCCCCCCCCATTTCGAATTTTGACTCCAAAATAGTCTCAATCGTTTGTGCCTGTTTGTGCAAACATTTTTTTCGTTTTTACCCAAATAGTTTTCGAGATAATTCAATTTTAAGTTGGGGGGGGGCTGGAGACATGCTTTTTTAAAATTCGAATTTCGGATTCAAAATAGTCTCAATCGATAACACTTCGTTTGTGCTTGTTTGTGCAAACTTTTTTTTCGTTTGTACCCAAATAGTTTTTGAAATATTCGAGATTTTCGGTAACACGTATTAGCACGTTGTAACATAAAGGTCATTGCCTTGCAGCTAACGCAGTTGGATGCGAACGCGGGGTACCGGGTTCAAACCCGGGGAGAGTCAAACTTTCTTATGACCAAGTCTCCGTGCTTCGGAGGGCACGTTAAGCCGGCGGTCCCCCTGAGTTGACGAATTGCCACCGTTAACAAAAAACAGGGCTACAGGCACATCTGAATGCTAGCCTAGCAAGCTGCTACCGGATGTAAAACAACTACAGTCCAAAAATCGATCTGCGGACTACTCACCAACCCGTCTGGCCAGCATGGTGAGTTATGGCCAGATCCTCCATAATATGGAGAGGCTTATGTCCAGCAGTGGACGGAAAAAGGCTGATGAAGATGAAGAACATAAAGGACATTGACGCGCATGAATGGATTAACGAGATTCTGGGGAAAACTTATATGATAAAAATAAATAAATAAAGACGTAAATAGTATCAATCGTTTGTACTTCGTTTGTAACTGTTTGTGCAAGTTTTATTTTCGTTTGTACCCAAATAGTTTTTTAAATATTCGAGATTTTCGTTATTATTTTAGAATTTCGGATTCAAAATAATTAGTCTCAATCGATTGTACTTAGTATGTGCCTGTTTATGCACACATTTTTTTTTTGTACCCAAACAGTTTTTGAGAATTTTAAGGAAAACATAAAGGACATGGACGTACGTGAATGCATGGATTAACGAGATTCTGGGAAAAACTTACAGCATGAAGAACAAAATTGTCTCAATCGTTTGTGCAAACAGTTTTTTCGTTTGTACCCAGATAGTTTTTGAAATATTTGAGATTTTTGGTAAGATAGCACGTGGTAATATTAACAGACGTTTTTGAATTACGGATTCAAAATATTTTCTATCCTTGTAAATTATTGTAATTTTTGTCAATTAAATCAAATACGAATAGCTAGAGATGGGAAAGTCGTCCATTGAAAACGACTGCCGGGAAGACCACCGAAGAGATGGAAAGAAAGCTGGAAATAACAGACCTTAAGGTCTAAACTAAGATGAAGAAGAAATCTATCTGAGGAGCTTTAACAAAAGCGAAACATGTCACGTGTATTATACAAGTAATTAGTACCTACATCTTTGCTTTTAATTAACAGTTTATTTAACTAGCTTTTATTATAACATATTATTTCCAATTGAAAAAATTGTATTTTCAAAATAAATACCACGTTGAGAAAATCATTTGCAGTTATCCGTGGGCGCCTTTTCACAAGTAGGAGGACAATGTGTATGGGTAGTTCAAACAACCAACACTCGAAATACAATAGAATCATGCATTTATGCATCAAACGAACTTATAATAAAATATTACCTAAAATTAAAAAAAAAAAAAAGTGGCAACCACGTTAAAAATATAAGAAAAATTACCTGCTCGACAATTTGGTGCAATGAGACAACATTGAAATAAGTTATAAATTTTGACACCAAGAAGACATATGCACGACCAAGTCCCTTTTCATTTGAATAGACTCAAGGGCAAGGGTCCCGAGACCCTCTTTTTACCTGTAACACAAAGAAAAGCAGCACCAACGCACCTGGCGCTATTCTTTAGGTCGTTCGTAGCTCGAAAACAACCAGATGGAACTTACAAAATTCAAGACTCCCTTTCCCTTCGTAGGGTTCTATATTTTGTACGCAACGTGTAATTTTCTAACGCAAATTTTAAACTATCAGGTTCAGGTGAGATTATAATCTGAAGAAACAGGAAGTCGCTTGTGGTATGGGGTGAAATTTTGCATAAATAAATATTACATGCACGAGGTTAGGGGAAACCTTTGAAATGCTTTTAACACCTGCTAGTGCTCGATGAATTTGTTCTTGATTTGCAAGAAAACATTAGATCCTGTTTGCATCAGCAAGCAAGTCTATAAAATTTGTATTCTTATTATGCTTTTCGTTCCTCGAGCCGTAAATCAAATTTATTGTAAAAGAGAAGTTTGCGTGACGGACAAATAATATAACGTATTACGTTCTAAGCGTTTTTAATTTATTTTACTGTATGTTCGTTTCTTCTTATCGGAATTACAATTAGGTCGTTGGCCATTCTTGCAAGATGATTGAATTCTGCATCGACATGATATTAAGTCAGTGACGGATCCAGATAATTGCCGTAAGGGCTACAACGATTACAACAAAGCTCAGAATTTTTTATGGATAAAGTTATAACAAGTTTAGTTTACAAAATGTTCCGCATAAAACGTGTCACAATTGATTTTATTAGGATTTTTAGTTCCCAGTAAGCATAAATATGATTTCTGAAAACTATTTTTCATATTACTGGTTGAAATATACCTGTATATAACTTTGTTATTTATGCAACGTGTAATTGACGTCTATTTAACGTTATTTTAACGTTACATGTTGAAAACCTGTTGATTCAAACCGCAATGAGAAAAAATATCTAGAATTGATATATTGGCGTGTAATTTGATCAGAAACAGTCTCATATTTCGTTTTTTAGCTGTAAAAGCAAAGGATTGCTGTGGAAAATTGGCAATGTGTGCATTTTAAGCTAAAATTCCTGTCTGGCTCCTACGTGCACTCCCGCAGTTGGTCGATGAACAATAAAGTAAATCGAGTTAGCTAATAGAATAAACTGGATGAAGCGAATTAGGACAAATCGCTTTAGTACCTAAAGATTCAAGTTAGATAAACGAAAAAAGTAGAAGAATCGTCCCAATTTTACTGTGCATCGTAAAATAAATGTTCCTCTTCCTATCGTACAAGATCTTAACGGTCACAAGGAATAATACGTCGTAATAAAATCGGAAGTGGTTATTCGAAACAGAAACAATTTGCGATATCGACGATTCCGCTTTTGCATTTATTTCAATTAAAAATAGCATAACGCTGACGTCAGAAATTTTGATATTATGAATGACTTCCTCTTCACATCATGGACAAGCAAAAAAATTGTAAAAAGTTTTTCATTCATTCCATCATTACCATTGATGGCGAATCCTTGAACACGCATCGTTGTAATAGCACACCGTGTAATTATTATCAATGTGCATAACCGATACAAGTAAACAATTCCCGTGTTGTTATCATCATTATCAATTTTACGTAACCGGCTTGTAAAAAGATAAGCGAATCCAATGCTTCGGTTTTTGTATCACATCAGGATAAATATTCCGAGAGCGAAAGGAGTAGGCCGAGTACGAACTCTTTTCAAATTTTGTACGAATCCTTACAGAAATAGAATAATTATTATGAGTTAGGGGGGGGGGGGAGAAGTTCAAAATATAATTGGCGTTATTCGGTGATCGAAGCAAGCTTTCCAAACAATAGCAAGACAAATTCAGGTGTAGCCCCTCGAGACAACTGCACGTGGGTCTCCCAAGAGAAGCTGATTGGACTAATCGATAGATCCACGTAAAATTTCTGGCGCTTACATAAGAAAGAGGAAGTTGGGGAATAAAAATTCGAGACCACAAATATGTAGGTCGTCGAATCGGTAAAAAGAGTTACGTTTCGTGATATTTATGGATGTTACAGTCAACTGCACTCAGCTGATAAGTTAAAAATAAAGTCATAGTTAGCTGGTGGGTTGCAACGCTTCGTAAATTATCTTGAAAACAAAGTGAACTGTCGGTCATTGGTCAGTCGATCATCATTTTTTTTATGAAATCGAATTATGTTATTAATAAATAATAAATATGGAAGTTTAAATCCTACACAAATTTTAGAGTGAATGAATGAATGAAACGCGACGTCCTTGCTTGTATCATATTTCTGTATATTTTTGGTGTCACTGCACCTAATTTCGTAAGCCAAGTTTTAAATTGAATACGTCGTCGCCTGAAATTCGACAACTGCGAATCGGTGCAGAGTTGCTAAACATAAAAATTGAAAAGCCGAGGTGGGTTTGTGAAAATAATTGAATGGTGAGAAGAAATCGTGAGACGCCACGTTGCTTGCAGTTTGCATGGGCATTCCGATCTAGAAAGCTACGAGGGCGTGAAAACAGCAGGGCGTCGGCAGGGTGTGGTGCATTCAAATTCACCCACGTGACTGCAATGCAGTAATAACCCCTATTTCGTGATTCATAGGCAATCTGCATTTTATTCGATACACAATGATGACATGTAATCGTATCAGCTGTTTATTGTTACATCACTAGCAGTCTGTCAGACGGTCATATGACCGGGGACCCCATTCTTTTAAAATATTAAATAATGCGCTTCGCGTTTACGAAGCAAATTTCTATGTGAAAATAGCGGAGTGACTTGATAAAAAAAAATCGCCGATCGGATTGATGGAACAAATCGATAAGGTTTAAATAACAAAAGAATTGATCGAGTCTTGGTTGGCTATTAGGCCAGTAAACAAGTGAACAGCGAGCTCCGAATCCCAACGTACGCCAGACTTAAACATGGCGCGACAACAGCTGAGCAAAGCCGGTAGTTTTAAAGTACATGGCTCATTCAAGTTCGTTCGACGTCTCCAACAACTTCCCGCGCTCAAAGTATAAATTAAAATATTGTGCATCACAAAACAGCATAAACTGTAACCTAGTGACGCACAATTTTGAAATTCGCAAACGTCAAAAACATGTGCGGTAAAAAAAGAATTGCAACAACTTACCACTGTACTTTTCCCAAAATATCGGCGTTTTCTTTCTGATTTGAGTCGTATACAATTCGATCGCCGTTAATTAAAGCTGACATAATATTCCAAAAACAACAATATTAACACTGGCTGTTTTAAAATCCGTAATTAAATCACTTGAATTCACTATTTTGTACGCCGCAGCGCGGGACACCTAACATACGCTACGCCTCACAGCGGTTTTCTGGTAGAAGGCTTTGGCGGGAAACAGCTGAGGCCCGGTGACGCCACTCTTATGTATTCACACGCTCCGGCATTTTTATTTTGTATCAAATTTTGCCATATTTTTGCTCAGGATAAGTAAAGCCTATAACGTCCTTTTACGCGAGACTTATCGTGACGACAAAAGTGCACACAATAATAGATAAAATTGATATCAAAGTTGGTACTATTTGTGGCGCGGAGGAAATTCATGCTAAAGTGCGCTCATCGTCTGCCAGCTGGCGACATAACCCCGCCTTGTACATTCCAAACCAACATACCGCGCTCACCCTTCCCGCCATACAATGTACCACCACGACCAATAAGAAGTGTTCCCGTGCCCTCACTTACAAATTATCTTTATACGCCATACAGAGGAATAAAATAAAACTCCAAAACGGGAACATAGTTTTAGAACAAATTACGATCGATAACAATAAAAAATAAAACGCCACAACGGTCACCACGACCGATAACTTTTGCAACTTTATTTTTTACAAAATAGAAAACATTACTATTTCGATATTACGAAAATATAATTTTTTTTTAATTTTTCCTGAAAAACTAAAACCAAAAAAACGTTGTTGCCGTTTAGGATTCGTTGAACCCGTCAAAAATTTTGTCAATAACTTGTGCGGCCAAAATTTTTGGTTATTTATTTTGGATCGCAATTTGTCACGTTTCTTTCCAAATTTTGTTGGGTTTTTTTAACTGGTGTGGATTCAGAAGTCTATTAAGGCTATCCACCTATTTTCTCTAAACAGTAATTTTTCGCTTCACAAAATTTAAAGAATTCTGATTTTTTGTCTGTTAAAATTCAGAAACTGGGTGGCAAAGAAACCAGCAATCTTTTTAATTTTTTTTCCTTCTTAAAAATCTTCGATTTTCAATCGCTTCGATTTGTTATCGATTTATTCATAATATTCAGCGATAGGGCATTGGACTACGGTTCCAATAACCACGAGTTCGATTCTCGAATTTCTCTGTGCCGAGGTTTAGATTCCACGTAGTGAAAGCCGGTTTCCGATCCGATTTACCTTCTTCGATCTTTGCTTTTAAATATCTGTCCGGTTGCCAGCTTCGCTTGTCCTCGGTTACATTAATTAGCATTGGAGGACGATGAGCTGGTACGCCGGTGCCGGTAAACTTACCTTCATTCTGCAAGCAGGTTTAGGTTAGGTTGTAGAACTCCTTCCGAATGTGAAGAAACCAACTGCAGATAAAAATTTGATTTATCGTTACAATATCGCCTAAAATGGAAATTTAGGTTTGGGAATCCCCGAATCCTAGTTTTCGTTAATATTCTAAAGGGTGCATCAAAGTTTTTCTTCGTGTTTACATGGTAGCGGTCCTAGAATCCCAAGTTTCACGTAATTTACATCGATCACTTCGGTAGCGCAGTGGTTAGCGCCCGTAATATTCCTTTATCCGTCGATCTGTTAATTGATTTGTTTTACTTCTTCTTATTTTTCCATCAAGTTTACCTAGTTCAAATGTAGCCTATATTTGCGTAGGGTCAAATCAGTTCAAAGGTTGAAGAATGTATAGAGAACACACCCAACTCCTAAAGTAAGGAATAAATTCGATAAAATATTGTAGAGATTTTTACAAAAAATTATTCCGACACTTCCATTTTATTCTGTAAAAAAAAATGCACATGTTTATAACATCAAATTCATTTTTCCATCGTCATTTCATTTAGAGTAATGACGTCATTATATATCAATGAGTAGGAAAATGTATGACTTTGGAGAAAATTTTTCTTTTTTTTAATATATTCAACATTATTTGTGCAAAAATCTTAAGGCGGCTCTCATAGCAATGCAGTGTCTTTAACAAGTCAAGATTATGTTGTTAATAATGGCTATTCTTAAATGATTTAAAAAGAATTAATAAGGTAAAACTTTAAATTATTTTGGCAAAGGCTTCAAATTCTGAATTTAAAATTAATTTCGAAGCAATATCTTCAAATATGACAAGCTTCCAGCGCCCAAAAGACATTAGTTCTTCGAAATTAAATTTTACTTTCAAAATTGCTTTTGTTTTCTATCCTCCATAAATTTTTGGTTCACTCCAAGCCAAAAAACTTTTAATATAAATTTTTGAAAAATTTAAGAGGGGCCTAATAGAGATAGCATGAAACTATATCGCACTCTCTCGCACTCATGTCGCAAGATGGGCGAATCAACCCTTTTTGGTGGCGAAGATTTTTCCTAAACCAATAAAAATTTTCAGATTTTCTTTTGGTTTTTGGAATCTACATAGTT
Source organism: Rhagonycha lutea (assembly GCA_958510855.1). NCBI lineage: Eukaryota > Metazoa > Arthropoda > Insecta > Coleoptera > Cantharidae > Rhagonycha > Rhagonycha lutea. Next base: position 1,631,925 of record OY294040.1, on the reverse strand, counting down.
ACCATTTGGCGGTAAAGAAAATTGAAGCTATTTCGTTGAATACTTTAAAATATATAGCGACATAGAAATGACCAATAATTAAGGTGATTTTTATATCGCTATATATTTTAAAGTATTCAACGAAATAACTTCAATTTTCTTTACCGCCAAATGGTAACTATGTAGATTCCAAAAACCAAGAGAAAATCTGAAATTTTTTTATGGTTTAGGAAAAAACTTCGCCACCAACAAGGGTTGGTTCGCCCATCTTGCGCCATGAGTGCGATATAGTTTCATGCTATCTCTATTAGGCCCCTCTTAAACGTGGTTATTTCGAAAATTTCCCTTCAAGATCAGACGTTTCTGTATGTATAAGAAAAATGTGCTTTATTCAAATCCATCAAGTAAAATGAGGGTCAGAATTTAAAAAAAAGTAATCAAGGAAAAACAGTATTCTTAAGGATTTTCTGTAAAAACTCAGTGCAAAATTTGAAATTTTAGAATCTTTGTCTTGAGACATGATTAGATTTTTTGGCGAAACAGATGCTATTAAATAAATTTAAATAAAAAAAAAGATCATCCCAAAATTCCAAGTGGTCCTAAAATTAGTTAAATATAGAAGTTCTGTGCAACTTACAACCAATCGCCTAGGTAACGCAATGGTTAGCGCGTATTATAAGAGATATTTTTTTGGAGGGCCACTGTAATTTACACTAGTACCAAAAATCGAGAAAGTTGCCAAGTCATAACACAAGATTATTTTCTAAACGAATCTTTGCCCCCCTTCTAATTTTATGTTGTTTAACTAATGAAAATCTTCCAATTAGCATCTTTAAAAATACTGTAATCAGTTCTCCCCAATAGCAATTTTATCAATCATATTGGTGTAGTCCTGTACATTTAAGTTGCATTTTGATTTTGTCAAGTAAAAGAGGGAGAGGAAATATCAAAATGCCAACTGCATTCTTATTTAGATCCCCCTCCCTCAATCTCTAAAGAAAAAATATCAAACTAAAGTATGTTTCATTATCATTGTCCATATCATAGTTCCCCCTTGTCACTAAAAAGGGTGACAGAACTAAAAGCATTATTTTATATGATTTTGCCCCTCCCTCTAAATTTTAAAAGCTATCATGATGTAATATGATGGATTCTTCTTCAAAAATCATTTTTCAATAACCCAATTGTGTTAACTGTTAAAAATTTGTGAAGATCATAAAAGTGGAAACTAAAAATATCCTCATATGCATCAAGGGAGGATTTTTTGGCATGAGGATTTAATAACAACAAGTATTTTTCAAGATATCTTTATCCTTTCTCAAATGCAAAAAATTCGTCCCAACTTGATTTTATATTTTTGTGTGTGTATGGTGGAAGTAGGGAACTTACCAAATAGTAAATAGGTCCAAATTAAAATCGAAAACTGTGTGGAATAGCTCTCTAAAACCTTAATAAAGAATGTAAAATGTCATTTTAATGTTAAAATAATTATTTTTGCTAATTATCGCACGTAAGGGCGACATCAATGGCTAATTATGCAGAATTAGCCACCGATTTTTTTAGCAGAACACATCAAATACACAAAAAAAAATTTCTTGATCTCTACCTCAAACTTGCACAAGATATGAATGAACCTTCGATATTGTTGACGATATTTAATTCCTTCTAAAAACTGACTTACCTCAATATTTTTCTAAACCCTTTCAATAATAATCAAGAAAAATTATGTTAAAATTCGAATTGAATTTATCATTTCTTTCTGAAAACGAACTTACTTTCCATATCGGAAAAATTAAGTGGTGAAGAATTTGTTATCCCACTTCTCAGGTGAGTAGGATGCCAGGATAGGTAGGATGTAAAATGGATTTTTGGTTCAAAAACTCCGTAATTTGTCCAAAATACTCGTAGACTTCTTGGATATTCTATCATTTAATTCTTAAATCTTTGTTTAAAAATAATTAATTTTAGTGTTTCTTCAAATCTGGTTAATTTAAAAATAGTCTCCATAATTTATTGATTGTAAATCTTGCTTCCTAAAAAAGTTAAAGTTTCTCTTTATTTTGTAGATGTTGCACGGTGTTAGTTTGTCAAAATAGGATTAGAAAGTGAAAATGTGGACGTTAGTAAGGAGCTTACCCAACAAAATCTTCCCATTCATGCCACACAAATTCAAAATAAATAAAATTGCGTTGCTTATATAAATATATTTATATACTTTAAAACAAAGTGATACGATTAACGCAATTTGTATTATCTCGTAAAACTAATCTTGTAAGGGAACCTATTAATGTGAATCCACATATCGAAAATATAAATTAAAATTAAGCACTATAAAAAGTTTCTTTTGTTGGTTTTCATATGGCGCATTTGAGCAGCATTAGCTTTCACTTTCAGCTGCTGTATGAGGTCATAAATTTTAAGCGATGGACCCACTTTACCGCCCATCACCTTGACTATTTCATCTTTACTTAAACCTAGCAAAGATTTTCCATCAATTTTCTGTAACAAAACAACGATGTTAAAATGACTGCATTTTTTCGGTAATTGTTCAAATTTACCTGTTTACTAAAAATATCGCAATAGTTTACCCAATCATTTACTCTAAGAAATTGAGCTACATCGAAAACATTCCATTCTTCAGGGCAAATATTACCATTCTCACCAAATCCTCCAGAATTGTCAATTAATCGCGGTATTACCTTTGCATTAACCATTTCGTGAGTCTGAAATAGATTGATAATAATTATATAATCTGTTTATTTTTGTTAAAATAAACTTACATTAATGTAGGAAGTTGCCTTTCGTTCCGCTGGAGGTTGAGGATCTGAAGAGATGGGCATGCTCTGTTCGGGTCCTAAAGGCTCCTGTGCAGTTTCGGGTTCCTGGACATCATTTTCAGGCAATCTTAATTCAAAATCATCATCGCCCAAATCGTGAGTCTCCGTTTTAACAGATTCCATTTTAATAGACTGCATATTTGGAAGCTTCACTGGAGGAGCATCTCGTATTTTTTTCTTCCTGCCCCTTTTTTTCGGTATTTTAGGCGATTTAATAACCGGCGCTGTATATTTATATGCAGCTCTGGGACCTTCGAGCTTGTAACCGACACTATGACACCAACCAACCGGATAAATATCTGAACTTTCACAATCCAACCACTGGTCGTACTCCTCCTCCCAACCATCAAAACGCACTTTCAGCAATCGTCCCACCACTCTTGCGACAGTCGCGACGCAAACCAACCTAGGATCCATCAAATCAGTCGCTTCCATTTTCATCCCTTCTTTGAAAACGTGAGTCGAAGGGTGCGGATTAAATAAACTCGAATTTACAGCCATCGAACTAGTTGCTCTGAGGTAGGTGTCCCATTTAAATGTAGCAGCGGAGTATCCGCTTGGTGGCACCAAAGGAATATGATTCTGTTCGCAAAATCCCACAGGAAATATGCATGGAGATGTTACATGATAACAGAACCAATCTCCACCTTCAAATTTGAAATTTACTAAATTATTTTGGAATAAATTGATATCTGCGAAAATAAGGAATGCGAAATTTTAATTTTGTGAAAATTTAATTGAGAGGAACGTTTAAATAAGTTTACTGTCCTTCCATACCATAAATTATCACAAGCATGGAACTATTTACTGTAGTACAAAATAATAAAAAACCTAAAAGAACAAAATATATGAACTTAAATTAAATGATTGTGATGATGAATGAATGAAAAAAGTAATTGCAACTTTGAAGTATAAATAAATACCTGTGGATTCAGATTCGTACATGTCAATCCGAATCATGATGTAACCATACAGCAAAACTTCCATAACCGTAGCCACACAAATGGACGATAAATTTAAGGGATCGATAGCTTCCAACTTCATACCAACACCAAATCCGTTACTGCAACTGTTGTTACTCATTCCCACTTGAATTGGATTGAACAAATCTTCTAGAGCGTCGTCGTCATCCCACATTCCCTCGTTAACGCGTTCTAAATAATATACAGGAGCTACCAAACTATGACCAACCTTCTTGGCCCAACCGACAGGATGTAACAACGGGGAATCTTCGTGACACCAAAAACCAGCATCGTCAGGTAAATCGTAATATCGAACATTTAAACGTTTTCCTATTATGTTATGTACCACAGCAACTTTGACCTTAAAAATAGAAACACTAATAAAGTGAACAAAAAGTGAGAGCAGATATGGTTTACTTGTGATATGCGATTTTTGTCGACGACTTCAAGATTAAGGCCACATTGAAAACGAGACTTCATACTATCGGTAACTTTGGCACTAAAACTCGAAGGTAAAGTGCGCGCACCGGTTAAACGTTTACACAAGAAGTCTTTCCAATCGCTATATTTATCTTCGATTGTCTTGGGAGGTATGAGAGGCTTCCCTCTCGTCGCACACCACCCAACCGGATGAACTTGATTTGAACACAAGGAAACCCAGAAATCTTTAGCTTCGTTCGAACCAAACCCTTCGTACCTTAGTAGTGCTTTATACCCGGTAATTTTTAAAACCGTCGCAACCCAAAACGAATCTGGAAAAGCCTCCGACATATTATCACAATCGGTGTTTTCCACTTCCACCTTCATTCCCACCAAAATGTTACACCAAATATCCGAAATTGGAGCATGTTTAAAACACATCACAGGCGCTGCGTTGAACTTTGGATTTGATAACTGTGAGTCCCAATCATAAGAATTTGCTATTTCAGTCATGTTTCGACGACTTAACAGAATGCCGTCGTCTGTAGAGGCGGTTTGAGGTGGGGGAGGTAGCTGTGGAAACGGTTGATCCGCCAACAGACCCGTATAATCTTCCTCCACTTCCATTTTAAATTTGTGATCCATAAAATGTTTCATGTATGGCGATGGCTGTAAAGAATTTTGAGGCACAGTTTGCATTCCAGCATCTACCGGTTGCATTAAGGGTTCCGGCATTAAACCGCTGTAGCCGCGCGCACATGCCATGCTACAAAATCGTCTCTCCCTTGTATAAAAAGCGTGCTTCACTCCAATTGCTCCACATTTCTCGCATATCGCTGCAAATATTTCAAGTTACATTCTCAATAAATAAAAGTAAAGTTTTTGCAGACACCAATTTTGGTAAGACAATTTTACAAACTCCCCCCAGGGATTTAAGAGCCCGATCTATCATTTGATAACTTTTTCGATAGGTGGCGCAGTTACTTAAATTTACTATTTAACCATAAATGACTTCTTTCATTGGTTTTAAAAGGAGCGGTTTTTGAAATCATTCAAATTATCGTTGAAATAAAACTTTAGTTACAGCACTTTACAATAATTGATATTTAAAAGATTTTAATGCAGAATATTAAAGACTGATATGTTATGTGTGATATGATATATTTTAAATTGTAATAATTGTGTGGTTTTGATATAAAATCGCAAATTAATTTAATCAAAATGTTAATCCGTTACCAAAACCGATTAAAAATTATATCATGACCTTTGGAAAATTCTCCTCTTTCCTTTGAAAAACAATCATCGCTGTATTTATAAATAAATTCTGAGCTGTTAAATGAAGTTTTGGAACAGTCCTTAAAATCGCACCCTTAAATAGCAAAACATTTCTCTAAAATTTATAGCAGGTAAATTTAGTGTACACTGAACATCAGAAACTGGGCATTAGTAACTCTCATCAGTAGAATCAAAATTAGATATCAAATTAGCAGTGAAACAGAATTAACTAAATGCACAGAAATTATCTTTAATGTTTCTGTAAATTTAATAATTATTTAAGGTAGTTTTGTATATAACACAGAGGGAAAAGTAAATTAAGTCAGACTGATCAACATCCACACTATTAATTTGAATAAAATATCATTCAAATGTAAGAAACCTTTTTTTGTCAAATAAAACTTATAAAGGGAGCTTCTATAAGCAGGATATCATCGCAATAGCTTGTAAACAATATGGAATTTTCAAATGTAGATGATCTACATCTACTAATTTTTTCTTTTATTGCATCAGGTGCTAGAGTTGATTGCATCTTTACTGATTTTGCTAAAGCATTTGATTGAGGATAAATTAAAGATCATTAGTCTGGGAGAATCAATAATCAGTTAACTATCTTATCTTTGTGGTCGAATTCAAAGGGTTAATTAAAAAGGTAATCTTTCTAGAGATATTTGTTAAGTCCTCTTCATTTACATTAATGATATTATTATGTTTTTAAGTATTACCCATTTTCACTGCATGTGAACAATCTTAAGATTTTTAAAATGATTGAGTCAATTAAGGGATTATGAACTAATCAAATTGATCTAAAAATCATTAGAATCTTGGTGTATCTCTATGTAAAGTTTTGAGTTTCACTAGAAAATTAAAAAGCAGATTTTTCTTATCAGCTTTCTGAGACAGTCTTAGTTACTTATTTTAGGGACCTGGGACTCAAAATTAGCTTTTTCAAGTTACTTTCAGGGATTCCCTTAACTTTTAATTATTTTTTAAAGTGTCCCATAAGTCATTAAACGTATTTTTAATAAAATGAACTTAAAAAATAAAGTGGAGTGTTAAATTTGGAACTTACCTATGCCATCCTTTTGTATGGGTATCACGGAAGGATCCGTATTGCTTTGATAAGCAATTGGAGTTTTGAGTACCAACCCTGGATGTTTGATTGGCTTAATTTTTCTGGTAGGACTTGAGGTTTGTGTTGAGGTAGTTATATATGTAGGGGGTGAACTATCATCTTCTAAATAACTACCGTCGCTGCTTTCTTGTTTAAAATCTGAATAAGGCAACAAATCCATTCCTTCCATTCCCTAAACAAAGAAACCTGTAATGCGCGACGAACTAAATGAATCGTTTTTACCATAGGTGAATCGTGAACTGCTCCAATATCCTCCAACGACTGGTTCGATGCGCTGTTATGTGAAGGCGTAAAGTAGGGATTGTCATGGTCCAGCATTAAATCGCCACTGTCGTTGGCCACCAAGCCCATGGATAGATCTTGGCTAGTAGAACTCGCCCCCATCCAAACCATGCCCATATCGGCGACACCAGGCATCGTATAAACTGCATGCAAATGATCACCAATTAATTAACTTCGCAAATACAAAAGATTACGTGTCGCCTTCACAAGTTAAAAAAACCCCACCAAGTAAAGAACAGAAAGAATTTGGTTAAGAACGTGCAAAACACAAAAAAAATACTTTTTTTAAACAAAAACTCGTGCTATTAAAATGGTCACCGTACCGTTCATTTTCGTTCGAGGCCTATAAATTTAGCCAAGCAATATCGGATTTCAACTAAATTTCATCTTGAAAAATTAATTATTTATTTTATAAAAGTGTATCCAGCACACCAAGCATCATAAAATACTCCAATTTCGTGAAAACAATCGAAACTCCAGAATCGGTTTTGTTATTTTGTTACCAACCGAACGCAAATAAAAACAAAATTTTCGACATTTCAAGAATATAACCGTAATTCTATACAGAATGCTTCGAAAGTTGTCGATAAGATTTAAATGTCTGTTTTAATTGTAAATTTTGAACCACGTTTGATTCTTAAAAGCTGTCGCAAAAAAATAAAAATTAAATGGGCCGTTTTTTTGTTATTTAAAAAAAATTTTCAGTTTTTTTATAAACGAAACAGTTTGGGAGTCACTGTCGAAACTTTGTGATAAATTTATTATCATTCATTAGTGAAAAAATATTTTAAATAAAAGTTTTTATTGTAGAGATAAATGACTATGCAAGTACATACATAGAAATAGCATTAAAAACGTTAATTTAGTTAAAACAGGTTAAAATTAATCATATAAATAACCTTGGACCTCATATTTTATTGCCTTATTACAATATTTATTAGTATCAATATCTTTGTGGAATATAAAATATAACATTCAACTTTGAACAAGTGGCTATGAACGTAAAAGAAATTAAAATACCTGTTCCTTGGGGCCATATTGCAGGTAAGAAATTTAATTAAATTTACTTTAATCAGCACTTTTGGTTCATGGTTTGCGAAAATAAAGCGGGAAATTTAAATCAAAATATAAAAATCGACAGTACCGTGTCAAGAAAATTTCCAATAAGGACCGTTTCACATTGCGCTTGTGTTTCTATAATACTATTTCCAGTTTTAAATCGGAAAGCGATTTTACAGTTTAATGTTCTAACCGCAATTCGTTTTATTACAACAAACCCAAAGAGTGTATTTATTATAGGTAATTACTAATTATTAATGGGATACAGCGATTTATAACAATTTACCATCAGCTGATTAAGGAATTAGTAGGGTAATTTGGGAGGAATGATACATGGGGAGGCTTACATAACCAAGCCATTAGTGTATTTGTAATTACAAGAAATGTAATTATTATTTTAGAAAGTTACTGATAAAGTTTGATGTAGAAAAATATGCAGAAAAAGGATATAAGGGCTCTATAAAAATGTATATGTATAGATATGCTTTTACCATACGAAATAAATTGTGTTACTAATTTTCTCCCCCATTTACAGATGGCGATAATAATTTGCAGCTACTATTTTTTTAAATTAACAATATATTAAACTCACGATTTTTAGATTTTTCTATAGACAAATACTATAGTATTTGGTTCTATTATCTTTGGTAAAACTGGTAAAACTAAGTTGTAATACAATTTGCTAATATAAATTAAATTGAAGTTTTCTGAAATAAACTGAATCACAATTGACACTTTTTGAAATACACAATAATTAACCTTTTTTGAATAAATTATAAAACTTGAAATGATGTATAAAATTAAGAGCAAGTTTTCTAATTACAGCCAGCATAGATTTGCAAAATAACATACCTAATAATTTGTTTTTAGGAAAGGCTTGGGGAAACGAAAAAGATGATGCCATACTGGCGTTGCATGGTATAGCTGACAATGCTGGAACATTTGATCGAATTTTACCGCTATTATTACCCAATTATTACTACATATGCCTGGACCTTCCAAGTCACGGATTATCCAGTCCCTACCCACCCCATTTATTTGTATCAGCTTTAGATAACGTTTTTGCTTTAAAATTAATTGTCGAATACATAAACAGACCAAATTTGATAATCATGGGGCACAGTTGGGGTGGTCAAACTGCGATGGTGTACTGCCAATTGTATCCACAACGTATAAGCAAATTGATAATACTTGACGCAATTTATTTGTATCCTCTAGAAGTTCAACAATTTAAGCAAATTATGGTGGCAAATTATGAAGGTCTTACAAAAATTAGTAAAAATAATACTGGAAGACTTTCATATACAAAAGAAGAAGCAATAAATAAACTAATGTCAGGGAGAAGGTATGGTTCTATATTACGAGAATCTGCTGAGGCGCTATTTAAACGTTCGGTGGTTCCAGTTGAAGACAATAAATTTCAGTTTACTGCCGATGCAAGGTTAAAATATTTCGTAAATGGCATTTTTGATATGAAGTTTGTCGCCGATTTGATGGATAAATGTCCTGTGACCTGTCCAATCTTGTTCATTGTATCGTCTTTGACAAAGCGTTTCCAATATATTTACTTTAAGGAAGTATTAGAAAAATTAAAGTTACACAACAAACATGTTACGACCGTGGATGTGCATGGTGGTCATGATGTACATTCCGATAAACCTGAAGTAGTGGCTCCTTTGATAAATAAATTTTTATTGGATTTAAAAAACAAATTGTAAATTAATTTTTTGGGAAATTTAGGGAATTGTTATTTTATTACGAATTTTAATAAATAAAGGAAAATTAAGTATTGTGCATGTGTTTCTTCTCCAGTATTCACCCCTTTGAAGATTTTAATGTAGCAACAAGCAGTGAAAGTTAGTGACTCTTTTCAATGGGAGGGCACAAATCGAAAATATCAATTAACACCGATAAAGCGAATTTTTTTAGGAGTATTGACTTTCATAATAAACTATATGTTTTTTTGCCTTTCCGGGAGTAAAGTGGTTACTTTACTCCCAGTTTTGCGGGAGCAAAGTGCCACTTTTCTTAGGAGGGGGGGGGAAAGTAAATTAGCGGGAGGAAAAGTAAAATAGCGGGAGGAAAAGTAAAACAGCGGGAGGAAAAGTAAAACAGCGGGAGGAAAAGTAAATACCACCAACTTAAGTTGGTACTTCATTAATGCCATGTACAGGTCTGGCTTTAGGCTATATGGTTTGGTAATTCTCGCTTATTCTAACAAATATTTGTTTTGAATTTTTTTCTTTCTTTCGGCTTTCGGAAAGGCAAAAAATAGTATATTCGCGCTCGGGATTAAAGTGACTTTTCGTCCTTCGGGTAATTTTTCCACTCGGCTGCGCCTCGTGTAAAAAACCTTTACCCTCATGACGAAAAGTAGCACTTTACTCCCTCGGTGTATAATATACTATTATCTCATTTCAACGCAAGGAATATCAATAAAACGATTTTTTTTTCACTATTTTGACACAGAAAACAAATTTAATGATTAAGTTTTAATACTAAAAAGAGAGATTTGAAAATAGAAAATTTTAATGTAATTATTGAACGTTTATTGGCTTAATTACAATATTTAGTAGGTATCAGTATCATTCATATCCAGTGCCGGATTAACACAGTACCAAATGCTATGTGCCCGGGCCTCTGGGGGCCCCGCGCCAGGCGGAAAAGTGCTTTTATTTTAAGGAAAGGTTAGTAAAAACAAAGTAAACAACAGTCACTCCTGTTCCCGCATCGGAAAATATAGCATTTTTAATTAGGAAAGGGTAAAAAAGGTTATTCCAAAAAATAGGAGGGCCCCGCAACATTTGCTACGGGCCCCGCGCTGGCTTAGTCCGGTACTGTTCATATCATCGTGGAATTATTTATATAACAAAACACTCAACTCCATAGATAAATAATAATACGAGTACTACTCTTTAATCTGTGCTTAACTTTGAACAAGTGACTATGAACATAAAAGAAATTAAAATACCTGTTCCTTGGGGCCATATTGCAGGTAAGAAAAGTTAAATTTACTTTAGGGTGCGTTCCATTTAGAGTCCACGGTCGATCGTCAATCCAATAAAATAACCGCGTTCGATCTTTAGTCCAATCAAGGAATCACGCCGCGGTCTTCGTAGATTTTAAGTGGCGCGCACCCTGAATCGCCACCTTAAACTCACGATATTTAGATTTTTATAGCTCTTATACCTTTGGTAAAACAAAGTAACTAGTAACACAATTTGCTAATCTGATTTGCACATTGAAGCTTTCTGAAATAAACTGAATCACAATCGACACTTTTCAAAATAACCTTTTCTGAATAAATTATACTTATCAACTCTGCAAAGGATGTATAAAATTAAAAGCGCCACCATAAACAAGTTTTCTAATTACAGCCAGCACAGATTTGCAAAATAAAACCATCATTGATAAAACCTAAAAATATTTTTTTTTAGGAAAGGCTTGGGGAAATGAAAAAGATGATGCTGTACTGGCGTTACATGGTATAGCTGATAATGCTGGAACATTTGATCGAATTTTACCGCTATTGTTACCCAATTATTACTACATATGCGTGGACCTTCCAAGTCACGGATTTTCCAGTCCCTACCCACCCCATTTATTTATTACAGCTTTGGATAACATTTTTGCTTTAAAATTAATTGTGGAATATATAAACAGACCAAATTTAATAATCATGGGACACAGTTGGGGTGGTCAAACTGCGATGGTGTACTGCCAGTTGTATCCACAACACATAAGCAAATTAATAATGATCGACTCAGTTTACTTATTTCCTACAGAAATTGAAAACGTTAAAGACATTATAGTGGGAAATTATGAAGGTCTTACAAAAGTTAGTAAACATACTGATTTTACAAGACTTTCTTATACAAAAGAAGAAGCAATAAATAAACTAATGCAAGGGAGAATGAGTGATTCTATATTACAAGTAACAGCTGAATCGCTATTTAAACGTTCAGTGGTTCCGGTTGAAGACAATAAATTTCAGTTCACCGCTGATGCAAGGTTAAAATATTTCGTAAATGGTATGTTTGATCTGAGGTTTGTCGTCGATTTGATGGATACATGTCCAGTAACCTGTCCAATTTTGTTTATTGTACCTTCTTTGACAAAGTCTTTTCAATATGATTATTTTTTGGAAGTTATAGAAGTATTAAAGTTACACAACAAACATGTTACAACCGAGCATGTGGAAGGTGGTCATGATGTACATTCCGATAATCCTGAAGTAGTGGCTCCTTTGATAAATAAGTTTTTATTGGAGTTAAAAAACAAATTGTAAATTTGAGGAAATGTTATTTTATTACGAATTTTTATGAATAAAGACGAATTACGTATTGTGGATCCATTTCTTCTTGAGTAGGCATCCCTTTGAACATTTTAATGTAGTAACAAGCAGTGAAAACTACCGACCTTTTTCAATGGGAGCACACAAATCGAAAATAAAAATTAACACTGATGAAAAGAATTTTTTATAAGAGGATTGACTTTCATAATAAACTGTATAATATGTTTTTATCTCATTTCAACGCAAGAAATATCAATAAAACGAATTTGTTCATGTTTTTTCACTAATTTGACACAGAAAACAAATTTAATCATTAAGTTATTTCGTAATAATCCCCATAAAGCAATAGGACAGATTCATTTTTTAAAATGATTGCAGGAAAGTGGCAGAGTTTATGAAAAGAAGGTAAGATGGACTAAAAACGATTGAATTATCTGGTCAATAACTTCTGTTTATTATTAGAACAGTCTGCTTAGAATATAAAAAATACAATAACAAATCCAATCCTTTTAAGTTTTAATCATCAACAAGAACTTTCAAATGGCTATTTTCTTGCTGTAAATTAATATTACACAAGCCATCTCGGAAAACATCTTTCTCTTTGTCAAAAATAAAGCAATAGCTTCTGTAATGTGAACTGTCGTATGTGTTCATTTGTAAAGAATCAGAAAAAATTAAATTATACCAACAAAGAATTCCATTTGCACGTCCATGGGCTGAAATTTCAATCGCGACTTTATTTGATATCAACTGGGAGTTTGCATTAAATTTCGTGAATCTGCAGACTGCACTTCCCAATGCTTTTCGTTTGTAAAGATGCGCTTGAACTTGCCATTCTTCCAAAACCTGTAAAAGAAAATAATGATGAAGAAATGGCAACTTGAGGTTCAATGTTTTACTGCTAAAAAGAGATTTGAAAACAAACAATTTTAAGGCAAACCTGAACGCGAAAACTATTTGAATTTTAGTTATTAGTTGGAAAACGTGGGCATTTTATTCAAAAGATATTTAATTTTGACTTAAAAACACTTGGAAAAAGATCGAGAAATAGATATAAGCGTAAAAGGGAGAGAGGGTCAAGAAAATAGTAAAATATACCTCTCGCCTATTTAGCAAATTCTACTCATTTCTTGTTCTTTTTCAAAATATTTTTAGGTCTTCCCTATCATTTATTTTTCAATATCTTAAAAGTAATGTCTATGTATAATCTTCAAATAATTTAGTTGTGTGTTAAAATTAAGTAAATTTTTTTAATTCTTAGATAATTTTTATAGACAATTATAATACACCTGCTTTTAAATCAGTTTGTAAATACTTTCAATGGAGAGGACCATAAAAGGAAATACAAACAAAAATAAAACATATTTTATTACTGTAAATGCAAATAGATAAGAGCTAGCGTTATTATGTTTTTCTATAATTTTGCAAAAACTATGTGTTTTTATTGTTAAAGAAAAATTGCAGTTATTTTCAATGTAGAAAAAGGACATCTTAATTGTCCTGTAAGCTTCTAACAGTTTTGAATGAAATTAAACCAAACTATATAAATTGTACTTCACTTACAGTTAAAATTTGCAAACAATTAACCAATTTCATTAAACGTGATACAGAGGAGGGGGGCGACACATTCACGATAGGAATTTCTGAAAATTAAATAAACAAAAAGATAAACTCTTACTGCATATTTGTTGATCTCTTCAGCCACTTTGAAGTTCAATAAATTGTTATCATCCACTCGATTGCAAAATTTCAAATACTCTGATTCTACCAACTCAAGCACCATTTCCACTTTTATGGGAAGCATCACACCATCACTATCCAGCATCTGATTCAGACTCGTCAAATAATTAAAAGTTTCTTCATTAAAATTTCCATTTCTAGACAAAGGGTTGATAACAACAACATCAAGGGAATTTTTTTCTACATTTTTCAAAAGTTCCTCGAATGTTCTAAATATTGTTAAAACAATACCATCAGATCGAAATTCTTGTGCATTCCACATAAAAGTCACAAATTTAAAATCGTTCTCACTTTTAGCCACACAAAAATATTCTCCTTTTTGTCCGAATTTTGAAAAACGTAAAGCAAATAATGGAAATGGATTTAAATCTAAAATTCTACACCAACGATTCTTAAACTTATTAGGAAGGTTAAAATTTTCCACAATTTCGTTCACCCTACGATCGTTCAAAAACGTCACCATTTCTTGAGACACGCGAAAACACTCTGTACAATTCGTAACTTCCAAATTTTGTAACTCGATGCATAACTTTCCATTCCTACACGACATATGCAAGTCGATTTTCTCGCCTTGTACCTGTTGGAATACAATACAGATTTAATAATAGGAATTTAAGAAGTTTATGTTCTTGAAAAAATCTTTCCTTGACCTGGAGGGTTCTTTCACAAGTAAATACTTGGAAAACCAGGTGTTATAATAGAAATCTCAGTTTTTATTGGAGGGGGTTGAAATTTAAAAAGCAATTTTTAAATATGTAGTAAAAATTTTAAATTTGTTTTGGTATACCGATTTTACCTCCATTAATTGTATAAATAAATATTTAACATTTAAAAAAATCTTTAGTTTGAATGGGGGCTAGTTCAAATTAAAACGATTGCCACAGGTACTTTCTGCCCTCATTAAGGCTCTTGTGACAACATCTGCGTTTCAAAAAATAATCAAGAGAGATTAAAACCGAATTGTAAAATTTTTTTAGGTTTAAATAAACTTAGCATACCAACGTTAAAGGATGATCCAAATAAATCACTGCTTGCTCCCAGCATGTTACGTTCTCTTCACGCGGATCTGTGGTAATCTTTACACTTTTATCCAAGTACAAGTCGTACCAAACAGCAAAAGCGTGTACGAGACCATCCTCGGAAGCGGTTAAAGAAAATTCAACCTTGTTTTCATCATTAAGACTTTTCAGTTGCTGCAAGTCACTGAAGGAAACGTTGACGGCTTTCTTAGTGTCGGTCACGATCTTGTAATCGATGTTTTTAAGATTTTCGCCTTCGTATGGTTCGTCTGTGTCTTGTGTGACACACAAATCGTCCACAAAGAGATTTTTAAAACGGTACAGTTTGTGTTGGTTGGTGATGGAATGGCTGTTGATTCCAGAGACGAACAAATCGGCACAGGAAGGCACAATAATCGCCGAAGGCGTCAATAAATTTTCCCACGCGTGTATTAAAGTCGTTAAAGCGTGCTCCCCGAACAAGCCTGCATCGAAAATTTCGGTCACCACAAAGTTTGATAATCCAATATCAGAATCACTCAATTCGGTAGAATGTTGACAAACCACTCGAATTTTATCCGAGTCTCCTAAAGCTTTTTGTGCTATGGTGGCTAAAAGCTTGCAACTTTCAATTGATACAATTTTTTCGACAACTTGGCACTCGGAGACGTAAAAACTGAGCAGTCCACAACCTGCACCGATATCTAAAACTAGGTCACGCTCTTGGGATACGACGTTACGAATCGCGGTACGATACGCTTGGTTTCTTAAAGAATCATTTAGCATTCGAAAGTGCCACCGCGGCAACAAATTTAATTTGCAGGTTTGTATATTTTTCTCGATTAAAATGGACGGTCCGTTTATTAACGCTTTCTCAAAATACGGTAACGCGGCTTCGGTATATTCTAATCTGTAAGAAAGGTTAACATAAATGATTATTAACCGATTACAAGCTTACTTAGTACATACCTCAGCAAGTGCGAACCTAAATCATTCAAAATTATAGAATTGGATGGAAAATTTTGAAGAGCTTGTACATAGCACTCAAATAAATATTCGTAATTGCCCTCGCTTTGAAGTTGGCTACTTAGTAAGGTTAAAACGTAAGAAAACTCTTCCTCGTAAACAGCTTTGTTAGTAAAAATTTTGAGACAAACTAAATAATTTTGGAACGCGTTCTTCCAGTCGTAGCTTCGAGAATAATTTCTAGCTTTGGTTAAGAAACGTGTTCCTACTTGTAAACGCCTTTCCATATTCATTTTATATTATAAAAAATTATTGAAATTACAAAAACTTTTTGAAAGTAAGTGAGGTTATGTTGTTATGTGAACTGTCATATTTTTGAATATTAATAAAATCAGTGGTGCACGCGAACGTAGGTAACAGGGGGGAAAGAAAAAATTCGTTTCAAACTTAAAATTTCCATTTTATAATACTTATAAGTTATAAATCTTAAGATTTCATCATTTTATGGACACAATTTAAATGCTTTAAAAATTAAAATTAAAAGATTCACAATGCAAATATTTATTAAAAGTAAATAATTACCTAAACAATAAATTAAGTAATTTTACTGACTTACACAATTCAAATTCCTATGGTTATAGTTTTGCTTAAACTGAAAGTAAGTACTACTTATTAGATAGATTTTCTTATTTGGAATTATTTAAATAAATTATCCCTTTTCAGATGGGAGCACTTGTCCAAATTAAAGAGGCCAGAAGGCTTCTGGAACCTCTTTTAGACAAAAATCAAAAAATTGTTAACATGGAAATAAAATCATTAGTGGCCCCCGGTGAAAATTACGGAAGTTATTTATTGGATCTCAAAGTTATATTATCCAACAACGAAATATTGAGATTGGTTGCAAAAATGTGCCCACCCAACATTTTCCTGAAGAAACTGTTTTCCGTTCTTGTAACTGCAAAGAAAGAAATCGAAGCATACAAGAGCATTTTCCCCACTTTAACAAGTTTTTCGAAAGAATTGGACGGGAAAACCAGAATTACATTTTTGCCTAAATACTTCGCCAGCAGACTAAACTTAAAAACTGATTCGGAAGAAATCGACGACGATGCGGTTTTGCTTCTAGAAAACTTACAAGCATCTGGATATGAAGTTTTGGATCGAACAGAGGGTCTAAATTTTAAAACATCAAATTTGTTGATGCGCAACTTAGCAGTTTTTCACGCCCTTCCGATAGCTTTTAAATTATTAAGACCAAAGGAGTTTTCCTCAAAAATTTTCCCACACCTGGAAGAAATACTTACAGTCGAGAATCTTTCTAAAGAATCTTACAATGGTATGATCGATGGGATTGCTAAAACGGCACGAAGTTTGGAAAAATGTGAACCACTCATGAAGAGATTGGAAAATGCGATTAGAAGTTCTGGGGAAGAGAAAAGAAATTTAAACGAAAAATTTGCAACTTTTACCCACAACGACTTATGGGTGAACAATACAATGGTAAAACTTCAAAACGGGGACCCGGTCGATTGCAAAATTTTAGATTACCAATTTTTAAGTTACGGCTCGCCGGGGAAGGATATTGTTTTTTTCTTATTGACAAGCGTTCAAACGAAAGTATTTTACGAACGATTTGATGATTTGATGCAAACGTATTTCGATAGCTTCATTAATACACTGAAAAGTTTTAAGTGCGACGTAGGTGATTTTACGTTTGAAAATTTGAAAAACGAGATGGAAATTTCTGCAAAAACTTCGGAATATTTCCACGTGATGTACATGTTGAATGTAATTTTTGCTCCGAAAGACACGGCGAAGAACATGAACGAAGTGACGGAACATGATTTGTTAAAGGAAGATACACAATTTTCGGAAACTTATCTTAGAAAATTTGAGGAGAAGACGCTCCAGTGTGCTCATATGAATTGGATTTAATTTATTCAAAGTATAAAAATTTAGATGATATTGTATATTTTAAAAATTTCTATAATTAAAAATAAACTAAAGTGTAGGGAATCCCGTATTCTTGTCCTTTGGAAAATTTGAATTCCAGAAACAGCGCCATCTGTCGGCGATTAGCGCTGTGCGTGGGAGTCCGCGGATTACTGCGGCGAGCGATCTGGGTTTGCCGGATTGGTCGCGATCACGAGCTTCCTGACTGGATGGTGCCGATTTAAGTCCACGGCGCTTTTAGAAGCAAAATTCGGGGACTTCTTCCTTGTTGTCCAGGGAGTCAAGGGTTGGGTTAGCGGTTTAACCTTCGATTTCAGGAATGAATAATCGGGGAAAGAAATCTTATTGGGGACTTCGCAACGATTGCAATCTATTCCTCGTCCATGATGGGTTTCATTTTGCTGCCTTATTCATCCGTGTGAGTGCTGAACTGCTGATTTCATGGGTGGTAGCGCAAGTCGTATATTCCCGTTACTTAATTTAAATTTTAACACGTTAACTGCCGTGGCGGTCCTTAGGGACCGCTTTAAAAATGTCCACCTGTTGCCAAAGCGGGCATATGGTTCTAGTAAGTTGGACATTTTTAAAAAAACCTCTTGGCAGTTAACGTGTTAAAATTTAACTCCGTCTATGGTTTTTAAATTATATCTTTCAAATCTGACTTTAAAGTTTTAAGATTTTTCCTGACACTCTCGAAAGCCTTTGCATGAAATTGCATTTTATTACGTTTATGTAATTAACCGAAGTTTTAAATTATTATTTTATATCACCTTGTACATACAGTTAAATGCTAACTGTCATCAGCGCCGCGCGTGGTTACCTGTCGGATTAAAATTTGAAATTCAAGTCGTAACGGCCGAAACTGTGGCCGAAACTGCCATTTTCTCTCGTTTAAACTGTTAAAAAGTTGTGTAAAAAATACGGAAAGGTTAGAAAATCAAGTAAATCGTGTAATTCGGTTACCAGAGTGATGCTGACAGTTTTAAATGTTTTTAACTTGGTGTTATATTGTTATTTTTAAAATTGTGTAAGTGACAGATAAATTGTGTATAGTGTCAACAAAATCACTTGCCATAAAATGGTGAAAACTAATAAACCTACGTTGAAATCTCCACGAAAACTAGCGGCGTGTGGTAGCCGTACCCCCAGTATGGTAAAACCATCGTCGGCAGCCGCAGGGAATATTAGGGTTGTTGTGAGGGTTCGCCCACCTAATAATCGAGAATCTGGCGATAATTTTAGGTAACATTTTTGGTTCATGTTTGTGTCCTTTTGAAAACATTTCATCGTTTTCTTTCAAAGCTTTTAATTGTCAAATTATTTAATTAAATTTTGCGTAGGTGGTGTCAGAGATTACATTGTAACGACTGATTTAGTCATCACCGATTTCATCGAGCGATTAGTTTCATTACTTTAAATATTGCTACAGTCTCAAAAATTAGTTTTTACGTGAAATTTTTTATAAGGTATTATAATATTATTAGAGCATGGATTCTAGGCAATTTGCCTTTTTGTCTTTAATTTAGGCAATTCAAAATTATAAATACAGAAATTCCTTTCAAACGATTTTGAAAATTTTGAAGTTTGTACCCTACTTTAATTATTTGCCCAAGTGCCTATCCTGTATGTGTTAGTAAAAGTAAAAAAAAATTAGTTTTTATGATTTTTAAATTTTGTATCTTACAGTCAGTGGCAGATTTAGCATTTGAGACGCTCAATTCAATTTTGAGCCCCCCCCCTGTACATATTTTCACTACCCTTACAGTATGAATTTTTCTTTCAATTAAAAGTTTTTTTGTACCCCTCTAGCCTCTAGAGCCTGAAATATTGAACCGATTTTAATGTAAATTTCACTACTTTACAGCTCTTTTATTCATGAGTAGCAAAGGCTTATATAATATTACGCTACTATGACGCCCATGAATGGATTAACGAGATTGTTACCGAAATGTTGAACCGATTTTGAGGTGCATGTCTCCAGGCCCCCTCCCAAGTATTTCGCGAATAACTCCGCGACGGTTGAGGCTCAAACAAAAAATTTGGAAGCTCATACATCTCAAACGATGCTCAAACGTTTGACACCAATTTTATCTCAAAATTCCACTTGGGGTGGGGGTCAGCATGTCTCCAGCCCCCCCAAGGATTTCGCGAATAACTCCGCAACGGTTGGAGTCATCCAACTATCAAATTTTGTGCTGCTTATTCTCATGTTTATCAAATCTGCCACATTGCAGAATCTAAATATATCACAATATCACAAATGATAATCGACAGAGATTGTGACAAAAACCATATACAAATGCAAAAATAAATTACATACAAGAATTATCATTTTATTTATTAAATTATCTCTTTTTTTCTTTAAAGTAAAATTTTTATAAATCAGGCGATTTTAGTATATCCTAATTTTTCCGCAGAAACGTGATTAAAATTGTCGATCTGCACACCATAATATTCGATCCTAAAGAAGATGACGAACCATTCTTTTATCATGGAGTTCAGCAGCGCAACTGGGACGTCACAAAACGCGCCAATAAGCACCTTAATTTTACTTTTGATAAAGTTTTCGGATACGATGCCAGAAATAGCGACATTTTCGAGGACAGTACAAAAACTCTCATTGACAACCTCATGAAGGGTTACAATTGTTCCGCTTTTGTGTACGGAGCCACGGGAGCTGGGAAAACGCATACAATGACCGGGTCACAAGATGATCCCGGTATTACATTTCAAACCGTAACCAAATTGTTCGAACAAATGGAAGAATTGTCAACGGAGCGCGACTTTGACATTGGTATGTCCTATTTGGAGGTTTATAACGAAAACGTACAAGATTTATTGAATCCAGGACCGGCGTTACAATTACGTGAAAACGGAAAGTACGGCGTTTTTGTTTCGGGACTCGAAGTTCATCGCATTGATAATTCAGACAAATTGTTCGAATTATTGAACAAAGGCAACCGAAATAGGACTCAACATCCGACGGACGCAAATGCGGAAAGTTCGCGTTCGCACGCCGTTTTTCAGGTTTATTTAAAAATGAAAATGAAGCTGTCTGGTGAGGTGAGGGGAGCTAAGTTGAGTATGATAGATTTAGCAGGCAGTGAAAGGGGTGCAGCTACCGGATATACGGGGGCGCGGTTTACGGAAGGAGCGAACATAAACAAATCGTTGCTCGCCTTGGGAAATTGCATCAATAGTTTAGCAGATGGTCAAAAGCACGTCCCGTATCGCGATTCCAAACTCACACGTTTATTAAAAGACAGCTTAGGTGGTAATTGTAGGACTGTTATGATTACAAATGTGTCTCCTAGTTCGTCAAGTTATGAAGATACCTACAACACGCTAAAGTATGCGCTCAGGGCGAAGAAAATTAAAACTAATATTATGAAAAACGTGGTCAACAGCGATGGCAATTTGGCGCACTACGTCAAAGAAAATGATGAATTGAAGAAAGAAATTGAGAAATTAAAACTACAGTTAGCGGTGAGTTTTTTTTACTTTTAACTTGGAAGAAAAGGGAAGTGCATGGACACTTTTGGGTTCCAATGCTAGTTATACATACATTCTGATTAACGTTTTTATTTCTCAGTTAGCCACATCCACAACAAGTCAAACAGGAGCCGTTTGTGGGACAGAACTTCCCAAGCTTGTAGATGAAAGTCTTAGGAAAGAATTTGAATCTTACTACCTGGAAAAAGTTCAAAATGAAGAACAAGTTATGCAATATGAAAGCTTAGATAACATAGTTTTACTTAGAAAGCAGCTAAAAGAAGATTGTAACTCGAGAGTAAGTGGAATTTCTACAAATAGCGCCGAAAAACGAAACGGTCACCAGCGATTCCAAAATACCGTAAACAATTTGGATCGTCAAGCAACAAATTTCAAACAAGAATCTGTGCGTCTAAGGCAGGAGAATGGCAAAATTAATGATAAAATTACGGATGTTTTGGAAAAGAATCCGAGTTTGAAATCAATTGCCGACATAGAGGATGCGCGACTTGACGTAATTATAAGCAAGAAGAAGGTGCGTTGATTAAAAACAATCGGAGGTGGTTTTTTTAAATCAATATTTCGTTTGTTTTAGGCTGAACATTTAGAAAAGGTTTGTGATATACTGAAAAAGGAGTTGCGCTTAAATGGACAAGTGCTGGAGCAGTGCTGTAACATGGTCAGACCCTGCTTTATGCAGTTAAGAGGGTTTGGGCACGCGACGGACGAACTAATTGCTGATTATCAGTCGCTTATGCGTAAATTGCACGGAATTAGGTCAGTGACTTGGGATGAAGGAGCTGAAGATTCGAGCAGGCCAAATATATCGGAGAGTGATGTGGCCATGACTCCCACACGTTCGGATTTGAGTTGTACCGTAGTGATAGAAAGTAAAGCGGAAGATGCGAATGAGATGGACAAAACGTTTGTCGTACCTAAAAGTAAGCCTGAAGTCACCGAAACCGTTTTATCTACAGGTGGGATTTTTTTACCCTACTTAAACGTACTTTTTGGTGAAGTAGTGCATACTTTGGTTCTAAGTTATGGCATAATAAGAGGCAGTGATTTCAATGTACACCATGGACATTAAAACAAATTGACACTTTCACATTTGTTTTATTGTGTTTCTCGGTTTTATACCAAAACTTGTAACTGGGTCTGAGAATTTTCTTTGATATTTATTTCAATATCTCCTTTCTCAATTTGTAACCGCTTTAATTCTATCATGCATTTTGCTGTAAATTAATTGTTGTTTTGCTTAAATTGTAGTATGCACAACCACAACGAAGAAGGAAGTCTTGACCACTTTGAATTCCACTCGTAAATTAGGTTTACAAAAAGGGCAGCCAGTTTCGGCCAAAAATCTCATGGTTAAATGTATGAATTATTTTTTTTAAAAAAGAGACGTACTTCTCAGTTTTGTTTACTTTATTTACACAATGTTGTCGTTTGTCACTTAATTGTTTTCAAAATTTCAGTGTACAAAGCGTCGCCACCCAAGAAACGACTCCTGAAAAATTCACCAAAAAATAAGGAAAACAAACGTTTCGTTCGTCCTTTCCAGTCGACAATAATCCGTTCAAATATTAATCAACAGACAAATAAAATCATTCGTTCAACGTCCTCGACGAGACCACCGGCACCAATACGAAAATGAAAGGGTGGATTAATTTATATTTATGCAATATTTTAATTTTAGAAAGTAATATCTTACAAAGAAATTTTACTGTTTATAGCCTTTTATTATTGTAAGCTTTATTAAGATTTTTATATACTTGATTTTTTATAAACTTTAGTGTAATATTTAAAATACAGTAAATTTTATTTCCTTTCCTGTACAGATTTTTCATGGCAAATAATTCAATGTAATATAATAGCTCCCATTAGTGTACCACACTGGGAATAGCTGAATTAAATAAAGTTTATTTTTTGATTTCCTGATTTTATTGTGGAGGGCAAGGTAAACTCGTTGTAATCGGGTCTGTTATACTACCTCCGATTGCAACACAGCATGTGGAATTTATGCCAAGTAATTTCCTCTCGGTACTAGCCAGCGATGCCACTTCTGTAACAAATTTAGTGTAACTACACTTAAAAAGCTTAAATAGATATTATTTTATTATTTAACTCGATACATTTTAATAAAGAATTTACTCCTGCGAAATACATATTTTGAAAATAACAAAGTAGGCGGTAAGACCTATTTTAGGTTTGAATTCCCCCAGTAGTTCATTTGAAATTTAAATCTCTCGTTAGATCAAATGAGCAGCTTTCTTCAGTGACATTTCAAGGTTAAAATAATAAAAACAATGGCAAGATGGCTACGAAATTAATACAAAAGGAAAAGTAAATAGAGCATAAAGAAATGCATTATACTTGTTTAATTAGTTCAATAATTTAAGACGCTAGTAACAATGTGGCTCGATAACAACGCATATTAAACGAAACTCAATTTTCACTACTTTAGGTTAAATTTATATTTTTAAAAATCTGTTCAAAATGAATAGATTTGCTGATTATTTTGTGATTGCTGGATTAGATTTTAATTCTGGATTAGAACCGGATAGACTTTCAGGTGAGTTGATTTGTGTTTTAAGTCAGGATTGGAAGTAAAACTTGTGTTGTCTTTTAGGTGATAATTTACATGCGTCTCCGTTGGAACGTTCGTATAAGGGGAAGGTTTTGGCTCATTATCCGAATAATGTGGTGACAAATCCATTTGATGCTTCAGCTGTCTGCATGGTTAGTTTTTTAATTATTGTATCGTAGTTTCGTACATTATTAATCAAAAAAGGAGATAACAATATGGCTTAACGTAGTTTGTGAGGAGTCCCTCTAATGGGGTCTTCTCTTTGAAATTTAAATTTTTTAAATTTAGATAGAGAATTAATTTAAAGAAGTTAAATTAAACTTTGTTATTCAAATGATGTTGCTTTTGCTTAGTGATTATAATAATTCAGATAACCTTAAGGTTAACCCTTAATCATAAGGTAAACAAACATACAAATTTGTTCTCCACCTAAAATAATTTTTTGAAAGCATGTTTGAGGGTAATTTTGATTTCCGTATTTTCCATAAATACTTAATAATGAAATAATCTGAATGCCGTTATTCACTTTCTCTAGTTTTGCATAATGATTAATGAATGATATCTAAAATTGGGAAAGGTTGATATAATTTATTTTTGTTTGTGCATTTGACCCCATAGCACATAAACAGATTCATTGTAAAATTATGTCTCGAATTTTGTTTATCATGATCAGAGAGCGGATTTTAGTCCATTATGACTATCCTTAATATTGAAGGGAATGTGAAATTTTCTTAAAATGTGCACGATTTATGAAAAATGTGACCATTTGGCACCAAGTTTTTTATGCCTTTTTAGCATTTTTGTACCTATTTTAAATTTGTGTGCCTATTTGAAGCCTTTTTTGTCTAATTTTCAGCGTACCTTGAAAAACTTCTTTTTAACAAACTCAGAAATTAAAGTTTTACTTTCAAAGAATTGTTAACCGACAAAGTAAAGAATTTATTACATTAACTTGAATCATACAGGAAATCGCGATGTGAAACTTTAGCATTTTGCTTATTACTTTATCAGTAAAATTCAAATCGGAAGTTTTTTTCCAAAAACGAGGGATATGCAATATTAAATAAAATCAGTAGTATTATTTTGAGTGGAGCCAATGTTCCTGATTTTCAAATGGATCCAGCTATTATGGCCAAATTTAAAAAAAGCGCTCATAACAAGAGTGTGGATGTGGAAAAAAGCTTCTCTGCTTTTAAAAACATTTTAAGTTACAGAAGGCAGAATTTTACTGTAGAACACCTAAACGTTAAAATATTAGATTTTAAGAAAATTTTATTTAGATACACTTTAAAAAACATTTTTAACCTTTTTGTGACAAGGTACAAACAGAGAATATTTGAAAAAATGAGAAAACTGTAACTACGGGGGGGGGGGTCAAAAAACGTGGTGTTTTTTATAAAAGTTGAAAAATATAGTAAAATTATTAATGAAGACTATTCTTGAAATATTTCTTTTTAAAATCATATTCTATGTTTTTTTGTACTTTTTTTCATGCCTTTTAGGCGCCTTTTTTGAAATTTTTTATGCCTTTTTATCCGCTCTCTAATCATGATTAATACCTACTTTGGAAGCTGACCTAAGTTTTTCTTTAATTTGTGTTTTGATGCAACCACTCAGAATACTCCACATCCGGGCCTAATCCCTACAGATTAGGTGAACGATCATCGTTGATCATCAGTAATCCCTAAGAATCGCCTCTGATCAGTCTCACGCTCAGGATGGGGAGTTACAACTCCTCATCATGGTTGCTACTACTCAATAATTGAATACTGAGTATGTGAAGATATACTACAGAAATGATCCTGTGAAGTATGATCTTGTTTAAAATTTTCCAATTTTTCTTTTACCAAAACTCATGAACAAATGTTCACTTGTAAAAGTTAATAAGAGCGCCATCTTTTGTTTCTTCTTTATGTTATATTATTTAGTTTTATAAACTTTTTGTTATTTTTTTCCCTAAATATTGATAAGATTGTGAAAGTGTGGGGTCTTACACAACCAATATTTAAAAGAGTTTAGTACATTTTTGGTTAATCTAAAAATGATGATATCTTCAATTTAGGATTCTGCTCAAATTTGAATTAGAAAACTTGAAAAAGAATTTCTACAAAATTATTTTAAAATTAATTTATATTGTAGAGAAACTTAAACAGTATTAAAATGTTCATTTTTGTATTTTCTTTATTTCGTTTATTGTTAATTTATCATTCCTCTGCCAATGTTAATGAAGAACTTTGTAATCTAAATACGGGCACATGTAAACTCCCCTAATTAGGGGGTGAGACAATATTTCGGACGTCTTGTATGGACGACACCTTAGGTTTTTTGTCGAGCTCTGTTCTTTCTTTAGCATAATTTTGTGGTCAACATGTAATCTAGACATCGTCCCCTAAATACAACTAATTTTCGCTTTATGGTACAGGATTAATTATGATTAAAACCTTCCATTCTCTTGTAGTCACAGAGAAAACTATTACCATATCAAAATTAAGAATATTTTTTTAAGAAATCTAAAATATTAATTTTTGAAGGCTTAACAATGTGACTTTACCTGTTGTTTTAGTTGTGTCTACCCAGTGGTTTAAAATTTCGTACACAAAAGCACTCAGTTACTCAAGCACCAGTTTTTCATTCCTTTCTAATAACTAGAGAAGATGGCAAGCGCTGCTACGGTTTCAGCTTGGTCATGTACGAGGAAGTACGCAACCGAGACATATGCAACGCCATGCAGACGCTACAGGTACTTTTTTCACCTTATTTTACCTTCCATAATTTCTAACACGCCCAAATTTTACCCAGGCCATGTACGTGACAGAACTATCCAGCTGCTTAAAGGTGAAAGCAGTTCAAGGCATCCAACAAGGACCACAAACGCGTTCCTTACCAAAACATTTTAAACTAACCACACCTAACTCCGGCGGCCCTTCACTAACCTATTATGATATTACAAAAGACAAACTGTTTGTGTCCAAAAGTATAGCGTTCATAACACAAATACCGTATGTACACTCTGCGAAGTTATTTTTAGAAAATTTGTACAGGTTTGTACTTACATGAATCTGAAATTATTTTCGTGGTGGTTTATTTGATTTTTTACAGGTGCATTCCCAAACGTTCAAGTACTTCAAAGAGTCTCAGCCTCGACAGTTATGTTTTTAATATTTTGTATGAGGTGCAACTTCCTGCACCTGGAAAAAGCATTTTGGTGCATCTACCTCCTTCAGATCCTCTACTACCACCTGCAAGTGTCGTTTTACAGTGCCCTGTATTTCCACTTGAATTGCCTCACTTTGACTATCCGCTACGATTTATGTTTTTGTGGCTTGGAGTCGACATTGTGGTACAGTTATTTACGTGCCTGCTTTTGGAAAATCAGGTCCTGCTGAGAAGTTCAGGTAGGTAATATAAAGGATTTGTTGAAACGGGGGATAATATAAGAAACTGTAGATTGCCAACGTCTGATGATTGTGGCCGAAGGAATAACATCCTTGTTATTCCCTTTCACTTGGCCTCACGTTTATGTGCCAATTTTACCTGCATCATTGGAACACTTTCTGGACGCTCCCGTTCCTTTTGTTATGGGTAAGTCACTTCTTTTTAGTCTTTCCTCTTCCTAATCTTGAAATTTAGGATTGCATGCAAGTTCTGATAATATAAAGATGGCGTCAGAAGCGAGTCTATGCTCTGTGGATATCGATAAGTGTAGGGTGCAACTACCCGAAGAAATGGCTGCTTTTCCGCATTTAGACGCGTTTAACGCGGAAATTTGGGCTGCTTTGGACAAGCATGCGGTACACGTTCCAAACGCAGAGAATAACCGTTCTTGGCAGGTATATTCTTTAATACATTTAACTTTAAATTTGCACCAATATTATTGTTTTGGTAGGAATTGATGTCTAGAAGCTGTACTTTACCTGGACGGCCCCAAAACAGACGAAAGTTGTCGATTCACGACACTTTAGAATGCGACCGACCCCCATCGCCTCCCGGTTCAGCTCGATCTGAAGCATTACAGCGCATTGCCGACATTGTCAGGCGAACTGGGGTCACACTGGACCAAAACGAATCTGTTCAGCCTTCTGATTTATATGTCGAAGACTTAAGATTCAATAACAGCATCAGGGAAATTTTTTTAAATCGTTTTGTCCACATTTTTCATTCATACGAAAATTTTATCATCATTCCTAGTCAGGTGAGTTTATATTTACTATTGTTAATTACCTACGATTTAAATACATTTTAACTTGATTACTTACCTTTTATTGGGAGGTTTTTAAGGCTGCCGTCCTGCCTATGTTAAATATTGAAGATATTAAAAATTATTACATGATCATAATAATGATAATGAATAATATATTATTTTATGGGATTCGGACATTTAGGCACAGACTCAAGTAGGGGCGGATCATCTAGTTAAATTAATTTTTATGATTATTTATAAGGGGGGCGGATGGGGGATTTAAATTACTTCAAACTGCACTGTGCCTACATGGGACTGCGCCTAAACGCCCGCGCCTTTTCATTCGCGCCAAAATGTACTAGAACGTTATTTTATATTGCAGCAAGATAAAGACGACTGGTTCAACAATCGTGATTCTGTTCAAAATTTTGATAAAGCATCGTTTTTATCCGATCAACCCGAACAACACAGGCAGTTTTTGTGGAGGTTTTTGGAGACTCAAATGTTTGCCACTTTAATTGACAACAAAATTTTGAGTATTTGGGGCGAAGTGGATAATAATTTGGTAATTTTTGACACGAGAATAAAATATTTGAAGCAGCGGTACGGGGGTGAAAATTTGATGAGGTCGTTGACTTACGAACCGTGCACCAGTGCACATGAAACGCAGAAATTGATAGATTATCGGATGGCGAACCCTGATTTTGAGTCACCCACGCCGAGAGAAATGTTGCACGTAAAGCCCAACGTGGCGAGACATTTTCCGTTGTTGGATAAGGAATTGTTGAATAAAACGCCGGTTGTAAATAAGGGGAGTATTCCCAGGGCTAGTGTTGTGAATAAGAGGACCGTAAATGTGAGTAGTTTAAGTAATGAGAGGAGTAATGGAACGAAAACCGGTAACAATCAGGATGTTTCGCCAGCGTTGCTAGCTCAAGCGAATTGGACGTTTGTGGAAAAATTACTCAAGGATTGCAAAGCGAAAACGAAAAGAATGTTGCTTGCAAAGTTGGGTGCCGAGGGGGTAACTTTGTCGAGCAACAATGGGGGTGATAGTTCGGGGGCCGTTGAAGAAAGCACTTTGGTTGCTTCGTTGTGCGACTTTTTGGAACGCGTATGGTCTCATGGCTTGCAAAGGAAAAGGGGAAAGTCAGCGTTTTGGTCGTACTTGTTGGCATATCAGGAGCAACATCAGCACACAAATAAAATAGATAATCAGTGCTTTTCTCCAGGTAAATCAAAATCCTTTGACTTCGTAAGGGTTAATTTACCTTTTTTTAGAAATGTCAAGGTTGGCGCTACGTTTGGAAAGTTGGAGCACGCCCAGTAGTGGGGAAAATAAAAATTTCAAGTTGGATTTACCGTCATTGCCCGATTCACTCCTGTTTGATATGGTGTAAGTAATTTAAAGTTGAGTTGACTTGAAAAGATTTCAAAAACTTAAAATATTTTTAGGAACGTCCAAGCCATGTCGGACGTGAAAACGGGAGTCGGAATGGCTCGTGCGTGGATTCGTTTGGCCCTGGAGAAGAAGCAGCTATCGAAACATTTAAGTACCTTACTATCGGATCAAGGCCTATTGCGTAGCCAATACAAGAGGGCCGCTTTCTTACGATGCGAGGAAGAGAGGGAGCAATTCCTCTACCACTTGCTTTCATTAAATGCTGTTGATTATTTTTGTTTTACTAGCACCTACCCAACTACTGGTAGGTTGTCTTGGCGTCGTCGTTTTGTTACCTTTTTGCTCTAAATTGCTTTGTTTTTTAGTGATATCTTATCGATTAGTTATAGTTCCTAGTAGGAAAGGAACGACGACGTCGGCGAACGTTTGGGTCGTACTTTCAGGGACTTTGTCCGAGACGAAGAGGGTACCTGTGCCAAAATCGACCTTAAATTTTGATTTTAGGGTAAGCGATTCTGTAAATTACAAAATCTTTAAACTATTTCGTATCTTTATAGCATCAAAATTTAGGAGTCCTAACCACTTTACGGATCGGACATGACAATTCGGGACTTTCGGCTAAATGGATGATCGATTACATTCTTGTCCGTAACGAAATCACAGGACACACTTACAAGTACGTCGGTTTTGATGTAATAGACTTGTTTTTAACACTTTTTTGCCAAGGTTTCCTTGTTGTCGATGGTTAGGAAAGGGCGTCGATGATGGGTCGACGGAAAGACTACTCGTAGGCAACATATTACCCAGACAGACGGAAGGAGAAGATCCGACTTCGACTACAAAAGCTAAGAATTCGGGAGTGCACACTTTGCCTCGCTGTCGATCGCCCGGTCCACCCCGACCGATTGAACTAAAACCGTCACAAATTCAACACATGTTGGGTGATTGTGTAAATCGGATAGTCAAGTGGCATTATAGAAGAGGTTCTGAGAGGCACACCACCTTGACCGCGCTACTGTGCGGCGATTCGGGCCTCGTTCACTGCTTGGAACTCGTATTTTTGTTGGGTTTCAAATCGGCACGACTTTTCGGTCGTAACCACTACCTATGGGATTATCTCGGTAAGTTTTTCTTTAATTAACGTTCAGGTTAAAAAAGAGTGCGGTTTTAGTGCGAGTGAAGGAGCAATTTGAAATCGATTTACTGGAACAAGGCTCGGGGGGTAGAAGTTCCAGTTTGGACCGAAACCGTCAGGAAACCGTCGCCGTTTGGCGGTGCTACTGTCATTTAATCGACGAAATTCATTCAGCTAGTCAAGCTTTAGGCAAGGATGGAAAGTTTCAGTTGTTTATTTGCTTGAGCGTGAGGTAAATGCTGAGTGTTTGTGATGGAGGCATTTTTTAACTTTTTGTCCTGACAGGGAACACCTACTGCATAGGATGCTTCTACCGATGGCGACGTGTAGAGCAACGTTAGATATGTACGAAGACAATTCGTTTTTGCGCAACCGAGGTTTGTTAACTTTTTTACGACAAATTTTATTACCTCTCGACGAACTGGACGTTGTGCTTGAAAGTTCTGTTACGCATGGAATATCGTCGCCGTTGACGCACACATCATAAACTAGTCTTTTTATTTAGGGTAACTACCGCCTGATATTAATTTTAAGGTGATATTTTTTCTATCATTTTCTATTCATAGGAAAATTTGATGGATTGGATCTGATTTTTTAGGTACAAATTTTTGTTGTTGTTGAGATAAAAATTATTTAGTTTTTTATAGATCTAAGTTTGACGTGCTAATTTGTAGGCTGTTGGGCAGTGATTCTCAACTTTTTCCATCAAAAATAAGAGATTTTGACGTACGAGAGGAGATTATGATATGCCATTTTGACAAATCATAATTTTGAATTTAGCAATTAGGAAAAGTAAGCAATTATTCTAGTGATTGTAGGGTAGGAAAATGTCTGATTGTATGAGTGCAAAATTCCACTTCTCCACCACTTCACTGTTGCCATTCATTTAATTGAAAAGTATGTCATTTTGACGATTTTTCTTCCTTCTCCTTTGCTGTATATGTGTTTGTCTTTCTGGGCCTCAAACTCCCCACTAAAATATCATATCATTCTTTTGTTGAGTCATTAGGACAAACTTAATTTTAACCCACTTTTCAAAAATGTAATAAGTAATACATTTTTATGCAAAATTTTTCCGTCCTTTTTCTGATCTACTCTAATGGTGCTGCCTGTTTTAGTTGAAAATCACCGCCACAGGTTTCTTGAGATATTTTTAACATTATTTAGCGGTACAGGGCGGGCAGATTTCTTGTTAGTTTTTACCTCTGGAAATGGAATAATGAAATTGTGTGAGTCTATTTTGTGAATATGCATAGGTAGAACCTGCATACAGATTCAAGTTATTATATTTTATTAAGAAGTTGTGCGCCTTATTCATCTCTTTAAATGCACTGGCGTAATTACGGGAGGGGGAGGGTTGACAAGGCGGTAAATTTTGAAACCGCCCCGGGCGGCATAAGTTCTAGCTACGCCACTGGCTCTCATTCCCAAATATTTCCACATTGAAGAAAACTAAAGTTTGTTTTATGTTTAGATGCCTGCATCTCACTGTTACTATTAAAATTCTAAAACAAGTGTGAATTTCAGAATGGCAGTGAATTGAACCCAATTGAAGCCGTAGGCAAAATCAAATGATATTAGAGAATGGATAGCTTTTAAGGCGCACAA
This sequence comes from Rhagonycha lutea, assembly GCA_958510855.1. Classification (NCBI taxonomy): domain Eukaryota; kingdom Metazoa; phylum Arthropoda; class Insecta; order Coleoptera; family Cantharidae; genus Rhagonycha; species Rhagonycha lutea. Next base: position 1,599,618 of record OY294040.1, on the reverse strand, counting down.
CTTGTTAAAAAATATGATAACCCAAATTTGTCTCTTTTCACAGGGCCCCTAGAGACCGCGGGGCCCGTAGCATTTGCTGCTTTGAGGTCTGCTAGCAGGTCTCTCCTGCAAAAGCAAGGAAATTTGCCCACCTTGCACTCTTTCCATGATATTGTAGAACTGAAAAGTTGTATCGCCCCCTTCATCTTCCCTTCACCTCATATAATTGTTAGACGTAATCCATAAGTAAGTGTATAGTATGACCTGTTATTTTTGTAATTGCTAGAGTTGTCTTTGTTCCTGTTAATTGTCAAGTTTTTGTGATAAGTGTGAAACTTGTAAGGTTTAGAAAAAGAACTCTTTATTTTTAGTCTTGCCAATTCTTGCTTGCCATTTATTTGTTATTTAAAGTGACCTCTTTATTATTGTGATTCTTTATATTTTAACACTAAAAACCTGTAAATTTCTCTATCCAAGTGGTCTGATGTAAACCAAAGATTTTATACATCACTCGAGAATTGTACGACGATTTTTGCGAAAAAAAGTTATATTTATGTAAAAAAGAATTTTATTTTGCAATTTAAATGATTGTACCTTTTGATTGCGCTAACTTACACTATAAGTTGGCCAGTGATGGTTTTTCGGGGTGATTCAAAAAATAAATTTCTATAAATACGAAATTTGCTTTATTTATTTATACCTACTCCTTCTTTCCCTTTAACTTTTAATTTTCAAACAACGGTGTTTAATTACGCAACCTTTGTTTAATCTCTGATAAAAGCGGTGTGATAAGAATTTGTCACGTCATAATTTTTATTATCAAAAGCAAGCGTGAAACGTAAGCTTTTGAAAGTTGAGTCGATAGGAAACGCTAATTTTAATTTATGCGGAAGCGCGGTGTTCGCATTTGCATTTTTAACCTTGAATTTGTTTTGCCACCAAAAATGTGATTGAGCGGAATCGGTGAAAGATGGCGCGGTTATTGTTGACGATATTTTAACATGGCTGATCAAAGTTTGGTGTAGTGTGTGATAAATGATGTATTGTTTTATATATTTAGACAAAAATAACGAATATAATTTAATTAAATCAATGTTAAAGTTACTGTAAAGTTTGAAATGTATATGGTGCCTTTTGCGTAACGCGGAGATCAACGTCGCGGTACGATGTCCTTGTGTAATTTTTCGAGTGTTTGTGCATAAAAAGAAATTACATGTTGGTGATATGGAGCCATATTTACGGAATAATTGCAATCGAATAGACATTAATAAGAGGGATTAAATTTTATACGAAGGCGTAAGTGGACTTGCACGTTATTTTCAATTTGTACAGACTTATTTCGCTGGGTCGTTAATATCGTTAAATATACTATTGGTGTGGTCAGCATCTTTCCCAGATCATAGGTCAAATTCATCCCGTGTTTGATTGGTTCCTCATCAACAAATTTTTATTTTCAATATGAATACATCGACTCATCAGGTTTTATTAGTCTTTTTTTCAAAGCAGAAGCATAAAATCGCGACAGGAAAGAATTATCATTTGACATTTCGGTTAACCCCACCAACGAAAATTATTTATTCGAAAAATTTAAAAATATTTATTATTTCAAACGTCGACGATTTTTGATAAAAAGTCAAAGATTGACTATGTAATTTTATTCTTTTTTCATTCTTGAATTTGACCGGAAACGGAAAATGTTAAGTGAACCTTGTGATAAATTCACACTCGACGAAGTTGTCCAAAATCAAACTTTTATGTGTGTATTTCGCAGACTACTAAGATATTATTATTGGTTATTGAAGCGTTTTTAGGTTATTATGACTTCCGACCGTCGTGTTTGTTAATTCAAAATGTATCATAAATTTGAAAAATTGAAGGATCTTCTAATTCCATTGTAAGCATCTCCCCTTCTCACCCTTTGTATTATTTCATTTTGAAACTTGTCAAATTTTCCTCACAGAACCTTTCATGTGCAAATGGGGTGCACAACAAAACCATTTTAATCTTCTCTTTTTGATCTTATCATTTCTTTTCATCCTAATCTGTAATTGCATAATTTTCATCAAAGTTGCTAATTATTATATTTCTGAGAGTTTCTAAATATGTATTTGAATTAACTCAAAACTAAAAAGCATTGTATTTAGAGAGCTCCTACAGAACCGTAATGAGGAATTTTTGGACCTTCTCTACATATGAAGACAATGTCGAGGACAATATCTACTTTTATAAAACTTTACACAGCCATAAATTTAACTAACCAATAGAAAACATCCGTTAGCATTAACAGGCCAATAGAAATCATTTGTTAATCTTAATGGCTCGTTACAAGTTTTTTGACGTTCGAGCACCCTTAACCTCTTCCATCTCTTTAAGACTTTGCAGTTGGTAAAAAATTTGTAATATAGCCATACATTGTAGGATAAATTTAATAGGATTTTAATTTTGTAATAGAAAATTAAATAGGAGTTTCTGATTTGTGACCATCAGACGTTCTTGGAGAATATTGTGAATATTGTGACCAAAAGTGGTAAAGGGAGGTGGTCAACAAGTCGGTAAAAATTGCGGGTGCTCCCTTGAGCCCTTGGAACCGCAGCTCATTCTGTTGATGGTACGTGCACTTGACGTAAATACTTAGAGCAAAGCTTATTTCTTAATAATAGGCGGGGCCTACCTTAGTTGCAGTTTACTTGTGAAACAGGTAACATAACATTTTGTTTAAATTGAACAATACTTAATTATTGGGTGACAAAATTCCCCGAACTTTCAGGCGAAACTCTGCAAAAACCATAACAAGAATTAATGTTAAAAAAAAAACAAAGGAATTTCAATGATAGATTCTTACTTTTACTTTCTTAATAATAAATTATGTTACAGAAAAGCTGTAAGTAAGTTTTTTTTGTAGATAAGCAATACTGCATCCTTGAAATTGTTGAAACAAATAATAATGTTGATCTGTTAGTTGAGTGAAACTTTTTCCAGAACACCTCTATTATGCAATTGTAAGACACATTCGTCAGAATCAAAGTTCCATTTCGTCGTTGCGCCTTTAAAACCCGACATGTGCACATTTTGAGCAAAATGCGTTAAGTACAGATTTCGATTAAGGGTCTCAAGCCGGACATTTCCATAAAAGAAATTTCTTTTTTTTCTGTAAAATAGTTGTTTAATGAAGGTAAATCAAAAAGCGCTACTATGTGTAAATAATAAAATGTGTGTCTTCTAAATACGCTATGACGCAACTTAAATCAGCTATGTGCACTAAATTTATTAATAAAACAAATTATAAGATTCATATAATTTCGTTTTTAATAATTATAATGTTATTAAATTGTCAATTAGGCCGTATAAAACGTAAAATTATACGTGGAGTCTGTACTTCAAACAGAAACAAAACAAATCAGTTTAAACCTTCTCCTGAACAATTTACTAAAATGCACATGTCGGGTTTTGCAGGCGCAACGACGATTTGCTTCTTTATGATGACACCTTCCGAATTTCTTTTTATTGTGTTGTGGAAATATACTGTATACAGAAAACGTTTGTTGATCGCTTCAAAAATGTCAAACTTGGAAGTTTTGTCGTCACCAACTTCCGGCTTATTTCAACGTTGAAATGCCGTTTATAACATAAATATAGGCATGTTTAATCATCATAAAACTTGCTATGATACCGATAAGTGATAACAACACATTATAATACTTCCAAAAATAATAATCATACCTAAAAAGACATTAAATTCTTTTTTTATTAAATACATATCATTATTTCCATTAAAAAACACATAATCAAAGGACAAAATAATTTTAATGCTTCCAGCAATAAAACAAAATAAAAAATAATTCTTATTTATAAAAAAATCAGAACATAACTTGTAATTTTATTTATTTACGGAAATATCTTATTACCTTTTTACAACTAATTATACATTACAAGATTACTACAACTACAAGCATGCATTACTCAAATCCTTGACCTAAACCCGACATCTAACGACGACTCTTCGATAAATTCGCTGAAACCATAATGATAGCAAACACAAAGACCGAATTACAAGACAAGTCAGCAGCTTTTACTTTGCTGACTAAACGACATAGTAGGATGATAGCTTTAGGTGTAATCTTAAACACTACGGTACAGATAAATTTTGGAGCGACCAGGACTTGAACTTTTAGATCTATTAGAGCCTCATTCACTAACCACTACTCCAAACTACGGGTATATGTAGGAAATATGCTTTACAAGGCGGTCATATTTTTTTTAGCGCAATAGCAATACATTAATTCTACTGGTTCCTTTGGTACACAAAGCAATGAACTCGTAATGGGAATAATATGGCGATACCATCAAGTTTCCTGTCATATTGTGTCGCTTTTGGTAACTTTGAATGAGTTGAATGATAAAAAATAAAAAACATAAAGTCGAATGGACTAATTTTCGTTTCTGCACATTAGCTCCGCCCGGCCACGATTCCTTGCGAGAACTTTACCCTATCTCTGTGACTATGCATTAATGCTATCATTATGCAGTGTACTTGGAGAATTACCTGTTTCAAGGATGATTTCGTAGGTGGAAGGTTGCCTCGTCGAAATTGAATGTTTTTAATCAAATTCCATCATAACTTCCCCGATATCAGATGAATTCGTATTAGGAATAGATAAATGATGACAAGCCTGCAAAATATCTTCACGTGCTTCTTCAAAAATTTTGTAGAATAATATTTTGCCTCTCTTTGAGAAATAAATCATCTCTTCTGTTTCTGTACAATTTTGTATCAGATATAGCAATGCTAAGAAAAATAGGGCTTTGTGCAGCCTCCTTCTAAGCAACATCTGATATTCCTCCCAGAACTTTCATTTTTGATGCTCAAGAGCATCCGATGTACAAAGAGGAATGGCTGATTGATCGACCACATTTCTGGACTTCTGGAGAATATTGGCACTCATAATCTCAAGGGATTTCATCTCGGATAGATATAATGCTATGATTGAATTAAAATACATAAAATATGCTGAGTTTTTAAGATAATGAATTATTTTAAATAAATTACAAGTTAAGTTATTGTAAGACGTGTCATAGTTTATATTATACAAGCATTAATTAATTACATTAACTGGTAATTTATTTAAAATAATTCATAATGTAATGCAATTATACTAGTAATCTTATCAAAACGTTAACTATATTTGTAAAATTGTTTGAATTACAATTCTATTCAAAGTCTTTCCATTGTAACCTGGCTTTTTCAATTTTAGCTTTTTCATTCTTCAAGAAGTAAATGCTGTAATGAAATGAATTTCAATGTGAGCCTCAACATCACGCCTCACATGATAACCTTCTAGGATGTGTCGAATTGTAGCTGGTCCGTACATATTCACTTCCATTCGTATTTGTGGTAATTCTGAGTTGTCAATGTATGAACTTTAGTTCTGTCATAATAATTTGTAACTTACCGGGACGCAATATCTACATATTCTTACACAGATTCATGCGGGTTTATATAATATCTCTATATTGAACATAACAGTAATCTTATTGTGATACTGATAAGTGATAACCTTGAATATGGGAGAGATTCAAAATATTCTAATGGAACTTTTCTGGGTGGTTCTCTCAGTTCGCAAAGAAGAAATGAGAAGCAGAGTAGTAATATAACCAAATACATCTGTTCGTCAGATTACGGAACTCATCTTCGGCTCTTTCAGTAAATCATCTTCCTCAGCCCTTCCATAAATCCCTTTTAATGCTTATTATGTAATATCGTTGGTGATGTGACAATACCTCCTATCTACATAAAACCACATTTTACAGGGGAGACAAAAAACTGATTATTTTTTATATACAAGCTACGAGATATGAGATTATGTTTTATTTAAATTTCAAGGTACATAATTTTTTCCGACTTAGTAGATTTTACCATAACATGCGCATTAATTACATCTTTAAAATGATACCAAAATCTTAATTTAGCAAAAAAATTAGATAGGAGGTATTGTCACATCACCGACGATATACTATTTGCATAGCTAGATTGAGACATTTCTTTAACAGTTAACAAAAATGTTATTTAAAAAAATCAAAATCACGGTCGTCCAGAAACGATAAGACAGGCACCTTGAGTAGAAAATTTCTTGTACTTTTTCGATTTTTATTTGTTCTTCATTGATTATTTAGCATTTCTTACGTTATTACTGTTTTTTTCAGATGGGATGGCAACATCGTATATAACATTAGCGTTTTCTATCAGAAATGGATCCAGTAGGGCCATGGTCAGCTTACGCATCATACAATCGCTTAGCGGGTGTTCAAGCAGGTGCTAGTGGTGCCGATTTGCATCATCACCTTGCATCAACTGGAACGCCCGTAACTACGACAGCCCAAATTTTGTCGAGCGGTTTTCTCTCACCACCACACGTCGGTTATGACACCGTTTTCAGTCCACTGTTTCATCCTGGAAGTGCCAAACCGTCCGCACATTATGTTACCCAAGTTCAACAACACAGACAAGCTCTGGCGCAAGCAGCTAACGCCAAACAGACAAACGAAGGCGACTACCATCAAGCGCAAGTATGTATCCTTATTTTACTTATTACCTGCGAGATTGCCTTACAAAATTGCGGCAATTTACCTTAGTGGTCAAATCCACCAGTTAAATCGTGAAAACTAAAATATTATTCAATCTTTGTTTATCCTTTCTAAACACACGAAACTTGCAGATTTCCTTCATTTTAATAGAATTTTACGTTTGGTCAACTCAAATAATATGTAGTTTATCACCAAATTTTTAAGCCACATTAAAAGATCATTATTATGTAATACACAAACGTTTTCAATTGTAAATTAATATTGAAATTCCACCAATTGCCACCAAGTTAAACTCAAACGGTCGAATTTTTGTTTCTGCACATTAGCTCCGCCCTGATCTAATTCCTTGGACTAACTTTAAAACTAATCTGTAATTTGAGTAATAATAATAGGGGGCTTGGAATGTAATCTTAATTGATCTTCAACTTTTTCTAAAGGAAAATTATCAGTATTATGTGATTACTCAACAAAAATAATCCAACTTTTGAAAAATGAATTATCTTTTTTTATTACTTCAAAATGCAGCTTTAAAAAGCTATTGGATTACTAAGCCATTAAAATGCAGTTAGTATTTTCAAATTTCTGTACAAGTAAAACTAATTTTTTACCCCCTCAGTAAAACTAATTTTATAAATGTGACGTTCATTTCTTTAAAGAAAATGTCTTCTTATGGACAATATTTGGAAATTTCGGTAAAGTATTTTGATGTTTTTACTTTCATTACCAATTTAATGATGGTGGTTTCAGAACCAAGACATTTTGAAGCATTCTTTATATTGCACCCTTAAAGAATTATAAACTTCTGAAGCTCTTCAAGTTTCTTTCTTATTACCTAACAATTTTTTTTTAAATAAGTTGTACTTGTAAATAAAATTGAAACTTTCTAGCCTAGTCAATAATTTTAATATTTATTTAAAAATTCTATCCTAGATAAGCGTAATTATCGTAAATAATTATTATTAGTAAATTCCCAAAATTGAGGGCAGTCAATACAATTTTTTCAGTGTTTTTATTATTTAAATAGTAAATAATTTTAATGTTTTTCAGGCAGCGTTTTTTGAACAAAACGCAAGTGCTTGGCCACAAAACAGCCCATTTGGAATATTACCTCACGAAAGTGTTGTTCCAAGTACTACATCAGGGAAATCTACGACAGCTTCCTACGAAAATTTCAATGCTCATTTCGTCGCAGCTCAAGGTATAAATCATTTGAATTCTCCATTGGCGGTCGTTAATTCGAAAAATTCCTCAAGAGCGCAAAGTCCCCACATTTCGAATACGGTTGCCGCCAAATCACCCGCAACTCAACCTAACTCTGCAAATTTCTTCCAATCGGCTTCGTCTTATGCGAGTGGTAACAGCAGCGATGCTTCAAACAACAACAAACCATTTGCTTCAAACTCTTCCAATCTTCAACAATCATGCATAGTCTCTTCTTCACCTAATTCTTCCGCCGCTTCCAAAGATTATCATCGCGTGCCGCAAAATCGCACGATATATCTAGGTTCTCCGAATCCGTCAAGACCAACCGACAAACAATCTTTCACCGCCCCCCAAACAAAACAACTTCCGCAAATTCAAACCAAGGCTCAAACAAAAATTTACCCCGAATTATCAAACCACGTCGAAAGACAACGACAAGCACAACAAAATGAAGATAATTCGAGTCAATCATCTCCAATCAGCTTTTCTTTAATTGACGCCGCAGGTCGAATCAACTACGCTGGTAGTAATTCTTCGGCGAAGAGGCCCCAGTTTCAACATTCCTCAAGTTACCGTCACTATCAATCGGGAAATAATTCGGACTCGGATTTTCAAAGACCCAAAAGCGGCTCGGATTACTCAAACGGTCCCGATTGTAACGTCGTCGTTCCGCGACGTCCTAGTCCTTTACAAGCCCACTCCCAAGCATCTCCTTTAGGTCACGTCCCGAGCCCGGCATATCCTATGTACAATAGCCCCTTAAATTCTATTTCGTCTCCTCAAAATTCTAACATTGTTACTCCACCTTCTCCTTTGGATGTGACTGTGACACGAACTAACGCGCCTCAAACGACCGGGAACGTCGCGTACCCTTCCGTTATTACCCGTGCTTTAAATAGCAACCACAATACAAATCAAAGTTGTTGGGACGAACAACGTCAACAGCAGCAGAGGAAGTTTATCAATCAATCAAATAACGCAAATAATTATAATAATAATTCGGAAGTGGCTTCAAGGCAGGTGACGAACGAGCGACAACAACAAGCTTACTTTGATTCAGGCCAACACCAGGTTTCTTTGCAAGATTTGTCCAGTTGCAGGGGCGATCCTATGAGTATCGTCAAAACTTTGCAACAGCAAAGTTGTCAGGTGCAGCAATCTGAAATTAAACAAGAAATTAAGTCTACTGCAAAACGAAGAAAGAGCAACGAGAATAAAATTAACAACGCGTCGGTTAACGACGTTGTTGCGGGACCTAATTTAGCCGAATATTTTTCCGGCAGAATACCCCCTCCCGCTCATGCTGCAACGACAAATCAACCGCAACAAAATGGAGCTTACTTCGATTATGAGAACAGGTGGGTGTCGCCTACCTCGTCGAAAATCTTTGGAACGCAAGCAATTCATCAACAACATCAAGGACTCATGGTACCCCACCCACATTCCCACCATCCCGCATCTCTTCCCTATTTCCCTCCCTTCCATTTAGGACCTCATCCAAATGAATTTGCATCCGCCGAACTTGCTCCCATAGCTTCCTACTCTGAACAACCTTCACAAGCCGCATCTTCTTCCCAATTTGCACAGCAACAAGAAAGTTCACCCAAAGTCATAGTTCCTAACATCGAAGAAGAACTTAATTTTCTTTCGGGAAGTAACCACGCATCTTCTACCGCCGTAGTACCTGCTTCCACTGCAGTTAGACGTACTAGCACTACAAATCAAATTATCCAGCCAAACAAACCTTCCGACAAAGGCCCAAACACGGGAAGTTCCGACGGTTTCATGAACAGTTACTTAAAGTTTTTAAATGGTGAACGTAACAATTCACCGCCACCACCCTCCCGCGGTAGTAGAAAGCAAACTTGGTCTCGCGCTAAACCGATGCAGCAGCAGCAACAACAACAGCAGCAGCAACCACAGTCTGGTCCAAATTTGCCTAAGCTAGAAAGTTTGGGTAGCAACAACAACAGCGTACCTCTAACGCCTCCACCTTCGTTACAAATTGTGACGACGACGCCACCCGTACGCTCAACGATCGGCGACCCTCAAGACGACCCACGGTACTTTCCCTTACCTAAAGAACGCAAGCAGAACTATTTCGACAGTTCTGATGACGGTTTCACCTCCGACGAAGATTTATTCGCGCGAAAGGTTCTGCCTATCGCGAAGGCCGAACCGCCGCCTAAAGAGAAGACCAAGAAGAAGGGTAGACCAACGAAGAGGGGCGGATCTGTCGAACGAAGGCGCCCACGCGAAATATCATCAGCGATTGTCAAAACGCAGGAAGAGAACGGAAACCGTGATTCTCCCAAGTTACCACCTAGACGTGAAAGCAGCAAACGGGCAGCCAAGGAAAAGACCAATATGCAGCAACTGATGAAGCAAACCGTTGACGACGATTTGGACGAACCGATCGAGTTCATGGATTCCGATTCGGATCCCGCTTGGACGCCTCAAGCGAGGGAGGATCTAGAAGAAGAAATACCTGTGAAGAAGACGAAGAAGTTGGGGTTCAGCAGAGGGCGTAAGAGGAAGACTTTTGGTAGCACGAATTATGGCTCTGAATTTGACGAGTACTCCAACGATTCTTTGTCTGGAAAGAAGCAAAAACTTCCTAGTGGTAATTTTTGAATTTATATAAACATCTAGATTAGCGGTTTATTTCATATTTTATTAGGCAACAAGCAAGCCCAGAAGCAAAATAGTGCTCCAACTTTGGAAGACAACATTGCGGCGGCAGTTGCACAACAAAATAATGGACCAAATAACGTAAATGAAGACAACTTTTTCAAGGATGGAGAATTTGTTGCATTGAAGTCTGAACTCAGCCAGGAATGGCCTGCGATATGGAGGGTGGATAATGTGAATCTTTTACAGAAGTTTGAGTCGTTTGAACAAAACGGCCAAACTTTATATCGCAACGTATCGTCCGTAAGTGGTTCCGATGTTTCTGTAAGTTGTAATTAATTTTTTTTTTCAAGTTTAAGGCGTGGGCTCCCGAAAGTAAAAAATACTACGTAAACGTACCAATAAAATTTATAATGCAGGGTCAATCGGAAGTTATAGTGGAATTGTTGCGTAACGAAATGATTTTCATCCACCACGAGTTTTTCAAACAGGCTATGAAGGAGAGCGAAGGTTATCAAGATAATTTTGAAGTTTACATTCAAACGCTGATATCACAAGCATTGGATAGCAATTTTCTCACCGAAATCTTCCAAGAGCAAGGTGGGTGAACATAAACTCGCTTGAGAACACTAAAATATTAATTATTTTCAGACGAATATTTTCTTACTAATGTTAAAACTATCGACGATATCACGGATACCAAAAAGTATAAAATGATCAACCTGTTGCGTTGGCCTAGCCCTGTCGAAATTGCGGTCACGACCTGGCCTTGCCTCAATGTGATCCGTGAATTGGGAGCGACGGACACTCATTTCCATCCTTGCGCCGCGTGCACGAAACCAGGCGTCGCCGTTAGGGTACTGATGTATGGTCAACCTTACAACTCGACCACTTTGGAAGGTTGTCAACCCAGCACGCAACTGATCGAGAAAGTACGCCCGAGAAGGTTTTTCTTACCCCGAGGTCTGTAACCTATTTTTCTTTTTTAGGATTTCTTAATGTGTAGGATATGTGCGAGTCAGGTTGAATTATTCAACAAGATTACTCACCAGAAATACTTGATGTACATCGAATGTGCCAAGAGAGTGGCAGAGAAGCGCACCACGGATCCGAACAAAGATACGACTTGTATTTTAAACGAATTATTGGCTGATGAACAGTGGCTTAATCAGGTAGTTTAACTTTGGCGAGAATTGATGAAAAAAGAGGTTAAAAATGTTTGTTTTAGTTGTTTTACGACGTCCGAGGTTCTTGGGCGGAAGTGGATAATTTCGAACACAGTTTTAAATTTAAAAGTGTTATACAACAGTGAGTGAGATTTCAAATGATAAAAATAACTATTTTATTTTGTGTTGTGGGTCTGTTGGCCTTTATTTTGTTGTTTTTACGAAAATATCAGAAAATTATTGAAAATTGTAATATATTATGGTAACAAGAGTTTTTATTACCTATTAAAAAGTATGAAAGATATAACATTGTAACATTAACTGCATAAAATCATCACTTATTAATATTAATTAGATACTTTTGATTATTATTTTGTTTTTAAGTTTTGTTAAATTGCCATTTCATATCGTGTGCATAGTTTTCAAATGTGCGGGATACAAAAGTGATATTGATTAATAAAAAAAATAATTGTACTACATTTGTTTATTGTACAGTTTAGATTAGTTGTATACATTCATTATTCAAATAAAAACGTTTAAATATTTTATCCTTTCATATTTTTTTTATGTAAAAATTCCTCAAAAAATAACATCCATTCCTATTACATTTTATTATGTCCAACTTTGTATATTAACCTTTGAAAAACACCTATTATATAGCACTTACTGCTATATTGCTCCAGATGGTTGTTCGGGCTCACTGGATGATAAATGGGGCCACCACATAACTTTACCATAAGTTAAGACGCCTCTCTTGGCTTAAAATGCAAGTCAAGACTGTGCTGTTGCACAAAAATTGCAAACATTTTGATTTTGCAGGCAATTACTAGGATTGAAATTTACTTGGGAATCCTGCATTTTAGCTATGAGAAAGCCGTCAAGAGGTTAAAAAACGCCTGTGGCAAGCGTTTCAATTTGTGCCCCCCCCCCATCATTTGAACCATCATGTTGCAAAATATTTATTTATACAAGTAAAAACATCGTTATCTAAGGTGGCTAAGCTTGCTAGATACCTTAAAATGTGAAGAAACAGGCGCAATACCCCCCCCCCGTATAACGAGATGATTTTTCAAAATTGATAAATAGGTATGCAAATTTAATTCTTGAGAAAACATCTTTCTTACTTATGGCCGGGGGGTAACAAATTAATAGTAACCCCTCTTAGACTTTTATAATAATTTTCTAAGGTAGGATAAACCAATGAAGGACGTCAATTCTAAATCTAAGTAAATTAAGCAGAAAACATAATACGGGATTGGTATAAAACTTGTTGGGATTACCAGGCCCAGGACGGCTAGTCGGCGATCGCCAAGGGCCCCGGACCCAAGGGGGTCTCGTAGTGGCCTCAAAAATAGTAGTTTATACTTGGGGTAAAAGTGAACTTTTACCAAGTGTTCGAAATAGCGGAAAATGTGTGTTTCAAAAATCTCTCTTATTAGTAAGGGGGCCCTCCTCAATGTCTAGCCGAAGGCCCCCAAAGGAGCCAGTCCGGGCCTGGGGATTACGGAACGCAATCTTGAAAATTTCAAGATGATAGTTGCCAGCATGTTGTTAGATGGCAACACGTGAAAAAAAACTTTTACAACAAAAATTTTACATAAAATCTACATAACTTGCGTTATCGCAATCTGCAATATCTATTGCGTTAATTATCTCGTAGTACATAAATAATCAATGATTATTACAGAGAAATTAATGTTGGAGGAAATTTTACTGAGCGCAAATTTGAAACTCCCTCCCTAACCGTGCGCGTTCGAAGCTTCCGGCAACAAACGTCGTTTCATTTCGTGCAACTTTGTGTGAATCGGCCGTTTTTAATGGCAGGTCGTGTGTACGGGTCTAAGAAGTTATAAGTGTGGTTTTTTGAATCATATCGATTCCGTTAGAAACTTAATTGTAGTAATAAATCTATAAATTTATTCGCAGTGTCTTATTTAGTGATAAAAACCTAAAATGCCTTCAGCGGCTAATGTCAAAATTGACAAACAAATTAATTCGGATACGGCTTTAGCTGATAGTTCCACTTCAGCGACACCCATGAGACAAGCAATTACGATAATAGAACATAAAATTAGGAACTTGGAAAAGCGAAAGGTTAGTTTTTAAATCCATGTGTTGAAACGCCGATTTTGAGGTGTTCACACGTTTGCAACGCCGCCATAATAATTTCGTTGCGGTAACTTTTTTTTTGTTCTTTCTTTGCAGGCGAAATTGGAATCTTATCGCGATCTTCAAACCTCGGGTAAGGAGTTAAATCACGACCAAAAGACTGCAGTGGCTAAATACGAGGAAGTCGTTCAAACTCTCGAATTTGCTCGAGATTTGTGTAAACAGTTCCTAGGTATTGCTGCAGTTTCCGAAAAAGATGCGAAAAAACAGGCACGAAAAGAGGCGGTAGCCAAAAGTCAAGCTGAATTGGCCAAGGTAATTATTATCTATTTATTTTTTGATTTCTTAACCCCCTGACTTGCTCCTTGCAGATTAGGGAAGTTTTACTTGTACAAGATGCGCTCAATCAAATGGGCCACGAAAATGTTAGGGATGATTTTCTTTTAAATCGTAATGGAGCTGTCAGTCTTAGTGAAACGGATCTCAAGTAAGTAACAATTAAAATTAACCCAGTGGGTAGCTATTAAATCGTGAAATTATTTAAAATTGATTACGAAACTTCATGTTTCATTACACTCGTTGTAATTTTTTGTAAACATTCTATTGTTTGTTGTTTGCATGTACTTCAACTTTCTAGTAGAATCAGTGAACCTAAAAATGTCATCTCATGTAATCTGTCATGTGGTTAACATGGCGGCCAAAACCGTTCTTATTTGATTGGTGGGCGGAAATTTTGACAAAACAGCTATCCAATATGGCAGTGTTTCTCAAACTTTCCATATCTGTGTACCCCTTCTGTAATTTTTGTAACACTGAGTACCCCTCATCAAAAAAGCTATGCTAATGAAAAAATAGCAAAAATACTTCGCAAATACAACATTGTTTGCTCATACAAAACTTTTAATAAATTTGTTAACTAATTAAGTACTGTGGTGACTGTACAGGCACATATTATATTGGAGAGACGGGTCAGAAAATCAAAATTAGATTAGAAGAACACAATATTAAAGATGGAGAAAAATCCATGATGGGCAAACATCTTAAAATAATACTATTCTAAACCGTATCAAAACTAAATTATTATTTCATATAAAGGCAATAAAGTAGGATTTTCTTCTAACCAACTTACTCTTTTGGAATCTCTTGAAATTGAGAGAAAAACCTAGAAATATAATTTTGTTAAACGAACAAACAGATTTGACTGATGCACCACTTTTTAGAAACCAATTCAAAAAATCAAATGTTGCTAAATAAGAATCAAGCAATATTATCAAATCTACTAAGAAAAAGAATATTTCATAGTAATTAGCGTTACACCAGAATTATGTAATCTTCATACATGAAAATCAATTACTTTCGGGAAATTTTAGTCAAAGTACCATCATTTTTGTCATGTAATTAAAACACAGTGGAACACATAAAATTTCGACTTTTATTTCAGCTAAGCCACATGGTTGTTTCTAAAAAAAGTCGTTCTCGGAAATTTTGTTCCACCTTTCATGAAATGATCCTATGGCATCGTTTCTCAACTTTTTTTATGTCGCGACCCCCCGTTTCCCAAGGAACTAAAAAACCAAAAAGTTCACAACCCCTTCAGGAATAGGAACGATTTTGTTTTTACTTCTTAAACCTTAAAAGGCCAATAAATGATATATTTCTCCATGGCGATGGCGTCCACCCTGGAGCTTAGCGACTCTTCTAAAGGTCGTGATCCCCAAGTTGAGAAACGATGTCCTATGGTGTGTGAACCAGTTGTACGCCCCATATAACTGTAACGAAACAGGTTAAACGCATTTTTGTCATTTCTTATAGCATGGTCTTAAGTGCATGGTCTTTTAATAATTAGGATGCGTTTTGTAGATATTAAAAGAAGCTCTCACACAGCATCACAGAAGCTAAACTAATTTTTTTTAGATTATTGGACGACCTCTACCCTGCTGTGACACCCAAACATGAATTAGGCAACCCGACTGCATTTACTAATCAGGTTCAAGCCGCAGCCGAACATCTGCTCGCAGTAGTGGATGGAAAACAGAAGGACATTTTTGGCGGTTCCTATAGTCAGATTAAGGAAGTGATTGGAAAAATTCACGAAAGCGGATATTTGGATCAACCATCGGTACCTATTCTCAAGATTGCTTTGTCGGTGCATATTAAGATGTTTGTTACTTTTAGAGTGAAGAGTTCGAAGAGGCGGTGGTAATTGTGGAGCCAGAAGAACAAAATTGTAATATTGTCCCCGAATTAATTCAACCTATTGTGGAAGTACTTCAACCTTTGGAACAGGCCATCATTGTTGAAGCACAAATACCGGTAGTGGTACCACAGCAAATTGAACCTCCATTGGAGCAACTAGCTTGTGAAGCACAACAATTTGTGCATTTTCAACAGCCGCCAAGACCAATTACCGAAGTATTAGGAACACCAAGCTTTTTCTTCTTGCAGGTACGATAATTTTAGTTTTGTGTCACATTCAAGGTCATATTAAATGTGAGCATCTTTTTTAGGACTCTGAATTAGACACTCCCGACACATTACCAACTCAAACCTATACGAACACCAGTTACGTTCAAGGACCACCCCCGCCAATCCCTTTACCACCAAACTTTCAGACATACCAACCACCCGGCAATCAGATTGCACCTCCGACTAACGGAAACGGCATCGATGAAGTTGTGGTGCAACCACCCTTACAGCAAGCCCCTAAGACAGAGGAACCTCAAAAACATCGAGCGCAACAACCACGACCTAATAATAACCAAACTTTTTATCAAAATAACAATCATAATAATTACAACAATCGACCCCGTCAACACAGAAACGGACCTAGAGCAGGAAATAATAGACAACAACAACAACAATAATATTTAAACGGTTTTCGTTGTTAATTAACTTAACGGCCCATGCAAAATATCTACCACTTTTTTGTTTCACACATCAAGTATTTATGCATAACATATTTAACAATTTGAATGCGGCAAAGTAAGATTTAAGAGAAACTTGAAGGGATTTTTGTTGGAAACTGTTACAATAAGCAATATTATAAACAATTAATTACTCACCCGTCTTGTAGTTTCTTATTCTTGCATTTTATTTTGCTGCTGCTTTAGTTGAATTTAAAAGAAAAACAGAAGAATTGGTAGCTTTTTATGAAGGTAACAGTTTACTTTTACTACATAGAAAAAAATTTAAATATGACGTGTAAATTATTTTTTGGTTTCAACTTATTTTTTTTTTTTTTGAGAGAAACATGTACAATTGTGGTATATAAAGTAACATCGACTTTAAACATTTTTACCTCTTTTATTTGGCATTTATTTAGAGAGCAAATTGGTTCCTGGTTACAAAATGTAACTTATCATATTTTTAGCTTAGTTGTTTCTGGACCGAATTGTTGCAAGAATTCGGTCCCGAAGTGGTTTTGTAAAAATTTGTAGTAATATTATTGGAAATTTCCCCTTTTTGATTTTTCACTAATGCAATGTAACACTCTTTAAATTGTATATGTGTTAAGTTTACGTGTGCCGAAAGGTATCTAAAATTTAACTTTTGAATTTCTTTTTATATTTACATAAGAAAACCAGTATTTTAATGTTTCTAATAAATCTATTTAGAAGCGAAGCCAATGTTTTCCTAAGAGAACGTTTTTGTCTGATCACTACCCGGCTTTTTATCCTAAAACTTCCTTATTTTAGCACAAGATAGTAGAAGAAACTTGTGAAGTTATCCAGGATTGTATTATAAATTTACAGTGCAGAGCATGATAAATTTGAAATAAAAATTTGTTGATATTTTGAAGGCACCTCTTCAATATCGGCCAATATATTTGCTCAAGCTGTGTAATTTATACTACAAATAAAACACTTAAAATTTGCCTTCATATAGAAACTATTGTTACCAACCGAACAGAATTAAGGGATATACTATAGAATAACTGCAGGGAGGAATGAGAAAATGAAAGAGTACAAACCGAAAATAATCAATCTATAAATTCTTTTTGTTTAACAATGCTTTCTTAATCTCCAATTCCTCCAGTAGAATCAGGATACGGTCTTTGCATGTATGATGCAGTAATTTATATGATGAGATATAAGGAATGGTCCGTTTCCAGACAATGTGTAGTAGAACCAGTCGATGTTCGAGCATTGGCTATATCCGCCTTGTGTTCCTTTATGCGTGTATGGATAGATCTTCCACTTTTGCAAATGTATATTGCGTTGTACGAGTTACAGTTAAAGTGGTAAATCCTGCTGTTGGAGAGTCCGTCTCTTTTCCCTTTGTTATTATCTTACAGTAACAATTTGTTCAAACGTGTCCTTATCTTAATCAAGGTAACTTTACGCACTACAAACTCCATCTTTTCTAAGTGTTTTTTTTTAAGTTCAATAAAGTTTAGTAGGTAATTAACGTATTTCTTTGGTGTGTGTAACAAACTTTTAATACGTTCGTTGATTTGAATTATTTAAATTGAAAATGTATCTTAAATTGCTATTTCATGATTTATTAATTATTTTTAATTGTTCTTAATTCTTTTTATAATAATTTTAAATTAATTCTGTTGACCCCCCCTATGAGAAAAATAATACGTACGCCTGTGTCCCGATTCGTAATCGTCGTGTCTCGTGTGGCGTTTACAAACTTCGTGACCCGACAGTATACGACGAGACAAATTATTGTGAAGTTTTTCAACGAAAAGTAGCAAAGAAATAAATTAATTATCAGGTTAAAAATGAAAATTAGCATATGATTGTTGTACAAATGTGCTCCTGATGATAGTTGTAATCAATTAATGCTTTTATTCGATCTAAAAATGCTTATAATTTGTGGTACGTTGTCTTTCTGTTTTAAGTATTTTATAACCTCACAATATGGCGTCATTGTATAAAGAACTTACTAATTTTTAAATTAGATGCATCATTTTGTGATATTTACAGTAAATTAAGTATTTGTTTGTAGGCTTTCATACCGAACGAGTTGAATGGTGGAATGCAAAATTATACAAGGACAATTGGAAATTTGAAGAAACATCGAGCGGTCGGAGCATTTAAAAACGACAGGTCAGTTTAGTCTTTTTTTCAATCAAGTTTCTACTATCCGTTATATAAGTATCATTGGTGTAATTTAGTTTTTCTCTCGCAAAACCAGATTATTAGGGATGCAAGTTTTGCAACGAATCGGGTGAAAACTCCCCATGAAAGAATGCAAATGAATTGAATTTGATCCCTTTGACGCGCACTTTTGCTAGTAATTTTCTTGTTCTTCATTCATTTTAGATATTATTGTTTAACTTGGGGGGGGTTATTGCTGCTTTTAACAATAAATTAAACATAATTTAATTACAAAATTAAATTTTGTTTTCACGGAAAGGAGTTTTGATTTACAAGCAGGTATTTTTAATCGAGACTCTGAGGGCACAAGTGTTATGAGATAATTGAGAAAAGAAAGATGAAAATAATTTTTCGAATTTTCTGCACTCGAAGGAAGTGCAAGATTCGGTAGTCAAATGAGTCACTCAAAAGACTCCACGACCCAACACAGCATTAAATCTATCAGAAGCGGTTTTACCATTTTTGCGTAAAGTAATTTAACTTCTTGACAAAAAACCTGATCCATTTGTGCGGCAGCATGTAGTATTAATTTTCTAACTATATTAGGTGTTCTTGTTGTAGCTGCACCCACAGTAATGATGTCTTGCTTGAAGGAGGCGACCTAGATCACCTAGTTTTTTTTCGTATTCAGAATATCGTCAATGAAAATTGGGAACGTAGTATTGTGCAGTGGTATTACTGGTGTACATCAACCATTGTACCTACTTTTAATGGAGGAGTGGTTTAACTGGAGGAGTTTATAAGGCACAGAATTTTCTATCTTGCAGGTAAGATTTTGTTAATATTTTAATGTGCATTAAGGGGAGAGTAGGGTTAATTCGTCCAAAAAAAGGCACATTTTTGTGAATTTTTTTGACGATTCAGTTAAAATCTATTTTTTAAAACCAATGGTACATTAAAGTATAACATTCGAAGAATATTGTGTAATATTTTCATGAAGAAATATTAAAAAATACGGCAATGGCAGCAATTATTCGGAAACGTCTCGGAAGAAAGTAGAATTGCGGTGAACCTCATAACTCGGTGCTGGATTATCGGAAATCAAAAAATCAAAGTTTTTTCGTTAGATAATCGCTTTCCCCAGGTAACGCTGGGAGGGTTTTTCTAAATTTCAATTTTTCACTTTTTGGGAACACTTGGAAGGGAAAAACACGATTTTTGCGAAAAAAATCGGCAAATTTGTTATTGTAAAATAATAAAATATTAACAAATTTTAAAAAAAACTCTCCAGCGTTACCTCGTAAATTATGTACAGAAATAGTGTTCAAAATTTCAAAAGGATCGGTGCAGTAGTTTTGAAGTTATGAGGTTCACCGACTTTGAAAACGTGAGTTGTGGGAAAATCGCTTTAAAGTTCTGATATAAACTTATAAAAGATAGATTTGTTTAATTATTAATAAATTACGAATTAAGGAATAATTATAATGTTATATTTGAGCTTTCGATCTTGCATTAAGATCTTCGTCAGAAAATTACAAATAATAAGTGGGTAAACATGGAAACATATATATGTACATTGTATTGTCATTTGACCGGTAACTAGATAAAATCCAATAACCGTGAGTTAGGAAAAACCTGGATTGTGTTCCACCAAAAAAGGAAAACCTAGCCCCAATACGTAAAAGGTTTTACACAAGTAAGTGGCTGTATATAGTACTTAAGCCCTCTATATCAGTTTGACGGTTCATAGTGTTTTTGGTCTTCTTTATGCAAATCATCTCATGTAGCAAACGATCTTTGTAATTGCTAACCGATTTAATAATTTTTGTGTTCATAAAATTAGCATCGTGCCCGTCAATAAGAATATGTTTAGCAATGGCAGTACTTTCTGGTTTGTTACATCTGATGTTAGAGATGTGTCCACTAATTCTTTTCTTGAGCCATTGGTTAGTTTGTCCAACATACACTAAGTTACAAGTGGTACAATCTACTTGATATATTAGGTCGGATTTCTTTTCCGTTGGGATTGGGTCTTTAAGTTTAGTATATAGCATGCCGACGTTGTTTGGGGATCGGAAAGCCATGTTAATGTTGAATGGTTTTAAAGTTCTCTGAATCTTCTCACTTAAACCATTAATATACGGCATCACACAGAAGGTGGTTGGTTTTGCTCGTTCTGATAAGTGTCCATTGTATAATCTGTCGATACGATCTGCGATTAGTTTATTTATAATTGTTGAAAAAAATTCAACATTAACATGGCTTTCCGATCCCCAAACAACGTCGGCATGCTATATACTAAACTTAAAGACCCAATCCCAACGGAAAAGAAATCCGACCTAATATATCAAGTAGATTGTACCACTTGTAACTTAGTGTATGTTGGACAAACTAACCAATGGCTCAAGAAAAGAATTAGTGGACACATCTCTAACATCAGATGTAACAAACCAGAAAGTACTGCCATTGCTAAACATATTCTTATTGACGGGCACGATGCTAATTTTATGAACACAAAAATTATTAAATCGGTTAGCAATTACAAAGATCGTTTGCTACATGAGATGATTTGCATAAAGAAGACCAAAAACACTATGAACCGTCAAACTGATATAGAGGGCTTAAGTACTATATACAGCCACTTACTTGTGTAAAACCTTTTACGTATTGGGGCTAGGTTTTCCTTTTTTGGTGGAACACAATCCAGGTTTTTCCTAACTCACGGTTATTGGATTTTATCTAGTTACCGGTCAAATGACAATACAATGTACATATATATGTTTCCATGTTTACCCACTTATTATTTGTAATTTTCTGACGAAGATCTTAATGCAAGATCGAAAGCTCAAATATAACATTATAATTATTCCTTAATTCGTAATTTATTAATAATTAAACAAATTTATTTTCACGAATTAATAATAAACCAATTATAAAAGATAGAAGATAAGGTATAAAATTACTTATAACGTCGTCAATTTTGCTCTGATCGACTTGAAATTTTGACACAATATTCTTGAGATGTTATGCATTCAGTTAAAAATTTTTTATAGAAATCCCCCAAAAAAAATTTAATACCCTACTCTCCCCTTAATATGTATATCTACAAGAACTTTTTGTTCTACAGAATTTCATATTTACTTGGGTTACTTTAAGTGCACATTTATATTGAAATGTAAAAATATTATTTCAAGTAATTTTCACTTTCTGTTGTCATTCAAATGTACCTACATGAATCGGAAATGCTTCCATATTATGCAGGCTTTTAACTGTAAATCGACAGTGACCAATGTATACTTATATTTCAAAAGCTACCTATAATTTCCCATTTTCTTTTTTGACAATATCTGAGTCACTGTTGTTTTCCTATCTGCCAATAATTTGATATTTATCAAGATAGTGATGTGACGAGTGGAATATTTTTAGTTGTTAAGAATTTTTCTTTATTATTTTTCTTTCTTTTTTTCGAGTTAAAAAATTATTCGACTCGTCACATTGCTATTCGTTCCTATTCCGTGCATGCATATTTAAAATTCGAGTTATTCGAATACAGACGCTACTCGAGTTTAACTCGATTAAATACTGGACTCGTCACATCACTCCAAGAGTTATGTAGCCGCACGCGAAGATTGTAAGCCCCCCCCAGCTTATAATTTTCGTTTGGCAACTAAAATCGTGTGAACTTTACGTCTCTGCTGTACCCTTGAGTTGAATTTGATCAGAATGAAAATGAATGTCATCTCGATTAATGTGTATATTTTCTACTTGCAGATTTGAAACATCCAAGAGCCATTCAGAGAGGATCTTGGTGGTTGGACAGAATTAGTTTAAAGTTGTTTGTTGACTTGGAAGGAAATGTTTTGCTGGGAAACTTAGTCCAACAAGATGAAGAAAAACCTAAGTTGAGGCGGAATTTTTCAAGAGCGCTGTTGCATTATTATTAATGGTAAGGTAAGTGTTATATTTTTTTGCCTATAAATAAAGTAGTTTGCCGCGTGGAAATTTAAAAAAAGCATGATCTGTCAATCTTTTGGTTTTGACAACTTAATTATAGGGACACCATTTATAATTACGGTTAACTACGATCTTACCGATAGCTGCAGATTACTACTCATCAATCAACAATTACAGATATCTACTATCTATACCGACATTCAACTGCTGACATCTACAGTCAAATTTTTCAACTAGGGACTTATGTACTTACCGACAATTACAGATTTCTATTACTTATCCACATCTACAGATCACCTTATTACCATTATTATTTGTACTGCTGCCATCTAGTGTAGTTTCATCACATTAATGACAGCAATTTACTGTAGTCGATAAAAAATAATTACAGATATTTTTATAAAACTGACATCTCAAAATTTGTATAGCAATGTCAACAATCTGTCGCGGTTTTTATCATACATTGCATATTATTACCAAACTTTTTAGCGATTATTAGTATAAATCATTGTTGTAAAAAAGTGCCCGTAATCATGTAATGCTATCTGAAAATACCATTCAAGTAGGTAGTCAAATGGTTTAAATTTTATTTTATAACCTCTCAATAAACCTTAGCAATAAACTTACTAATTTTTAAATTAAGTAGTATCAATCATTCTAATATTATGTATTTCTTTTAGATTTTCATAGCGACCAAGATGGTGGAGTGCAACATTTCACAACAACATTGGAAAATTGAAGAAATCCCGCAGCATTCAAAGACAGGTCAGTTTTGTGTCTTTTTTTTTTCAATCATAAGAATGCAAATGTAATTTTTGCGTTTTGTTTCTCATAAGCACCAAGATGTCCTTATTATTATAGTTTCTTCTGTTATGAATGCCCATGTCCCACCTGACGTAACGCCACCTAACTTTAAAGGAAATAGCAAAATTGGAATCGCGTTTCAGGTAGACCATCGGCTACTCAAAAAAAATCCTCAACGTAACCTACAAATCCACGTTGGGAACTTACCATTTTCTGGTGACATTGTTAAAGTTAGCCCAAGGAATTATGACCGGGCGGAGCTAATTTGCATAAACGAAAATTCGTCCTTTGGAAATTTATGTTTCTGTCAATTGGTGGAATTGGGTGTAACGCGTTCTCTATTGCGTAATATTTTAACTTCACCACAAAATACCTGATCCTTTTCAACATATCGACGCCCCCAACGAAGACTATAGTAACTCAGTAATTACAGTTTTGATAAAAACGCAATTCAATATTTAAATAGTCACTATAAATTGCAGATTTGCATAATTTCTAAGGATCAGTGTCTACTATTGGTCGTCTCGAGTTGCTACAAAGTTATGATATTTTTCTAGGCAAATGCTTACCGATATAATAGATTTTTTTACTATAGTAACTCAAAAAATTGATTTTTTGAGTTACTATAGTTTTCGTTGGGAGCGTCGATATTATATGAATTCGTCCATGTCCTTTTTTTATTTTTTGTTTTTCAATTATTGTGATAATTTTGTAACTATGTTATGTGTTCTTATTTCTAGATGTATGGACTGTAGATCGCAATATTTGGTTTTGGTCCATCCAGAATATCGTCGATGAAGATGGTGATAGGAGTTGAATGCAATGCTACCTTGTTCTTCTAAGTGGAGGAATTGGATGCGGTCATGAGGTGAAAGCTTCTATCTTGGAGGTAAGATTTTATAATTATTTATGCCAACATTTTGACCAAGTTCCCTTTTTTTTATCTAATAATTGGAAAAACCCTATACCCTCCTGTATTTTCGCGGCGGAAAGCTAAATTTCATTCTTTAGTCCAGTCATTTGGTAGTTTTACCTGGAAAGTTTTCCGGGAGTTTAGAAAATTGGTATTTTTATAGATTTCGACGTCATCTTTTCGAATTTTTTACTGAGAAAATTTCCTGTAATTTATGTGGTAACCTTTTTTTATAAAATGAATAGTTTTAGTGTACGAGTAAATCTACACCAACACGTGTGATTGTCAAAACACTTATTTCCACACCATCAATGAGGTACAGTAAGTGGCGCGTTTTTATTTTTTGATATCCCCACCTAATCCACTTGTAATTAAAGTATATTTACTTACTTAAATTACTATTGCGAAACATAGAGCAATTCTCCTTCTCTTTCCTATTTTCGAACAAGGTTTTGCAAGTTGATCGTCTTCGGTACGGAGCAAAACAGCACAGATATGAATTTCTTCCACATTATCAGCGCTAGGATCAGCTTCGTTATAATCCTATCGTTCCTTTGTTATTCGTTATATGTTTGCTCGAGAACGGTCTCCGTTTCTGCCTCTTGATCTCTATCTTGTAGTGGAACTTGCGAATTATTCTTGGAAGAAATTTATATATTTACGATTTGCTTGGTACTGAAGACGATGAACTCGCAAGACCTGGTCCAGCAAGGATAGGAAAACGAAGGAGAATGCGCCAAGTTTTGTAATATTAATTTAAGTAAGAGGTAATTTTAGTAAGTAAATATAATTTAATTATCTGTAGATTAGGCCTACCGGGGATACCACAAAAGAAAAACGTGCTATTTCCTCTACCTCATTATTTGTGGTGTGGAAATATGCTTTTTGACCAAAACGGGTGTTGGTGTAGACTTTGCGGAGCTTGTACGTTAAAACTATTCATTTTACTCAGTTACCACATAAATTACAGGAAATTTTCTCCCCTTAAATTTATTACATTTCTATTTTCATAGTAAAATGAGTCGGAAAGGAGATATTCAGGTCTATTCTGTAACTTTAGCAACTTGCTAAACTGAGCAATATTGCTAAAGGCGCGTTCTTGAACGATATTCGACTAAAAAGTTGTTTAACTACCTTAAATCAAAGGTTCTCCCCCCCCTGTTATTGCGCCGCGCGCCGTTAATTTTTGCTCCATGTAATTTGTAATTTTCAGTTTGGGTGCTTTTTTTTTTTTATCTAGTAGTAGTAAAATTCGCGAATCCCCCCCTGTTATTGCGCCGCGCGCCTTTAAGTTTTTGCTCCATGTAATTTGTAATTTTCAGTTTGGGTGCTTTTTTTTTTATCTAGTAGTTGTAAAATTCGCGAATCCTCCTTCTGTTATTACGCTGCGCGGCGTTAAATTTTTGCCCCATGTAATATGTAATTTTCAGTTCGGGTGCATTTTTTTTATCTAGTAGTTGTAAAATTCGCGAATCCCCCCCTGTTATTGCGCCGCGCGCCTTTAAGTTTTTGCTCCATGTAATTTGTAATTTTCAGTTTGGGTGCTTTTTTTTTTATCTAGTAGTAGTAAAATTCGCGAATCCCCCCCTGTTATTGCGCCGCGCGCCGTTAAATTTTTGCTCCATGTAATTTGTAATTTTCAGTTTGGGTGCTTTTTTTTTTATCTAGTAGTAGTAAAATTCGCGAATCCCCCCCTGTTATTGCGCCGCGCGCCGTTAAATTTTTGCTCCATGTAATTTGTAATTTTCAGTTTGGGTGCTTTTTTTTTTATCTAGTAGTAGTAAAATTCGCGAATCTCCCCCTGTTATTGCGCCGCGCGCCTTTAAGTTTTTGCTCCATGTAATTTGTAATTTTCAGTTTGGGTGCTTTTTTTTTTATCTAGTAGTTGTAAAATTCGCGAATCCTCCTTCTGTTATTACGCTGCGCGGCGTTAAATTTTTGCCCCATGTAATATGTAATTTTCAGTTCGGGTGCATTTTTTTTATCTAGTAGTTGTAAAATTCGCGAATCCCCCCCTGTTATTGCGCCGCGCGCCTTTAAGTTTTTGCTCCATGTAATTTGTAATTTTCAGTTTGGGTGCTTTTTTTTTTATCTAGTAGTAGTAAAATTCGCGAATCCCCCCCTGTTATTGCGCCGCGCGCCGTTAAATTTTTGCTCCATGTAATTTGTAATTTTCAGTTTGGGTGCTTTTTTTTTTATCTAGTAGTAGTAAAATTCGCGAATCTCCCCCTGTTATTGCGCCGCGCGCCTTTAAGTTTTTGCTCCATGTAATTTGTAATTTTCAGTTTGGGTGCTTTTTTTTTTATCTAGTAGTTGTAAAATTCGCGAATCCTCCTTCTGTTATTACGCTGCGCGGCGTTAAATTTTTGCCCCATGTAATATGTAATTTTCAGTTCGGGTGCATTTTTTTTATCTAGTAGTTGTAAAATTCGCGAATCCCCCCCTGTTATTGCGCCGCGCGCCTTTAAGTTTTTGCTCCATGTAATTTGTAATTTTCAGTTTGGGTGCTTTTTTTTTATCTAGTAGTTGTAAAATTCGGGAATCCTCCTCCTGTTATTACGCTGCGCGGCGTTAAATTTTTGCCCCATGTAATATGTAATTTTCAGTTCGGGTGCATTTTTTTTATCTAGTAGTTGTAAAATTCGCGAATCCTCCCCCACTGTTATTACGCCGCGCGCCGTTAAATTTTTGCTCCAGGTAATTTGTAATTTTCAGTTTGGGTGCTTTTTTTTTTATCTAGTAGTAGTAAAATTCGCGAATCCCCCCCTGTTATTGCGCCGCGCGCCGTTAAATTTTTGCTCCATGTAATTTGTAATTTTCAGTTTGGGTGCTTTTTTTTTTATCTAGTAGTAGTAAAATTCGCGAATCCCCCCCTGTTATTGCGCCGCGCGCCGTTAAATTTTTGCTCCATGTAATTTGTAATTTTCAGTTTGGGTGCTTTTTTTTTTATCTAGTAGTAGTAAAATTCGCGAATCCCCCCCTGTTATTGCGCCGCGCGCCTTTAAGTTTTTGCTCCATGTAATTTGTAATTTTCAGTTTGGGTGCTTTTTTTTTATCTAGTAGTTGTAAAATTCGCGAATCCTCCTCCTGTTATTACGCTGCGCGGCGTTAAATTTTTGCCCCATGTAATATGTAATTTTCAGTTCGGGTGCATTTTTTTTATCTAGTAGTTGTAAAATTCGCGAATCCTCCCCCACTGTTATTACGCCGCGCGCCGTTAAATTTTTGCTCCAGGTAATTTGTAATTTTCAGTTTGGGTGCTTTTTTTTTATCTAGTAGTAGTAAAATTCGCGAATCCCCCCCTGTTATTGCGCCGCGCGCCGTTAAATTTTTGCTCCATGTAATTTGTAATTTTCAGTTTGGGTGCTTTTTTTTTTATCTAGTAGTAGTAAAATTCGCGAATCCCCCCCTGTTATTGCGCCGCGCGCCGTTAAATTTTTGCTCCATGTAATTTTCAGTTTGGGTGCTTTTTTTTATCTAGTAGTTGTAAAATTCGCGAATCCTCCCCCCTGTTATTACGCTGCGCGCCGTTAAATTTTTGCTCCATGTAATTTGTAATTTTCAGTTTGGGTGCTTTTTTTTTATCTAGTAGTTGTAAAATTCGCGAATCCCCCCCTGTTATTGCGCCGCGCGCCTTTAAGTTTTTGCTCCATGTAATTTGTAATTTTCAGTTTGGGTGCTTTTTTTTTATCTAGTAGTTGTAAAATTCGCGAATCCTCCTCCTGTTATTACGCTGCGCGGCGTTAAATTTTTGCCCCATGTAATATGTAATTTTCAGTTCGGGTGCATTTTTTTTATCTAGTAGTTGTAAAATTCGCGAATCCTCCCCCACTGTTATTACGCCGCGCGCCGTTAAATTTTTGCTCCAGGTAATTTGTAATTTTCAGTTTGGGTGCTTTTTTTTTATCTAGTAGTAGTAAAATTCGCGAATCCCCCCCTGTTATTGCGCCGCGCGCCGTTAAATTTTTGCTCCATGTAATTTGTAATTTTCAGTTTGGGTGCTTTTTTTTTTATCTAGTAGTAGTAAAATTCGCGAATCCCCCCCTGTTATTGCGCCGCGCGCCGTTAAATTTTTGCTCCATGTAATTTTCAGTTTGGGTGCTTTTTTTTATCTAGTAGTTGTAAAATTCGCGAATCCTCCCCCCTGTTATTACGCTGCGCGCCGTTAAATTTTTGCTCCATGTAATTTGTAATTTTCAGTTTGGGTGCTTTTTTTTTATCTAGTAGTTGTAAAATTCGCGAGTCCTCCCATGTTATTGCGCCGCGCACCTGTAAATTTTTGCTCCATGTAATTTTCAGTTTGGGTGCTTTTTTTTATCTAGTAGTTGTAAAATTCGCGAATCCCCCCTGTTATTTCGCCGCGCGCTGTTTTTTTTTACAATGTTAACACCGAAAACGCGATTCCGATCCGGCACTTCTGCGAATCGTTAGAGCGCGTCATGTAAAAATTATAATCCCCCCCCCCGCGTCCTTAATTTATTGTATTGCTATAGCCGTTGGGGGTTTATCAGTTGAACATTGAAAACGCGATTGCGATGTGGAACTTAATAAAAATGTTGGCTCTGGTAACGCCAGCACTCTAATTGACCCCCTTTCCTCGGGGTCCATCGTGTGAAGTTTAACCAAGAGCGGTTGAAGTCGAAAATGTCTACGAATTTTTATAACTTGTCAATAATTTGTATTTTGTACTTTGCAGATTCGAAATGATGGGCCCACTACAAGGAGGAGTCCACCGTCCACGGCAATGATGGCAGAGGTGCGTGGCCGGATCCACTCGTCAGCAATCAAGTGCCGCGGTGTTTGTTAATTTTATATGATCCAATACTTTGTAATAATTTATATTGATGTTGAATAAATGTAAACTAAAGTACAACAGAATTTTATTTACAAGTCCCCTACTACAGAACTTAGAAAATGTTATAAAATATTTCGAGAAAAATTTGGGCAGCCTTTCGTTTTAAGCTTCTTTGGTATCACTAACCAGTCGGCTCGCTCCGCTCGCGGTTGGCTCGCTGCGCTCGCATGGTCCCGACCGCCCGCCCCTAGACGATGCGCTGCTTATATACCCAAATCCCCCACTTTACCTACACGAAAGGTGGGGTCGGTTTCCGAATGCATACCGAACTCGAATCGCACTCCCACCACTAGACGTCAAAAATTATTTTGACAATTGGACTTAGCAAATTTTTGAAAAGTTTTAAATTTGTCTCATCTCAAATTTTTAAAATTTGTTACTTTGATACCAGGAGCGCATAAGTTAAAGGAGGTAAATTTTATTGCTCCTAATACACTGACGTTTCATTTCGGTAAGGAGGTAAATATTTAAATTATCTCTTTCGATTCATGCACTCCTGATACTCGAGAAATTTTTAAAATTTATTTATTTGTACCAGGAGGTACAAAAGGAGGTATTATTTTATTTTCATGCTCCTGATACATCGAATTTTCATTTGAGATACTTACGAAAATTTTAACTGTGATACCAGGATTGCATAAGTTGAAGGAGGTATTTTTTTATATTTTGCTCCTAAAACACCAACGTTGCATTTAGAAAATCTTGTCACAATTTTAAAGTTTACTACCAGGAGCACATAAATTATAGAAGGTGAAATATCTAACTTATTTATACCTTCGTTGATTCAAGTGTTGCTAATACATGGACAATTTGCGCATAACTTCAAGGAGGTAAAAAATTTCAGTGATGATGAAATTTCACTTTAAAAAAATACAATTGTACAAAAATATGTAATCATAAAATTTATTGCAAAAATAAGTACAAAGTAATATTTTCCATTTCATTTTTAATTTTGTAACTAAAACTTTCCATTCCAGTGGTCCCAATCGCGCTTGATGGATGGATGCGTATCTGAAATAAGAACCAAATATTAAAATCACTCTTTTACTGCTTACCCAGCGAAATTTCAATAATCCAAAAAATTACAAAATTACAAGAATAATTAATTTTCAATAAATTTAATTCCTGGAAAATAAATTTAATTCCAAGAAATTTAAATTATTTCCAAGAAATTTAATTCCAGGAAAATAAATATAATTCCAAGAAATTTAAATTATTTCCAAGAAATTTAGTTCCAGGAAAATAAATCTAATTCCAAGAAATTTAAATTATTTCCAAGAAATTTAGTTCCAGGAAAATAAATTTAATTCCAAGAAATTTAAATTATTTCCAAGAAATTTAGTTCCAGGAAAATAAATTTAATTCCAAGAAATTTAAATTATTTCCAAGAAATTTAGTTCCAGAAAAATAAATCTAATTCCAAGAAATTTAAATTATTTCCAAGAAATTTAGTTCCAGGAAAATAAATTTAATTCCAAGAAATTTAAATTATTTCCAAGAAATTTAGTTCCAGAAAAATAAATCTAATTCCAAGAAATTTAAATTATTTCCAAGAAATTTAGTTCCAGGAAAATAAATTTAATTCCAAGAAATTTAAATTATTTCCAAGAAATTTAGTTCCAGAAAAATAAATCTAATTCCAAGAAATTTAAATTATTTCCAAGAAATTTAGTTCCAGGAAAATAAATTTAATTCCAAGAAATTTAAATTATTTCCAAGAAATTTAGTTCCAGAAAAATAAATCTAATTCCAAGAAATTTAAATTATTTCCAAGAAATTTAGTTCCAGGAAAATAAATTTAATTCCAAGAAATTTAAATTATTTCCAAGAAATTTAGTTCCAGGAAAATAAATTTAATTCCAAGAAATTTAAATTATTTTCTAGACATAAAAATCCAAGAAAAGCAGAGTAAAAGTATATGTTAAAAATGCCCTTTTTGAATTAATTGTGAGAATTTTTTCAGAATTTCTTATGTAAAAAGACAGTCCTCCACAAATTTTCAGCCTTCTAATTTATTTCCTGTCGACTGTAGAAGGAAAAAACAGTTTTTTCACATTGCTTCATATTTTGTCATTTGTATTGTACTAGGAGATATCCGAAAAATCTCTAAATTTGCGAGTAAAATCTCGGCTTCGCCTCGTCTACGAAAGTCTCATGGTTGTAAAATCTCATTTTACGGCCTTGTGATGAAAACTATTATTTTAGAAATCATTCGCGGTTAAATTCAACAACATATGAATTGATCAATGTAAAAAAAAAAATATTTGGCCATCATGTTAGAATTTTGGTACCACTTTAAAAATATGTTGACATGATTCTGTTTTGGAATCCCTACCAGTTTTAACTTGTAGGATTAAGAGCGCGCTGCAAATATTGATGCAAAAACATGTTTCGACAGATGGAGTACCCTAAAATATTAATCTTTTATATTTATCTTTTCACAAAAACGGAATTCTAATAATTTATAAAAGTCATATGAATAAACGATAACTAAGCTAGGCAATAAGGAAGTTTGAGCTTCCGTTGTTGAATATTTACAAGTATATTCCAAAAAGATATGCACATGTGAAAATATTGAATATATTTAAAAATATTTATCTTTGAAAGCTCAAACTTCCTTATTGCCTAGCTTAGTTATTGTTTATTCATATGACTTTTATAAATTATTAGAATTATGTTTTGGTAAAAAGAAAACTATAAAAGATTAATATTTTAGGGCACGCCATCTGTCGAAACATGTTTTTGCATCAAAATTTGCGGCGCGCTCTTAAAGTTAAAACTTGTAGGGATTCCAAAACAGAATCATGTCAACATTTTTTTAGAGTAGTACGAAAATTTATTCTAACATTGTTAAATAATTTTCTTTAATATTGATCAATTCTTATTTTGTTGACTTGAATTGCGAAGAAACTCAAAAATTTTAGTGTAACAAATGACTTGGAATTTTGTGTTAGTATCTCCTATATCGCTTACAAGGGGACCTTGTCGACGACTTTTCCCCGATTGACACAATTTTTAACATACCTTTTAGGAAATAATTTTTTATACTTCAGGTTAAAATTTCAGGACCCGGATTTGAATAAATTTTTATTAAATCGATTTTAAAAATCCAATAAATTCGTATTATAAATTAGGTCTAATGCGAATTGCCTCCAAGTTCTTATCTAATTTAAAAAGGTTTGTTCAACTATTTAACCTCACTTTTTGTTACATAATTATTAATAATAATTCTCGTAAAATCACGCAAATAACTAGTTAATATGTTACTTAGACATGTTACAATTACTGAGAATTAATTCATAGCATTTTCTGTACGTTTCATATGTACATTTACACAGTTTAATAGTTAACATAATGCTTTCGTGGGTATTCAAGATTGCGACAACTGCCAAAAGGAACATTGCAAGTTTTTTTTAATTTCTGAAAGATTTCAAACAACAAATTAGATTAAAGGAACTTCTCATATCAGAATTTACTGCAAACGTTGGATTTATAAAATATCAGATTAATGAAACTACTAAGAAAACAAATTCACAAGGGTGAAAAGCCTTGTGAAATAAGAATAAATGCCTTTAGGTATTATTGTTACTCTTATTAACAAAGTAAAATATAATTATATAATAATATACATACTTCTATTTGTTTAAAGAATTGGCTAAAGTTAATAATTTACAATATTTAATTAAAAAAAAAATTCATTTCCTTTCGATTAAATTCCTTCGGTTGATTCCGATTATCGCTTTTCTTCTTCTACCTCCTTTATTAATGGGTTTTACAAATTTCTAAGTGCCCCAGT
Organism: Rhagonycha lutea; assembly: GCA_958510855.1. Taxonomy (NCBI): domain Eukaryota; kingdom Metazoa; phylum Arthropoda; class Insecta; order Coleoptera; family Cantharidae; genus Rhagonycha; species Rhagonycha lutea. The sequence continues at coordinate 1,566,578 of OY294040.1, read as the reverse complement.
TACCTGTAAAAGAAGTATCTAAATTATTTATAAAGGATTCTTAAATTCTTATTGATTTTCAAATTTAAACTTACACGGCTTTTCACCTTTGTGAATTTGTTTTCTTAGTAGTTTCATTAATCTGATATTTTATAAATCCAACGTTTGCAGTGAATTCTGATATGAGAAGTTCCTTTAATCTAATTTGTTGTTTGAAATCTTTCAGAAATTAAAAAAAACTTGCAATGTTCCTTTTGGCAGTTGTCGCAATCTTGAATACCCACGAAAGCATTATGTTAACTATTAAACTGTGTAAATGTACATATGAAACGTACAGAAAATGCTATGAATTAATTCTCAGTAATTGTAACATGTCTAAGTAACATATTAACTAGTTATTTGCGTGATTTTACGAGAATTATTATTAATAATTATGTAACAAAAAGTGAGGTTAAATAGTTGAGCAAACCTTTTTAAATTAGATAAGAACTTGGAGGCAATTCGCATTAGACCTAATTTATAATACGAATTTATTGGATTTTTAAAATCGATTTAATAAAAATTTATTCAAATCCGGGTCCTGAAATTTTAATCTGAAGTATAAAAAATTATTTCCTAAAAGGTATGTTAAAAATTGTGTCAATCGGGGAAAAGTCGTCGACAAGGTCCCCTTGTTAGTACAAAAAAAAATGAAGAAATATGAAAAAACGATTTTTTCCTTCTTAAGTCAACAGGCATTCAATTAGAAGGCTGAAACTTTGCACACGACGGTCTTTTCACATAACAAACTTTGTAAAAATTACCACCATAAAATTCAAAAAGGGCATATTAACATACTTAGGGCCAGTTCCACCATCTCTGGACCGAGTGGTAAACATCGACCGATTAGTTTGAGGGCTGATTAGCTTGCTTTAATCATGGTTAAAAAGGTGGTGGGACAGTCTTTTCTACTTAACCGTGATTAACTCGAACTAACCGTGATTAAACTACTTAACCAGAGTTGGTGGAACTGACTCTGCTAAACCCTTTAATAAAATTCTAACAAATTACTTTGATTTCCAAGAAGGAGAGGGTTCGCGTATTTGCAATAATTATTAAATCAAACAATGGCCATGACTGAAAATTACAAATTCAGAGAGTCCAGTCATTTGGTGCTCAAATAGGGAGTTACTGGGAAAGTTTTCCGGGGGTGTTAAAAATTGGTATTTTTATAGATTTCGACGTGTCCTTTTTGAATTTTTACTTTGTCACCTCGTATCTTTTCTGCTCGCGCCGCCAAGTTGGAAAAATGGGGCTCAAAACAGTTCTTTGACAATATCTCATTTCCGACTCATTGTACGATGAAAATAGTTATGTAGTAATAAATTTAACTGGAGAAAATTTCCTGTAATTTATGGGGTAACCTTGTTATTGTAAAAAAAAATGAATAGTTTTAACGTACAAGCGCCGCAAAGTCTACACCAACACCCGTTTGGGTCAAAAAGCTCATTTTCACACCACAAATAATGAGGTAGAGGAAATGGCACGTTTTTCTTTAGTGTTATCCCCAGTAGGCCTAATCTACATTATAATTAAATTATATTTACTTCCTAAAATTACCTCTTACTTAAATTAATATTACGAAACTTGGTGCATTCTTCTTCGTTTTCCTATCCTTGCTGGACCAGGTCTTGCGAGTTCATCTTCTTCAGTACCAAGCAAATCGTAAATATATAAATTTCTTCCAAGAATAATTCGCAAGTTCCACTACAAGATAGAGATAAAGAGGCAGAAACGGAGACCGTTCTCGAGCAAACATATAATGAATAACAAAGGAACGAGAGGATTATAACGAAGCTGATAATCCTAGCGCCGATAATGTGGAAGAAATTCATATCTGTGCCGTTTTTCTCCGTACCGAAGACGATCAACTTGCGAAACCTAGTTCGAGAATAGGAAAGAGAAGGAGAATTGCTCTAAGTTTCGTAATAGTAATTTAAGTAAGTAATTACTTAAACTGACGTAACTGACAGATAAATAAACTGTCACCAATCACATTTTCACATTTCAGTAAAATCACCAATCAACAAGGAGGTTTATAAATTTACTGAACACATAGTTACCTGACACTTTAACCAGAGGTGAATATATCGGCCCTTAATATAATTTAATTACATGTGGATAAGGCCTACTGGGGATATCACAAAAGAAACACGCGCCACTTACTGTACCTCATTGATGGTGTGGAAATAATTTTTTGACAATCACACATGTTGGTGAAGATTTTGAGGCGGCGGCACTCGTACGCTAAAACTTTTCATTTTACAAAAAAAGGTTACCACATAAATTACAGGAAATTTTCTCTAGTTTAATTTATTACATAACTATTTTCATCGTAAAATGAGTCGGAAGTTTTTAGACTTAGGCTTTTACTTTTTCGGCGTAATTTTTCCAATTGCAAAGATACAAGGTGGCAAAGTAAAACATTCGAAAAGATGACGTCGAAATCTATAAAAATATCAATTTTCAAAACTTCCGGAAAACTTTCCAGGTAAAACTACCAAATGACTGGACTAAAAGATGAAATTTAGCTTTCCGCCGCGAAAATACAGGAGGGTATCGGGTTTTTCCAATTATTAGATAAAAAAAGGGAACTTGGTCGAAATGTTGGCATAAATAATTATAAAATCTTACCTCCAAGATAGAAGCTTTCACCTCATGACCGCATCCAATTCCTCCACTTAGAAGAACAAGGTAGCATTGCATTCAACTCCTATCACCATCTTCATCGACGATATTGTCGATGGACCCAAACCAAATATTGCGATCTACAGTCCATACATCTAGAAAAAAGAACACATAACATAGTTACAAAATTATCACCATTGAAAAACAAAAAATAAAAAAAGGACATGGACGAATTCATATAATATGTTAAAAAGGATCAGGTATTTTGTGGTGAAGTTAAAATATTACGCAATAGAGAACGCGTTACACCCAATTCCACCAATTGACAGAAACATAAATTTCCAAAGGACGAATTTTCGTTTATGCAAATTAGCTCCGCCCGGTCATAATTCCTTGGGCTAACTTTAACAATGTCACCAGAAAATGGTAAGTTCCCAACGTGGATTTGTAGGTTACGTTGAGGATTTTTTTTGAGTAGCCGATGGTCTACCTGAAACGCGATTCCAATTTGGCTATTTCCTTTAGAATTAGGTCGCGTTATGTCAGGTGGGACATGGGCATCCATAACAGAAGAAAATATAATAATAAGAAGGACAACTTGGTGCTTATGAGGAACGAAAACACCAAGTGACAGTTTCATTGGATTTGTGGCAAAAACTTTTATGAGAAAAAAACCAAATTGCACTAATGTAACAACTACAAAGGATGGTGGAAATTAATTGAAAAAAAAAAGACACTAACTGACCTGACTAAACTGACTGCGGGGTGGGTTTCTTCAATTTTCCAATGTTGTTGTGAAATGTTTCACCATTCATCTTGGTCGCTATGAAAATCTAAAACAAATACGTAATATTAGAATTATTATTATTATTGAGAGGTTATGAAATAATAAATTGAAACCATTTTTGACTACCTACTTGAATGGTATTTTCAGATAGCATTACATGATTACGGGCACTTTTGTACAACAATGATTTATACTAATAATAATACAAATTTTGATATGTCAGTTTTATAAAAATATCTGTAATTATTTTTTATCGACTACAGTAAATTGCTGTCATTAATGTGATGAAACTACAATAGATGGCAGCAGTACAAATAATAATGGTAATAAGGTGATCTGTAGATGTGGATAAGTAATAGATATCTGTAATTGTCGGTAAATACATAAGTCCCTAGTTGAAAAATTTGACTGTAGATGTCAGCAGTTCAATGTCGGTATAGATAGTAGATATCTGTAATTGTTGATTGATGAGTAGTAATCTGCAGCTATCGGTAAGATCGTAGTTAACCGTAATTATAAATGGTGTCCCTATAATTAAGTTGTCAAAACCAAAAGATTGACAGATCATGCTTTTTTTAAATTTCCACGCGGCAAACTACTTTATTTATAGGCAAAAAAATATAACACTTACCTTACCATTAATAATAATGCAACAGCGCTCTTGAAAAATTCCGCCTCAACTTAGGTTTTTCTTCATCTTGTTGGACTAAGTTTCCCAGCAAAACATTTCCTTCCAAGTCAACAAACAACTTTAAACTAATTCTGTCCAACCACCAAGATCCTCTTTGAATGGCTCTTGGATGTTTCAAATCTGCAAGTAGAAAATATACACATTAATCGAGATGACATTCATTTTCATTCTGATCAAATTCAACTCAAGGGTACAGCAGAGACGTAAAGTTCACACGATTTTAGTTGCCAAACGAAAATTATAAGCTGGGGGGGGCTTACAATTTTCGCGTGCGGCTACATAACTCTTGGAGTGATGTGACGAGTCCAGTATTTAATCGAGTTAAACTCGAGTAGCGTCTGTATTCGAATAACTCGAATTTTAAATATGCATGCACGGAATAGGAACGAATAGCAATGTGACGAGTCGAATAATTTTTTAACTCGAAAAAAAGAAAGAAAAATAATAAAGAAAAATTCTTAACAACTAAAAATATTCCACTCGTCACATCACTATCTTGGAGGAACTGAGGGATCTGTGTTTTCAGGTTAAAAGCCTGCATAATATGGAAGCATTTCCGATTCATGTAGGTACATTTGAATGACAACAGAAAGTGAAAATTACTTGAAATAATATTTTTACATTTCAATATAAATGTGCACTTAAAGTAACCCAAGTAAATATGAAATTCTGTAGAACAAAAAGTTCTTGTAGATATACATATTAAGGGGAGAGTAGGGTATTAAATTTTTTTTGGGGGATTTCTATAAAAAATTTTTAACTGAATGCATAACATCTCAAGAATATTGTGTCAAAATTTCAAGTCGATCAGAGCAAAATTGACGACGTTATAAGTAATTTTATACCTTATCTTCTATCTTTTATAAGTTTATATCAGAACTTTAAAGCGATTTTCCCACAACTCACGTTTTCAAAGTCGGTGAACCTCATAACTTCAAAACTACTGCACCGATCCTTTTGAAATTTTGAACACTATTTCTGTACATAATTTACGAGGTAACGCTGGAGAGTTTTTTTTTAAATTTGTTAATATTTTATTATTTTACAATAACAAATTTGCCGATTTTTTTCGCAAAAATCGTGTTTTTCCCTTCAAAGTGTTCCCAAAAAGTGAAAAATTGAAATTTCGAAAAACCCTCCCAGCGTTACCTGGGGAAAGCGATTATCTAACGAAAAAACTTTGATTTTTTGATTTCCGATAATCCAGCACCGAGTTATGAGGTTCACCGCAATTCTACTTTCTTCCGAAACGTTTCCGAATAATTGCTGCCATTGCCGTATTTTTTAATATTTCTTCATGAAAATATTACACAATATTCTTCGAATGTTATACTTTAATGTACCATTGGTTTTAATAAATAGATTTTAACTGAGTCGTCAAAAAAAATTCACAAAAATGTGCCTTTTTTTGCACGAATTAACCCTACTCCCCTTAATGGACATTAAAATATTAACAAAATCTTACCTGCAAGATAGAAAATTCTGTGCCTTATAAACTCCTCCAGTAAAACCACTCCTCCATTAAAAGTAGGTATAACGGTTGATGTACACCAGTAATACCACTGCACAATACTACGTTCCCAATTTTCATTGACGATATTCTGAATACGAAAAAAAACTAGGTGATCTAGGTCGCCTCCTTCAAGCAAGACATCATTACTGTGGGTGCAGCTACAACAAGAACACCTAATATAGTTAGAAAATTAATACTACATGCTGCCGCACAAATGGATCAGGTTTTTTGTCAAGAAGTTAAATTACTTTACGCAAAAATGGTAAAACCGCTTCTGATAGATTTAATGCTGTGTTGGGTTGTGGAGTCTTTTGAGTGACTCATTAGACTACCGAATTTTTCACTTCCTTCGAGTGCAGAAAATTCGAAAAATTATTTTCATCTTTCTTTTCTCAATTATCTCATAACACTTGTGCCCTCAGAGTCTCGATTCAAAATACCTGCTTGTAAATTAAAACTCCTTTCCGTGAAAACAAAATTTAATTTTGTAATTAAATTATGTTTAATTTATTGTTAAAAGCAGCAATACCCCCCCCCCCAAGTTAAACAATAATATCTAAAATGAATGAAGAACAAGAAAATTACTAGCAAAAGTGCGCGTCAAAGGGATCAAATTCAATTCATTTGCATTCTTACATGGGGAGTTTTCACCCGATTCGTTGCAAAACTTGCATCCCTAATAATCTGGTTTTGCGAGAGAAAAACTAAATTACACCAATGATACTTATATAACGGATAGTAGAAACTTGATTGAAAAAAAGACTAAACTGACCTGTCGTTTTTAAATGCTACGACCGCTCGAGGTTTCTTCAAATTTCCAATTGTCCTTGTACAATTTTGCATTCCACCATTCAACTCGTTCGGTATGAAAGCCTACAAACAAATACTTAATTTACTGTAAATATCACAAAATGATGCATCTAATTTAAAAATTATTAAGTTCTTTATACAATGACGCCATATTGTGAGGTTATAAAATACTTGAAACAGAAAGACAACGTACCACAAATTATAAGCATTTTTAGATCGAATAAAAGCATTAATTGATTACAGCTATCATCAGGAGCACATTTGTACAAAAATCATATGCTAATTTTCATTTTTAACCTGATAATTAATTTATTTCTTTGCTACTTTTCGTTGAAAAACTTCACAATAATTTATCTCGTCGTATACTGTCGGGTCACGAAGTTTGTGAACGCCACACGAGACACGACGATTACGAATCGGGACACAGGCGTACGTATTATTTTTTTCATAGGGGGGGTCAACAGAATTCATTTAAAATTATTATAAAAAGAATTAATAACAATTAAAAATAATTAATAAATCATGAAATAGCAATTTAAGATACATTTTCAATTTAAATAAATCAAATCAAATAGATTATACAGACAGATCATGGATTTTATTTGTGTGAAAGGATGAAAATGAACAAAAATTAGCAAAACGCACTTTAATTTCTTTTCTTTTTTATTTGTGTATATTTTTAAAAATATTTCTGTAATTCAGACAGAAAGAAAATTTTATCTATAAAAAAATACGAATTTTCTAAAATAAAATTTAATTACAAAAACTTCTGTAACAAATTTTCCAAACAAAATTTTTTGGAATCTCTATTATTAATCCTTAATTCTTTCAAATTGCTCTATGGATTTGTAGCAAACACTAAATAATTTGTCTGATTGTCGATTTTTAAATTCAAAAATTTAACACTCTTTATAGAGAACGCATGGTAGGTCACTACCTGCCATTCGTAATCCGGATATTTCTCCAACATAATCTGTCTCACCAGATTACATTTATCAAAATCGCTGCTGAAATACATGTACGCTCTTTTAATCGCCTCAATTGCATCATCTTTGATGGACGAGTTTACATTTCTTGATGTTTCCACTATTACCTTAAACAAAACGTTTTTGACCTCTTTGTTTTTGAATTATTTTATGGGCAAACCGTGCTACTTACCGACGTTTGTGTACACAATTTAAAAAAGCAAAGCGACACGAAAATGAAAAAATATACTGATGAATTCATTTTAAAGAATCACAAGCATTTGTTGTTTACGTTGTAATCAGTAAGGACTAACTACTGATTTGTAATCAGGCAGCTTTAAAAATGGTTTAATCATCAAATATAAATTCGAGTACATTTTACGTAATATTGGTAGAATAAAAGAAGCTATTTTGTTATTTGCGTGAAGAGATACCTAAATTGAAATAAATATCGGTTGTGTAAGAAGTATTGATTGATAAATTAACAAAATTATCAGAAGGAAGGGTCAAATGTCGAGCAATAAATTACTAGAAATTAAGTTGAGAAATACTGGTAATTTTTAATTGGGTTAAAATGATATTAAGTTATCGTTGTAAATTAACAGTGCTTGATTTGAGAATTTTTTTGTTTGGAAAAACTTTGTGAAAAACAGGAACGTAGCAACAGGTGGTGCCATGGGGCCGGCGGCCCTTTTGCCACAATTTGAAATTCATTCAATCTATACAGTAGAAACTCACAAACAAACGAAAATAACAGAGAAGAAAAATTCAAAAATCCAAAGGCATATCAACTGAATATATTATTAAAAAATTTAAGTTTGGGAAGCTTCAAAGCTTGAGATTTTACCATAATATAGGGTGTTTTTTTAGCTGCATGAGAACTTCAAAATGAAATAAAACATTAAAAACCTGACGGAATGTTTTGGTTATAATTTTTTTATGAAAGTACAGTTAAAGGCATTTATGATTTGACATGACTTCCGGCATGTGACCACCACCACTAATGGTTACGAAGCGCATCCGTTCAGTCCAATTTTTGACCACTTTTTCCAATATTTCTGGCTTTATTTCATAAATGGCTTGCTGAATATTAGCCTCCAATGCTTCTAGAGTTGTTGGTTTGTTAGCATAAACCATGGATTTAACATACCCCCACAGAAAATAATCTGGAGGTGTCAAATCACACGATCTTGGAGGCCAATTGATAGGACCACGTTTTGAAATAATGTTGTCACCAAATTGTCCTTTCAATAAATTGATGGTTTCGTTGGCTGTGTGGCACGTAGCACCATCCTGTTGGAACCATAAGTTGTCAATGTTTAGCTCTTGAAGTTTTGGAAACAAAAATGTATTGAGCATGTGTCGATATCTCACACCATTCACCGTAACGGTAGCTCCTTCCTCATTTCGAAAGACATATGGACCAATGATGCCGTTGGCGTGTATTCCACACCAAACAGTCAATTTTAATGGATGCAATGGAGTCTCAAGATAATGTCCCGGATTGGTCTCACTCCATATACAGCAATTTTGTTTGTTCACATACCCATATTTAACCAGAAATGTGCCTCGTCACTGAACAAAATTTTACGGCAAAAAAATGGATCCACTTCCAATTGGTTGTGAGCCCAATTTGGTAGCGTTGTTCAATGGTCAATCTATGCATTATCAAATGCCAAACCTTGCTAAACACAAATGTCAAAAAACTGTTTCCATAGCAATCTTGATTCAATTGTTATCCCTATTGAAAGTTCTCATGCAGCTAAAAAAACACCCTATATAATACTTACAGATTACAGAGGTGTAGTTATCGTCCATTTCGAAAATTTACCAATTTTGAATAAAATCCTTTTAAAATTTAATTTCTTTTATGGGGACTGAAAAAATTTAATTCTGTTATAAAAATGTATTGATTTAATTCGCTATAGATACAAAATGACACTTTAATGGTCGATTGCTTAATTCTCTTAAGTGTTAAGTGAGTGAGCATAAATCGGCCATAAGTTTGGGTCTACAAAAATGAGTAGGTAATCGAAATGATCAATTGATCTGAAATAATTTAAAATATTTTTTAATAAAATTAAATTTTGTACAGTTGTCTTTTTTTACATAGTATGGTATTATACAATAATAAAAATTTATTAATATGTACATTGAGTATTTCGTTAACGAATTAATAATTTACAACGAATTCTTAAGTCTTCATATTTTGGAGTTTATACATATACACATTACACAGTTAAATATTTTTACAATTTCCTTTGTGCATGATGTTGCATTTTACAGTCTTAAGGCTAAGAATGGCAACAGAATTAACTACTTAAATCTAATGAGCAATTGTTGTACATTTATTTACAAAATTATTAAACATTTTCGTTTATTACGTACCTAGTAGTAATTTAAATACAGTTTTTTTACACAGCCAGATCACCTTGTCTATTAGATTCACTTTAATTGTTATAATCTGAGTTCGGCATCAACTACAGTCTTACTTCGACTTTGAGGAGGTTGCCTCGATACGACGTGGTGAGAAGTCGGTAAACCAGGCGTCACTAAAGGCGATATCGACGGCGATTTTGTGGCCAGTGGGGAGAGGGATGGCGAAAAACTAGGCGACATCGCCGTCGATGTGGTAAAGGTACTGCCAGATGCGTCGTGACTAATCGGCGATCTTGGGAGCTTATGAACCTGATTATGATTACTAACGATGTGATGACTAGAACCTCCTCTAGCATTTAAAACAGGCATTGCTATGGATCTTGGTGCAACGCTTGTAATTAATGGAGGCGGCACATTTTTTATTGGCGCAACTGAAGATTTACTTTTCACGCTCGAATTTCCACTTGCGACGCTTTGTATTGATGCCGTATCATCTTTCAGTCTTGCTATCTCAGAAAAAACATGAGCCAATGGTTGATATTGTGGTCCCCAATCTAATAAATAATCCCAGTTATAACTACCCGCCAGCTCTTCCTCGCTATGCACTATGGAACTAAGGGAACCGTTCATGGACGGCTGATGAGTAACGGTGGAGATATCACCGTAACCTCCGATAGCCATGACGTGTTCCATGGTGGTACTTAAAGTAGTAGAATTAACGACGCCACCTTCACCGTTAGAACTTGCGCGATCGCTACCCGCTACGTCGTTTAATTTTGCGTAAATTAAATTTGTAATGTCATTATCGGTGCTTCCGTGCTCCTCGAACATGTGAAGTCCGTCCAAAGGCACATTTTGGTGAAGATGCATCGTATCTTTACTACTTCCCGCTCGAGGATCGGCGCACATTCGCGGAGCAGCTTGAGGAACACCCGTACTGTTGTTATTCACTATGCCAAGTCTCGCCAAATATTCTTGAGTGTTGCGAACAGAAACGTCCGATAAATTGTCATCGTCGTCGTTCTGTCGATGAATACCCGAGTCTCTTTGCAAAGGACCTTCGTTTATCATTCTTATTTCCTCATCCTCTCCGTCTTCACCGTCCTCGGCTGAGCCTCGTCCACTGGAACCCGACTGCTCGGAACCCGATAATTCCGAAGTGGTCGCCGCACCTGAGTTTGAGCTAGCCGCATGTCCCGCTCCGTAAGGCGGAATTTCGTCGTATTTAGGAGGAGCAAACTGATTATTGTTACTTCCAGAAACGACACCCCCCCTGATCGGAATTGTATCAAACGCGCTAGGATCGACGTAATTATTCGAAGCGGACACACTATCGTTTCCTAAATTGGGTTTATTTACTTTCTTGTTGCGCTTATTCCTCATGTGCATGAAAACGAGCACAGCACCAAACGAAGTGAGCAATAAAATGAACGCAATTAACAATCCAAGTGCCCAATCTGCTAAACCTCCGTTTGCAGCAGTAACAGTTTTATTGCCGTCTTTATTGATCGCCAAATTGGTGCCCAAATCTGCTAACGGATCCAATGTGATTTCAACAAACGTCATATTCGTTAAAGATCCTTGGCGGCCAGAACTAGCGGTTACTACTAACCCGACATCTTTTACGTTCTCCAGAGCATCGGAATTGCTGAATTTCTTTTTAATCTGAATCGCTCCGGAAGTACGATTAATTTTAAAGTACTGATGCTGCGTGGATAATTGATAAACAATTCTCCCATCTAAACCTTTATCTCTATCGGTGGCCATTACATGACCAACAATGTATCCAACCGGTAAACTTCCCGACGGGGAAGTCGTCAAAACAAATCTGTAAGTGCGCTCCGTAAATTGAGGATGGAATTCATCTCTACTTTCAATTTCAATTCTCACTTTCACAACCGCCGATTTACCACCGATGTCGTTGGCTTTCAAATTAAACAAATAACGATTTCGTTGTTCATAATCGAAGACGGAATTAGTGGTGACTAACCCGGTGGTGGAATCTACACGAAATAGTTTCCAGGTTTCATCCGTTCCTTGATAGCTGTTACTTGAAGACAAGCTACCAATGGAGTAGTTAAGCGAACCAAAAACTCCTTTATCTAAATCGGTTGCGTGTGCCGTAAAAATTGCAGTTCCTATCGACTCATTTTCGCCGATAATTTCCAAGTACTCAGAAACTGGAAAACGTGGAGCGTTATCGTTCTGATCTTCTAACAAAATACGAAAATTATTCAAGGTACAAATCGAAGGTTTTCCAAGATCGCATGCCTTGATCACCAGGTTGTGCTCCACGAACCCGCGATCGTAATCCAATGTTTGGTTAATCTTCAAAATTCCGGTTTGTTCTTCCAATTTAAACAGGAGAAAATCGTTTCCAGAAGTAACGCCGTAAACGATTTTCGAGTTATCCGATCCTTTTTGATCTGCATCGCTGGCATGAAACTGCATAATACTCGATCCGATCGGCAATCCTTCACTGATGCTTATTTCGTAATCGGATTGTTGGAAAACTGGAGCGTTATCGTTCACATCTTCCACCGTTATGAAAACTTCAACGGCGGTCGAATTTTCCATTAAACGATCTTCACTCTTTAATTTTAGAGTGTAGGACGCTTGAGTTTCTCTATCCAAAGATTTGATTAAAACTATAACTGCAGAAGGACTCAAAATTTCGAAAACTCCCTCGGAGTTTCCTTCTGTGATGTATAATTTGTGATTGGAATTTGGTAATCTCAAAATGACCGAACCTTTTGGGGTGTTTTCCAATATTTGGAGTCTGAAAATTAAAACAAAAAGTGAGTAACTTAAAAACGAGATTATGGGAAATTAAAAGTATACCTGTAGTTATGTTTCGATGGCTGTGGTTCAAATCCAGAGTTGCTGTTTACTTTGATGTAAACCGAAGAGGCCGAACTCAACGGAGGGTTTCCAAAATCGGCAGCTAAGAGTGTAATTTGGAGATCTTGTTTTAAGGTTGAAGAAACGTTGCTTAGATTGACTTTCAATATTCCATCGTATTCTCCAATCGAAAATCCAGGAATTGGCTTGAAAAGTGAGTATCGTATTTTTGCGTTGTCTTCTGAATCAGCATCAGTCGCATTAACGGTTAAAATTTCGTACAAAGCATTGGAATTCCCATCTAAAATTAAATTAAATTTATGCTCTACCTCTAGATTCGTACACCCTTAAAATTTATTTAAAAGCATCTAATTATTATACCTGGTAACGTTGTATGATAAAAGTTTTGAGAAAATTCTGGAGCATTATCGTTAACATCGGTAATTTTGATAGTTAAAATGGTTTGGGCAGTGTGCGCTGTGTCGGAGGCCGAAATTTTCAAATTGTACTCCTGCTTTGTTTCGTAATCCAACGGCATTTTCAAGATAACTTTTCCACTAAACCGATCGATGCTGAACATTTCCAAAACGTCGGCGTTATTATTCAAAGAAAAACTGTACGTCAGTGGTGGATTCGTATCAACGTCGTTAGCTGTTACGGCGGTCAAGACGGTCCCAACTTCTGTAGCTAAAAGCAAAAAAGTTTAGTACCGGAAATCTGAATTTTGGAGTCACTTACTTTCGCTCACTGTTATGATACTGTGAGGAGGAAAAGTCGGTTGATTATCGTTGACGTCTACGATATTTATGCGAACCCTCGTGGTTCCAGTCATTTGAGGAACTCCCTCATCGGTGGCTATAACCGTAAGCCTGTAAGTGTCTCGAATTTCGCGATCGAGAACAATATTTGTCTTCAAAATGCCACTAAAAGCCGGCTCTATCATAAAAGCGTTATCGTGATTTCCATCCACAATGTGGTACAACACACGGGAATTTCCATCTTCATCTGCATCGAAAGCAAACACTTGCAGCACGAAAGCTCCTTTACTGTTTCCTTCCCAAACCGTCGCGCTGTATTCTTGTTGCGTAAAGGTGGGCGCATTGTCGTTTTGATCCATCAACTTCACTAAAACTTGGCAAAAACCGTGCAAACTTACACTTCCTTCCGTTCTTGCTTCAACTACCAAACGAATTTCTTTCCTTAACTCGTAATCCAAATACTTAGAATTACGCACTTGAATCACTCCACTTTCCGAATTAATAACGAAAATATTAGCTTCGTTTCCACTTCCAAGAAAGTAATGAATCTTTTGTCTACGACTATCCGTTCTCACGGCAGAAACCTTCACCACATCCTTGAACTCTTCAGTGTTTTCAGAAAGAGTAACAACATAAGTCGAGTTTTGAAATCGAAGTTGTGGATAGTTTTCCGGCATATCCCCAACACTAATTTCGATCAATCCCGTGGAACTCTGAGGCGGATTTCCTTTATCAGTCGCTATGACGTTTAAATAAATCGTTTTTCCATTTTCACTGGCCAAACTTTGGGTCGAACTCAATACTCCCGTATTTGGATTGATACGAAATTTGTTCGACACGTCATCGTTGACCAAGTTGTAGACGATTTCAGAATTCGTACCCTGATCGGCGTCGGATGCGGAAACCTTCAAAATTGTATTTCCCGGTTGGATGTAAGCAGCGACTTTTTCTTTGAACGGATAGTTGGAGAAGATTGGTTTATTGTCGTTAATATCGCCGATTTGAACTGTTACGGGAACCTTTTGAAAACGCGCTTCATATTTTCCACTGTCTGATGCGACCACCAGGAAGTTGTAGACGCTTTGCTTTTCCCTGTCGAATTGCCTAAAAATTCAAAACGTAAATCTCGAGGTGTCGGTCGAAATTAACTTTTACTTACCCGGTTGTTGTGATGACGCCGGTTTTATTATCAATCCGAAATAACCACTGGCTTTCGTTTGCTAGAGAATAAATAATTCTCGAGTTTAATCCGACGTCAGCATCAAATGCCCGAACCTTCAGGACCGACGTGTCGATGGGAATGTCTTCCAAAATTGTTGCGGAATATTGCTGACTGTCAAATTTTGGATCGTTGTCGTTTTGGTCTTCAACGCGAATCGTAATATTGCAGGATCCTTGAAGGGGTCGATTTCCATGATCCTGGGCAGTGATGGTTAAATGATAACGAGCATGAGTTTCGCGATCCAGGGATTTGGCCGTTAGAGCACCCGTGTGCGTGTCGATGGTAAATTTATTTCCAACGTTTCCACCGGTGATGCTGTAAGTTATTTCCCCATTTTTACCAGAATCCATGTCCATAGCAACGATAGTATGAATAACCGCTAGTTCGTTATTTTCGGGGATGAATAGCGGAGTGCAGGAGCTCAAGCGGAATTCGGGAGAGTGGTCGTTTACGTCGATCACTACCACCGATAAAATAGTAACATCAAATTGCGTCTTGGCGACGCTATCGCTTTTGATGGAATCCGTTACGTAAATCGGTAGAACGTAACGATTTTTGAATTCGTAATCCAAAACTTTTTTGGTGGTCACGACGCCCGTTAATTCGTCGATAGCAAAAGTGTCGCCGGCAATTCCAGGTGGAATTAGATACGTCAAGTTTCCTGCCATGCCATTTTCTCCAAATCCAGATTTTGCACCTACTCTCGTAACGTAAGTACCCACCCCAGAATCTTCTGGTAATTTAGCTTTATACTCGGAGTTGATAAACCTGGGTGGGTTTTCGGTGGATCCTTGTATCGACAATCTCAATTCCAAATGCGCTTGTTTTGTAGGTGTTCCATGATCGCTAGCGGTTATATTTATATTAAAAGTTTTCGACGAATCGATAAACGTGATCGGTTTCGCCAGAGTAACGATTCCAGTGTCGTAACCGAGAGAAAAGCGGTTTTCTTCGTTTCCGCTAGCTATGATGTAGGTAATCCGTCCGTTATCGCCGCTATCCATATCGACCGCAACCACACGAGTGACCACCTCGCCCAGCGTAATGGAATCCTTAATAAACACATTCGGAGTCGATGGAATTATAAATTTTGGTGCATTGTCGTTAGCGTCTATAACGATCACTCGGACCGTTACTGTTGTGCTCAGTCTTTCGCTTACGTTCAAGCACTGATCGGTCGCTTTAACCACTAACGTGTATTCGGACAAAGCTTCAAAATCCAAAGAGGAGGATAAAACCAAAGTTCCGGTCAAATTATCGATGATAAAAACGTTCGAATTATTACTCTTAACCAAATTGTAACGAATATCGCCGTTAAATTTGGAATCCAAGTCTTTCGCCGTAAAATTGTACACGGAAGTGCCAATTTGGGTGTCTTCGGAAACCAAAATGGTTACGGGATCTTGGGGCCATTGTGGTGCGTTATCGTTAACATCAATTACATCGATGCGGACAGTTACGGCACTACTTTGCGGATTGTTAATGGTACTCGTGTCTAAAGCACGGACTTCCAGTCGATATTCCGATTGGACCTCCCTATCCAACTCTCGTGCGACTATTAAAGATCCAATGCTTCGGTCGATTTCAAACGCATCCACAATTTGATCGGCGTTTAAAGAAGTTAGGGTGTAAGTTACGTGTTCTCCACTACTGTTGGGAATGGAATTTATGTGGTCCAAAGAATCAGATGTGGCAACCGTTCCAACAATGTGGCCGACTCCTACATCCTCGCGTACCTATAATCGAAAGAAGGAAACATTGATCGCATTATAAAGTCCAAAATAAACAATTTTACCTTAAACACCAAACTGGAACTCGTAAACGTAGGTCGGTTATCGTTCAAATCTAAAACTTCGACTCGCAACATTCTTACTGTTTGCTTGGAAGGATAGCCGTTATCGGTTGCCGCAACGGCCAGACGGTATATGGTTTTCTCTTCGTGATCGAGTTCGATTTTGGTTCTAATTATGCCGGATATTGGGTCGATACTAAAAATTCCATAACCGTCCGAATCTCTACTTTTAAGAATAGAATACGTTATCGAAGAATTATTGCCTTCATCTGGATCGACCGCTCGAACACGTACAACTTCTGTATTTGGGAGTTGTTCTTCTCGAACACTAACCACATCTTCCTGAGGATCGACGATTTCAGGTGCATTGTCGTTAATATCGAGAATTTTTATTTTAACCGAAACTCTCGAACTTCGTTGAGGACTGCCTTGGTCTCGAGCTTCGGCGACTAAATCGTAATTATCCTTCGTTTCCCTGTCCAGCGGATCCTTGGTGATAATTTCACCTAAAAATTTTAAATCGAATAACTAAAATGATTTCATTAGTCCAAATGGCTAATTGGAATAAGCGAAATGTGTTGATTGGACTAAAGTAGTTATGAAAAGTGTCAACGGTTTATTATTTGTTCTCAAGGCGGAATGCTAAAAGCATTCTTTAGCTTCTGTAGCAGATCAGAATTCTGGTAACGTGACCAGCATTTCGCTCTTCGTACGTTTCAATCATCCTTATTTGCAAATCTACGTGTTTTTGTTAACGTATACGATAACAATAATTATTATGATTTAGGAGGACGCCGGAGCGGAGCGAGAAATGTTCTTGTGCTAATTTAAAATTTTAGTGCGACACGGTTTTATTGATACGTATTTTTTTTTATCTAACATAATCGGTGTGTATGTGTGCGAGTAAATGGTACTATAGCGGGCCAGGCGAAGTTGGTTTTGGATGGTGGCCGGGAATGTGACCCAACTGCTTCTTCAGCCTCGGCCCCTCAACGTCGCACCCGATGGATTCCACGGACATACTTTACGCGTGGTCTCAACTTGAGCAAATTCTCTTTAACTAAAACAACTGTTCTCTTTAATTGATAAATTATCATTTGTTGGCTTCAATTTTTTTTTAATAAGAAGTTTTCCAAGTTGGCGCTGATGAGAGTTTAGCGATAAAGCACGGCTGGCGTATCATTTTCATTTTATTTGAGATACCTTGAAAGGTACTAATTGTAAAAGAACATGAAAACAAATGTGCCCCCGAGCTAACTGCAGCTGCAACTGAAATGTGTGGTAGTTGATCTTCTAAAGACCAATTATGAAATCTCAGACGGTACCAAGTTAATACGTAGGTACCTACCATACGTACGTTACATACTACGGATTATATTTACGATAATTTTTGCTATTCGTCCCAGTTTAGAGCGTGTGTCCGATAAATATGGAACCTCTTAAAATTAAGCGATACTCCCGCTGATTGCCAATAATAATAAAGAATTATTTAGACTTTCTTTCGCGCCCTGGCCACTCGAGGTATCCCAAAGAGAGAAAAAGAAGAATGACGTATAATGTAACATAAGTAAGTTAAAAATAAAAAGAAACATTTTTTAATCTCTTAAGTGTTCATAGTGTATCATAATTTAAAGTCATCATAAGTTAGAGTTTGAACGTAGGTACAATTTTTACAAGTGAGGATCAGTAAAACAAGTTTTGCAATTGCAAGTGCAAGTTCACATAAATATCACTTTCAGCTTCAAGGTTCGAAACCCAAACGGACCCGCAAATATCTTAAATGTCAGTAACACATGATTAATCTCCACACCTTTGATCGTGGTCCACAGTTTCGTTAAGATTGCGTTAAGAGGTTTAGTGCCGATATTGAACCCACCGATTAAATCTACAACTTATTTATAACTTTCATTAATTGAATGATGTATTGTTTTTCTTTTCTTTTTCCTTTAATCTGACAATAGCATTACGTCCCAATTATCGATCTCGAGAGAGCCCATTTTCCAATTTCGCAATTGGGAGGCAAAACGCAAAAATGAAATATAATACTATGATACCACGTGCCGTAAACAATGCAAAGGTGTACCACTAAGTTCAAGGACATTTGACAGAGAATACCAAACTGTTTCGAGAGACCAAGGAGTAGGAATTTTTCCCAAGAAAAATTAAACTCTGCCGGTACATTTCAATTTAAATATTGCGTGACTTTAAACATCGAGAACAACTAAAATTTTTTTCTATGAGGAACTGGAACCATGGTGAACCGAGGATGCCTACGTTACCCCCTGGGAAGAGAAGTGTGAAGTCATTCTTGTTCTTTCCATCACTAATCAAATTTCTTGTTGTGCCGTACAAAAATAATCGGTATCCATTAGAGTTCTTTCGTCACGTTCTTTTTATTGCGGCCGATTTACAGATACAATTTAAAAAATAAACCCATTGTGTACAATTTCGCGTTGTACAAAATTAATTTCTCATAATCTGATAAATAAATCATCATTCAAAAGATTAAAATTTAATGCTTAACAAATGATAAATATTTAAATCTTATTATGGCAATGAATCAGTCATCACATGCTGGATGTTCTACTTTGGAAATCAACATTTTATAACTTAATACCACCTATAAATTTAAATTCTTTTGGATTACACACCATAATACAACTTTTTGGTCTTTTATAAATCAATTTACGAAAACACTCTTACCACTACTTGCTAAGAAGATACACAAAATCTCAAGTTGGCCGTATCACGGTTACACCATAATTTATTGTCACTCCTATTTTCAAATTTCAAGATACAAAAGTTCAAGCAGGAAAAGAAGTCGAACCGATATATTAAATACCGGCAGATTAATAAGCGTAAAATTGGATTGACAATTCGAAGAGATTAACTATTAGGGTACAGGTAGTTTGATGTAGCGGATGAGGAGTTGGATTACGGTCATTAGGTTCGATTTCCAGTAGCTTCCTGTACCGTGGTTGGGACTCCACGTCAGAAATTCGTCTTGTTGGTTCATCCCTGAGTTGACGTCGGATTATTTCACGTTTTGAAAGATTTTGAATATGTCTTAACCGTTTCGAATTTATTCATGCTGAAATAAGTGTTAGCAACGCTTCGCAAATGAAGTTATGTTTGACTACATCACGGATGAGTGAGGTTATGCCGATTACGTTCTGGATGGCAGCAATTACCCGTGTAAAATAT
The DNA here is from genome assembly GCA_958510855.1 of Rhagonycha lutea. NCBI lineage: Eukaryota > Metazoa > Arthropoda > Insecta > Coleoptera > Cantharidae > Rhagonycha > Rhagonycha lutea. The sequence goes on along the minus strand of OY294040.1, from coordinate 1,546,970 downwards.
GCATTGTAAATTTGTTAATGTTTTAAAAAAGTTCATTTCTACATAATTTTGAATTTGGCTAAAATTTGAAATATTATTTATTTAATATTGGGCTGGTTGTTTGAAGACTGCTGATTTTTGTGTGTGGGAGAAGCGCAGTTAGCCTGACATCTTTAGATTAGAGGCATTCGGTTCCTAGTCATCGTTGGTGAAGGAGAAATTTGTAAATTAAAATGATGAAGTGCTGGGCGATTGGAAGGGACGAAGTAGAGAATAGAGAAAATTAATTATGATTAAATTTTTAAGAAAATACAGAACGGATCAAAGAAATGATAGAGAAAATAAACAAAACTGTTAAGATGGAAATGAGTTTTCAAGGAACCAGCAGGACGAATTAAAAATGTGTGGGAAGAACGTTTCATATATTCTTCTTCTTCAGGTGCCTATCCGATTTCGTATGTTAGCGATCCTCCTGGCTAAGCCAAGAAGATTTTACTAGGGAAATGTTAATGGGGTGGTTTCCCCATAGTCCACAGATCGATTTTTGACTTTTTAGATCACAGCACATATCCGGATATGGATAATTAATGTGGTAGAAATCCTATTCGAATTATCAACAAATATAGAAATTCCAAAGACTATAAAACCAATCACATCGGTAGTACAGTTGGTTAGCGTAAGTACAGAGGAATATTTTCTCAACATTATCATCATGCTAAATGATGATAGATTTACAAAAAAATTTGTTTTGAAATCTAACTTTTAAGAAATAAACGTCTATCTTCCTCCTTCCAAAGATAGCATTAACTTCGCTTCCTGTCTCATCAGCCAATAGCCACGATAACCCTGCTGTTAACCCAGATATGCCCATGGCGTCGCGTCATCACGCAATTATTTAAAATTTTTAATAATAATTAATGATAGAAAAAAAATCGTCAAAAATAAAGAAAAGATTATTAAATTAATACAAGCCGTCGCGTCGGTCGTTTATACAGGGTGTCCCCGCACTCACTTTACATAACTTAGGTGGTGATAGAGGACACTTTTCTAAGAACAATATTTAACAAAATTTTTTTTCTAAATTCAAACCCTCGAGAGTTAGGCCTCTTTAAAGCATTTTGTTTTAATTTCCACCTTCACGTGGCCATAGCCCCGAAAATATTGATTTTTCAGTAAAACTCGTTTAGTGCTTTTTTAAAGAGCGTGAAATAATCTACAAACTAGATTCTAACATTTTATTATCTAAACTCAACGGCTTTCGAGTTATGAATTAAATTAAGTTAAAAAATGTCGAAAAATTTGAGCTTTCCTTTTTTTTGTTTTTATTCAATAACCTGTATCTTTTAAACGAAACATTTTACAAAAAATCTGACTCCCCATTCCGGATAGGAAATTTAATGAACTACAACTTTTGTCTAGTAAAAATTTTTGAGAAACCAAACCATTTCACAGAAAATCAGAAAATAATAAACAAGGTAGCTACAAAACAAAAAATTAAATTAAAAATTTTTTATTTTTTTTGAAAAATTATTTTATTAATTAATTTTAAACTATTAGATTATTTAAGTAAATATTGAAAATGACCACCCTCATTTTCAATACACAGTCGTGATCGTTTTAAAAGATGTTTGTTGAAAAAAATCGAAAAAAGTCGATTTTTTGACACTTTTTCACACTCAGCTATTTATTATTTTCTTATTTTCTGTAAAATGGGTTGGTTTCTCAAAAATTTTTACGAAACAAAAGTTGTAGTGCGTTAAATTTCCTATCCGGAATGGGGCGCCAGATTTTTTGTAAAATCTTTCGTTTAAAAGTTACAGGGTTTTGAAAAAAACCAAAAAAAGAAAAAGCTCAAATTTTTCGACATTTTTTAATTTACTTTAATTCATAACTCGAGAGCCGTTGATTTTAGACAATAAAAGGTTTAAATCTAGTTTGTAGATTATTTCACGCTCTTTAAAAAAGCTCTATACCACTTTTACTGAAAAATCAAAATTTTCGGGGTTATGGCCACGTGCAGGTGGAAATTAAAAAAATGCTTTAAAGAGGCCTAACTCTCGAGGGTTTGATTTTAGAAAAAAATTATTGTTAAATATTGTTCTTAGAAAAGTGTCCTCTATCACCACCTAAGTTATGTAAAGTGAGTGCGGGGACACCCTGTATATAAACCAGTGGTTCCCAAACTACGACCACGAATGCTTTTATTTTAAATTTGTTTGGCTATTGTTAGGTTTAACTGTTTGGTTTTGAAATTTTTTTTTGGAAATACGGAGTACTACCCTCCAGAAGGAAAACAACCTAGTTTCTCTTAATAACTGACATAGAGAAAAACTTCTCGCCAGATCCCCGGTTTAATACTAATTTCTGTAGTACACCAAACTTTTTACGTGTTTCTTCCATTTTCTGAGGTGGCCTAAGCTCTCGTATAAGATATCTTTTTACACAACATAATTATTAAATTAATTTTCTGTTAGGGTGAGATTGCCGGAGCAGGACATTTGAACGCGGCCGTTTGAACGCAGAGACGATTGAACGCAGAGACGTTTGAACGCGAGGCCGTTTGAACGCTGGGACGTTTGAACGCGAGGACGTTTGAACGCAGGGACGTTTGAACGCGAGAAATTGCACCTTCCCTCGATTTATTAACGACGCACTTTATTATGACCAAATTAGGGCAAAAGGTAGATCTACCGGTCGAGGTTAGGTTAGTGTTTGGAATCGACTTTTATTTAAAGAGAGGATCATTATTAAAAGGTAGATCCCGGTTGAGGCTAGGTTAGTGTTAGGAAACGGATTTTTTTAAAGAAATGATCATTATTAAAAGGTAGATCCCGGTTGAGACTAGGTTAGTGTTAGGAAACGACTTTTTTTTAAAGAGAAGGTCATTAAAAGGTAGATCCACCGGTCGAGGCTAGGTTAGTGTTAGGAATCGACTTTTATTTAAAGAGAGGATCATTATTAAAAGGTGGATTCCGGTTGAGGCTAGGTTAGTATTAGGAAACGACTTTATTTTAAGAGAAGGTCATTAAAAGGTCGGTACCTAATCCAATTATCTAATTAAGTACCTATTCTAATTGCTCGCGTTCAATCGTCCCTGCGTTCAAACGTCCTGCGTTCAAACGTCCTCGCGTTCAAACGTCCCTGCGTTCAAACGTCCTCGCGTTCAAACGTCCCTGCGTTCAAACGGCCTCGCGTTCAAACGTCTCTGCGTTCAATCGTCTCTGCGTTCAAACGGCCGCGTTCAACCGGTCGCGTTCAAACGGCTGCGTTCAAATGTCCTAGACCGTGAGATTGCTGCCTATTCCTGATTCGATAATGACCTTTGTGAGAATGCATTTCCTGATAGTGACTCAGTAAATGCAAGTTAGTATTAATGAGCATTTCGAGAACAAAGCTGAATTCTTTCTTTTATGGGTTAAAAATTAATTGTGAAAATTACTAAGTGTAGAGACATGAAGGGTGATTATATTGCGAAGTGAAAGAAATTGTAAGTAGATAAGTTCTACTTTATTCTTCATATTCATACCGAGTAAATATTGAACGTATATAATTATCTCTTCGTATGCTTAAAATTAAAATTTTCAGAAAATCGCGTGCGGTACCGTTTCTAAGGTAGATAAATGAAAAACGCCTTGATAGTTTTTTTATTTCACAATAAGTTTAGATTTTGTTTTGAAGGGTCACTCCGAAAAACTGCTATTTAAAATAGAGAATTGCATGCAGAGGTGTCCTCCGTATGAGTTGCTAGGCTGTGGTTGATTGACACGTGGAGTCAAAACCTTTTACATAAATTTAAAAAATTTTTAAGAGCAGGCTTATAATTTAGAAATACCTGTGCAATTTTTAGCAATAGCATAGTAGAGCATCCAACACTTCGAAGCGACTTTATTTTGTAAAATCCTAATACCTACTAAAACTTTTTCCTCCTCCTGAGCTTTATACTTCTAATCAAAGTTCTAAAATTTTAAATTGCAACTTTTCTATTTTTAATTGGCAAAAACGACAGATAAAATGGGGGCAAATCTCTCAATAATTTGAATTTTCCCCTTGTTAATATAACTGTTATTGCGTACTGGGTAAATTTGGAAACAAAAAATTTAAAAAAGCTCCCTGTAAATTATTAAAAATAAAGGCAGTCATCATCAGCAAGGAGGCTGTTTAAAATGTCACCAGTCCAGCTCTGAACTACGGCCGAGCAAACAAGAAACCGTACAAGAGAAACCCATTTTGAGAAATTCGCATGAAATTAAAAGGAAAGCTAAATCGTCAACAAAGATTTAAGTAAAAGTGGCGGTCGCTTTGAGGTTTAAAAGTTTTGTTTGTTCTTCTTGAAAGCTTTGTATTTATTAAATGTTAATATTTGACCAATGGTACACGATTTATCCATCTAAATGTCTATTAAAACGGACAAATGTTTTTACGTGGTCTCCGCGATGTGTATTTAAAATAAAAAGATAAGTAGTTTGTAAATAAACATAAAAAATAATTTTTTGACTTACCAGTATCGGAATTGATGTGGAAACTCGTGTTGCTTGGGATTAAATAATATTTGATAGCGGCGTTGACACCGACGTCTAAATCTTTCGCTGTTATTGTTCCAACAGAAGTTCCACGTCGCACGTTCTCTTCGATCTTGAATTCGTAAACATCTTTGGTAAATATGGGATCGTTGTCGTTGGAATCCAACACTTTGACGACTACGCGTGCAGTTGCAGTTTGAGATGGAGTTCCGTTATCGGTGGCGATAACGGAGAAGTAATGGCGGTCCTGCTTTTCCCGATCTAAATTACCGTGAAGGTAAATCCAACCGCTATTGGGAAAGATTCCAAAAATTTCTGACGTATGAGTGGGTGACGAATTGTTTCCCGATAACAAACGGTAAGTTAATCGAGCATTGTTCCCGGTGTCCAAATCGACAGCCGTTACTTGAACGATCTGAAAGAATGTTTAAGTTAGCCAAAAGGAAATTTTTCGGCGTGAGGCCATCCACCCCATAATATGACGGACCGTTATCGCAAAAAATTGTTAAAGAGGTCCTAGATCACTGACCTACGTACGCTACGTGTGATTATATCCTTTATTTCCAATATAAGTAGCGTGACGGTCTGATCGGTAATAGTTCATTTGAGATAATGAGCCAAGTCTCGCTGACCTCTGCGTGTTCATCCATCATCGTGGGCAAGGCCAGAATCTGACGCGACTGTGGCAGCCCATGCTTCAAGATTGCTACTGATTTGTGACGGTATTTAAATATTTCAATAAAATTTTTGCGAGATTTTATCGCTCAACGAGATTTTTTATTAATTTAAACAAGTGGGTAAGTAAAGCGAAGACATTCAATTTAACTTCTTACCTGAGAATTTATGGGAAGCGACTCCAATGCTTTTACGTTATATTCGGTTTGTTCGAAAACGGGAGCGTTATCGTTGACATCTTGCACTTCAACTAGCACAGTTAAATTGGCAGATAGTGATGGAATGCCAGCATCAGATGCAGTTATTGTTAAACTATGTCGTTGAACTGCTTCATAATCCAAATGACGTACGATCGTTAAGGATCCCAAGTTTGAATCGATCGCAAATAAACCCGATTTTATCGCACTGTTCGATAATTTATAATGAACTATTCCGTTAATTCCCGAATCCTTATCCTGTGCATGTGCGGCATAAATTGGAGTCCCGATTTCCACGCTCTCCGGAACCGATATTCTCACAGTGTTGGACTCGAATTCTGGAGAGTTATCGTTGACATCTTCGATTTCGATATTTACCTAATAACGCAAGGTGAATTTAGCAAAAAGAACATAAAACGTATAATTAACGTGTGAGACTTACTTGCGTGTGTCCATAAGCTGGCGGATTTCCGCTCGTTCCTTGGATATTCAAGAGAATGTTTGCACGATTTTCGTGATCCAAATTTGACGCGGTTCTTATTGAACCCGTTGATGGATCTATGCGGAAGTAGCTGTCAGGATCCCCCGAATGTATGGAATAACGAATTGCGTGATGACCTAAAAGAAAAAGAAAAAGTGGCTTTAGCTTTTTTGTTTCTTGCAAAAATGATTTTCAGGGTGGGGTACCCCCTACGAGCTAATACAACAAATTCAATTTGTACCTTCATTTACAATAAAAGGAAACTCTATTACCGTGCAAAAGAGACATATTGCGTAGTGTTAACCGGCTTTGTGTTTGTGACTATGAATGTCAGGCTTGGTTAAATGTTTTGTTTCATACTAAAAATAAGTAAATAAATTGGTTTTATAGAGAAGAGTGTATGGAATAGTATCGCATTTCTCACAGATATAAATTTACGTACTCTTGAACAATTCTTTACGTGGTTACTGCAATTCAAGATTTACCACAATATCACCAATCAAATGACGATAACGTCTGTACTAAGGGATGTTCGTAATTTGTAAAATTCATACAAACAATTGAAAATAATTTGTTTCCCACAGTTTACAATAGAAGTATCCGATCGAAATTTTAGTGATTATATTATTAAAATTGAAATCGTATGCAGAAATTATGGCACTCCCTTGAGGATTTTTAAAAAACAATCAAAATGTGAGAGATCCGCATGTGGAAATAATCCAGATTTGTATTGACACTTTCCTAGTAAATCATTTTAAAAACTTTACGGTCAAAAATCTTCAGCAGGGTTGATAGGTTGATGATTTTATACGAATATCACCACGATTGTAATTATTTTGTGCACTCCTCTGTATGCTCTGATTTGAAATCCTGGTACGCAACCATCTGGTTTTACTTTCATGGTAGCAATTCCAATAAGTTTCAAAATAAAAAGGACATCAAGTTTGAATTTTTATGGATGGCAACAAAATCAATAGATATTGTAATATAACTTCCAATAATGAAATAAACGACAAATATTACAGAAGAATTTATTGCGTTTAAGAAATCGTTAATTTTAAAAGCTTCTTCCTTAAAATGGTGTAACTTAAAATTATTTCTTGACTATTAAAACGGTAATAAAATTTGAAAAACGTCATTTTCACTTCGATACTATAAAGTTGCATCTTGGATTAAGTAATAAACTCAAAAATCTACATACTCGCATTTAAAATTTCTGTTTTATTACCTAAACACCAATTAATTATTTCAATAATATTTGCATTTTTATGTAATTACAAAAATTTGATTGCATTTAGTAAAATGCGCAATTTGCAAGCATATAGAAATAAATTAAAAGTGTAATAATTGTCGCCCATTAAATTGCAGTCGCAGAATTAAATAAATTGCACTGTAATAAAACACCCCACTATTAATGATTTAAATGATCTTAAGAGAATGTAAGTGCAGTTACAATTTTTTTATTTGAAAATTTTACGATGATGATTTTCAAAACTGGATTTTCTTATTGCACTCGTAAATATTATATATGAGCGGATTAATGAAAATTTTATACAAAACGGTCTAACGAGCCATGTACTTTGCTCGTTAGAAAAAATTAGCTAAAATTTATGACCACGGTATTAGGTATTGACAAATACGTTGAAAACAATAGAATATGGGCGGATTAGTTCAAATAGCCCGGACAATGGTTCGTTGAATACCATAATAAGCTCTCTCAAGACAACTAGAAATGTTTCGGTACAGAAAAAAAACCTAAAACAAATTGAAAAGGAAGTGGAAATGTATGGTTTTAAGTTTCTCTAATGGGGAGCAGGCTTTTTCTAAACGGTTTAAAAAATAATAAACAAACAAAAAACGTTGTAATTATTACAAAAACCCGTTTTAGTTTACAACAAACTATTGTATTGTCAAAAAATGAAGCAACACATTATCTGAATAAAACCTTATTACCATTTAAGTAAACGAATTCAAAAGTTTAAGAGGGAAAGAGGCAATTATTTTTAAGAGTTGAAGGGCTGCATGTGCATGTCAGACGACATTTCGGTAGTATGCTAAATGAAAAGCGGCCATTGTATTGTATTCGAGATTCGCATTTTGCGAACTTAGTTGGACAGCTTGCATTTGATTGCAGTCTTACTTAAATCAGCGGTACCAAAACAATTTCGAGTTTTTCAAGTCGAAATTTTCTAAAATTCAGGGTTTTAGAAGTCACGTCTTGCGGTTTGTTAGAAAAATGGAAGGTCGACAAGAAGAAAACGAAAAGCAAAGTAAATCGTGGTGGTCGAAGTGAAAAACTAAAAAAATTAGAAAGTTTTAGAAAACCGAAGGGAGGGAAGGTCTCGAAGGAAAGTTTCGTTGTTAAGGATTTTCAAACGAAGTGAAACTTTTTTGAAATAATTGATCCAACAGTTTTGATACCACCGACTATTTGTACAGTGACATTAAATTTATTACTTTGCTGAAAAGTTGGTTTGCTGTTTGAAACCCCCAAAATCTTACCAAACAAGTCATGAAAGCTTCTGTGATTGCTGGAAGGGGAAGAAGAGAAGCGGCACAGCCACTTTTAAGACTTGAGCGGTAATACATTGCTTGGCATCGGATTTATAGAAATGAGATGAACTTTTGACTAAATAAAATTTTCGGAAAAGCAGAGAATCGACAATTAACGATTTAATTTAAACATACGAAAGGAACGCGACGATAAATTTGAACGAAAAGATTGATATAAGTTAAATTTCAATTTATTTTTCATGTAATTTGAACCTATGTAGCCGGATGATGTCTCGAGAAATGTATGCAAGAAAATCGGCGATATTTTTGGGAGGTCCAAGAACTTGGCGTGTTTCGTGTTCGCATAAATTTGTAAAAATGCGAAGACAGCGATACGTAATTCACCGATTTCAGAACGCAATAAAATACGTTAAGAAAAAAATGTTTTCGTACAATTAATTGACTACAAATGTGTTAAATTAAAAAAGCGAACGGCGTAGTGAAAGCTTTATACCTATGTATTATGTACCTACTCGGAGGTGAGGTACCTATATGTGTTGCTGCATTATTATGTATTAGTGTCGTTATTAGAATATTACATCGAGATAGAAAAGCGTGCATTAATATTATATTGTAAAAGTAAAGGAATAAAAATAAGAATCACGCATTCGTGTATAATACAATAAGTGCGACGATAGAAATCCACGATCAGTTGGCGCAATATGGAGCTATATAAGTCATAATCGTGAAAGCTAGGGAGCTTTTTCAGCTCACTGTGTTTTCACGACTCACTCTCTGTTTCGTCACGTTAAGCGGTATAGTATTATGTATTTGCTGAAATACCACAGTGTCTGGTTATTCTTAGCATTCTCAATTTATGGCAGTCGTGTTCTTGACTTGAGGGGCATCAAAACGACCTTGACTAGCACAACTCATTTCCAGATCAAATGACATTATTAATGGATATTAACTGGTTAACTTGCATATTGAACTTTTGCAGCGGTAAATTGCTTGCAAATTCCATATTATGTAAATTAACAAACAGCAATTTGTAAAATTAAAATTCATTTTATGATGGAAAAACTTTCGAGTGAAAATTGCTTAAGATTCTTTTTATACCCCATCACACTTGGTTCTTTTTCACTTCTTCATGTTCCCATTAATTTGTCGTTAATCTTGTTTAGCAAAAACTTAAAAACCAATCAAAGCCTGACGTTTTAATTATTTCATCAACAAATACCTCATGAGAATGCGAATCTAAGACTGGCAAAATTTTTAACAAAAATATAAAAATTGGAACATTCTAGTCGACCAGGTTTATTACCACTTCAAAGTTGTTCGCGGTATAAAACCGTGATTTATAATAAATAATAAAACTTTTTACGATTTTTTAATATTATTTTGTAACGTAAAAGTAACCTATAAAAGATGACCGCAGCTTTTCAACTAAACTATTTGCATAACCCATAACAATTTCGGTTAACCAAATATTAAACTTGGCTACTTCTACGCAAATGTGTTGAGACGTTCCATTATGACGTTATTGTTATCCAAACCAAAACTTTTTTACATCATAAAAAGACGTTATTCGTATAAAATCAATTGTGGCACGTGTTATGTGGAAAATTACTGTAACATTATATTCTAGCATTCAATGTCAATTACTCTCCAGAAAATATGTTATAGTTATAACGTTCGTTTATTTCGGGAATCCTGCCTCTATGTCTACAATGTTCCAAGTGCTGTCATTTTGGGTAATATTTTCAAAGATATTGGGTGAATTGTGAAATTCAGTAAAGTATTTCCTGCAGATGACTACCGTGTAATTAGTAAAAACCAATTTTTGTCTTGATTTCTCTCTCGTTTGCACAGTTTCCACTTCCTCAACTAACATAAAAAACGAATTTCAAGTTTAAAATTAAATAAAACAGTGATACATTTATAGTTTTAATGAGCGAATCATGAATAAAAATTGATTGGATAAATTATTGAAGGAAGAAAAAATGAAGAGATAGCAGAGGAAAAATTAAAAGTATCTGGTACCTAAGTATCGTATCAGATAATCCAGAAAAGTAAGGAAGGGGTAACATTTCCAATAGTAATAAAATTAAATTAATGAAGCACAGGGGTAGGAGGTTAAATCATAAAATGGATATAAAGTAAAATTAAAATTACAATAATATTTTAACAAAGGCAATTAAAAACTCTCGGAGATTATGTCCTTTCTATCAGGGTTGGAATAAAATTTTAAAGTAGAAATAAGACTGAAAAAAAATTGGATTGAAACTGGAGGTAGGGTCTGGGCTGCCAAATAAAAAAAAGTTAAATAAGAAAATAAAAATTCGGTTAAATTAAATTAAAAGTGCGAAAAGAAATAAAAATATTAAAATATTATCGAGCTAACTAGAATAAATTTAAATAATTGAATGTAATAATAATTAATACATTTCTGATTAAAATTGCAAACGCAACTGAAAGCTCAAATAATTGTATTCCAATTGGCCCAATTGTGTTTTGACAATATTAAAAACTTTTTATTTGTTATTAAATTTCACAAGTTGAAAACTTATATAAATATTTTAAATAAAATTGTGATGTTTTAACAAAGCTAAGAAGAATATTTCAATTTCAATTTTACTTCACCACATTATTCTTTTTTAATTTACTTTATTGTTGGAATACCTGGAGGGTATTCCATACCCCCCAGACCCCCCGGTTTCTCAAATTCCCTGTTCCTCGCATATTCGTTTTAAAATTTTATTTCAACGCCGATAAAGAAAATTTTTATGGTTACATACATTAAAAAGCAAAATTAATTATAATTAGAGTATGGATTTCTAGCAAATTTGCTATACATAAATATTGATAGCAGAAGCGTAATTGTTATAAATGTCCACGAATTTGAAAAAAATAAGTCACTTGTCGCAATTTTTTTTATGCTTATATGCTTATTTTAACATTTTTATGCTTAAATTTATTTTTAAGCATTTTTAGTGCTTATTTTAGCACATTTTCGATAAATTAAAAAAAAATTGCAGTAGATACATAAAATATACCTAAAATTTACAATTTGCTTACTTTGAATTTAATATTTAGTTGACAACAGGTCTTGTTTATTAAATAACAGAAATCTTAAAGTCGGCAACTAACTGCAAAACTTGATATTTGATATAATGGAGATAAACAGCAAAAATAAATTTAACATAATTCAACATCTTAAAACATCATTTCATTTGGAAAGTATGAAAAAATTTAAAAATGATGCAAGCAATTTATTTGAGTCAATCGCTGGTTCCATTTCATCACAAGATTAGAAAAAGTTTTCGTTAGATTTAAATATCGCGTTTTACATTACCGTTGGTGGCGCCACTATATTGTAGCATTTCAAATGCTATTATTTATATTTTGGCGGAAATCTATGCATCACCCTGTGTGCGTTTCAAACACGCGCAATCGTATTGTATTTCGAAAATTTATCAAAATTTCATTCTTCGCTTATCTTTATGAAAAGTGCAAGTTTCATTTTACGTTTGTGCAATTTTATGTTTTTAAAAGCCACAAATTGTTAGTTTATTGAAGTGATCTTTTTTTATTTTACCTTCTGTGCTACATTTGTGGGTAAGATTGCATTATTTTCTATCATAAGCGGAAGTTTGACTTTGATAAGTTTTAGCTTTTTTTTTTTCGTACTACCACGTCAATTTTATGTGACGTTCATTCTTTGGTTTCCAATTTTAATTATGGTTTTTCTGAGCGGTTAATATGGTGTGCATCAGTAGCCCGATTGTCCATCTGGCTGTTTTTATCCATCAACCATATGGTTATTTGTATGGATATGGGCCAGTAGTTTGGTTATCTTGTTTCCACCTGTGATGACCTTGATTCCTGCGTCGAACCATCTGTGTCAGCCATTTTTAACGATGTTGGGATTTCGTTTTTGGGTTCACCATTCCTGTATGAGATCAATGGAGAGGGCAGGACTGATCAACATTCGTTTATCCCCAGCTTCACCGCAGTTTTGCGTCCTTGATTAAGAAGTGGTGTGATAAGTTTGTCACTTTGGCCGTCTCCTTTGACGATTTATCCATACTTTTTGGGAAGACGTGCGAGCTCCATTCCAACATTGTGGGATTTTTGTCGAAGCGGTAGCGTGAGCCTATACCACTATTCCATCTCTAGTGGTTAGGACAGCACCAACGCCGTAGGATGGCTGGAAAACCATTAATTAGTTTTTTTTTGGAAGCGCATTTAGAAGATTTGCTTGCCTAAATTATTTACATCGTCATTAAGATGCTATACCGTTCGCAGGTGAATTGATTCTTGTTTAATTATTGTGCAGTTTTTGTTATTTTTAGCTTTACACCTAAAACTCAGTTTAAACGATGAACCATTAATATTCCAGAGGTTCCAAAAGAATTGAGATGTTGAATCGGACGGAGTGAGGTGGAAGGGTAAGTTAGAAAGCAATTGCTGTATTTAATTTTACTTGATGATATCTCTTGCGAATGTGTTAATTGCAGTCAATTTTTACCAACGTTTAATGTCTGCGTTGGGCAATCTCCTGGATGCGCGGATTATTTTTGTGAGTTGTCTTCATATGGCAACTCATCTGTATTTTATTTTTTTGATTTGATTGTCCCAAGGTATCCCCTCAGGGTATCTTGGATTTCACTTGCTTTGTTATGTGTTTTGTGTCTCCTATTGGAGTTTTGGAATCAGATATTGTCAACCCAATCTTTATCTCAACTTTGTTTTTTAAATAAAATCAACTCTTATTTACTTCCGTATTTTATTTAGAGGACTGGCGCCCGAAAGGTTTTTTTTTCCTTAGTTAGTTGTACACTGATCGCCTGAGCCAACGGAAGAACCTACGAACCGCGTCCGCGCGACCCATGCTCTGGCACTGGACGGGGGTGTAATCCCTTAGCTGGCCTGTCTACCATTCCATTCGTAGATCAGCGGGGCAAGTGGCACATATTAGAGCAATTTGCGTTACAATATTACGTCCAGAATGGACTTTGAAATTATTCCGTGTGGTGGCGCTTTGTTAATGTAAAACGCGAATACCATTGCGAGCGTCCATTAATTACGTAAGGACGATTTTTGTAATTTTTGACCCCCACCCTCTGCCACGTAAGGGTACGTAAGATTGTGGAAACCCCCCTCCCCCGATCTTACGTAAGGATTATTTTAAAAAAATTAAATTTGCACACCCCCTTTCCTTTTCCTTTTACAACATAAAAAACTTTCGTATGGAATCCGTCGGATTTACTCCCCCCCCCACGTAAGGGTCCTTAAGATTTCCGTTACCTCCCCCCCCTAAACCCTTACGTAAATAATGGACGGCTCCTTATCAAAATTAGAAAAATATTGTGGTAAAAACGAATGTACAGTATTGTGTTACCTTTTCAAATAAATGTTATTTCAAAAAATTATTTTAATGCTTATTAGTTATTATATTTAAGTTTAATGCATATTTTTATGCATATAATGGCAATTTTTTGTGCTATTTTAAGCGCTATTTTCACGATTTTTTATGCTTAAAAGTCCGTACTCTAATTATAATAATATTAACAACTGAAAATAAAAGTGAAAATTATAGAAATTTAAAACAAAAACGGTTTATTTTAAATTGAACATTAAACCCAAGTAATGAAGTTTACTGCATAGATTTTATCGCCGCCCATGGTGAGGTATTTGAAGACGATAATTATTATTAATACTCTGCAATTAGCAACAAAATTCCAACAATATTATGCTCTATGTTTGCATTTTTAAATTTAAAATATATCACCTAATTTTTGATTGCTTTTTTGGTGATTTAATAAAGTGTCTTCTTAGTTTTATTGAATTATCTAGTGCCCGTTATTTTCCAATGTTAGTTTTGAGATAAGCAGACGAGCATGCACGTATTCGACGCTGGACATAAAAGTTAGTCACCTTTCATAGCAAGGGCTAGGTTGAGCTAGCGATTGCCACTACAGATTTTTATTCAAAAAGTTTAAGAATTATATTAAAAAGTGAAATAACTTGAAAACTACGAAGCTTAGGTTAGCAGGACCTTAAAAATAGAAGTTGGAAGAAATGTGTAAATTGCAAAAATACATCATCTTTTATTTAGAAAAATTTTATGGAGAACTTTTCTGGATCTTCCTGAATAACACATACAGGATGCTCCTGCAAACAAGATACGCCAGATGGTAACAAAAGTAATTTTTGTAAGGAAATTATTTGTCTAAATTCAAATCTTTAGGGGATACCCCTATTTAAAGCATTTTTTTTAATTTCCGTTTTCAAATGGGCCATAACACCGTAACTATTGATTTTTTGAATGCAAATGTTAACTACTTTTTTGAAGGACCGGAAATTTTCTACAAACTAGATTCTAACCCTTTATTGTCTAAAATCAATGACTTTCGAGTTATGGAATTAATTATCAACAAATTAATGTTGATAATTCCAAATTTTGCTTTTCTTGCAAACTGACACCGTTTTCTGGATAGCAAATTGATTTGGCGTCAGTTTTAATCTACTGAACTTTTTGGAAAAATCGATCCATTTCACAGCAAAGCTGCAATCAGTAGTTTTGTGCTTTGTGCACTTGGTAAAGTATTTTTTGGTTAAAAACTGTTATTCTTTTATAGTTTAAATTTTTCCGTGGAATGCATTGATCATTATTTAATAAAATTCAATAGACTAAATTTGTAGCCCATTTAATTTAAAGACCTACAGTTTAAAGTAGATTTAAAATGATTACCAATATGCCTTATTAAGATATCGTTAAAATTGATTCAATCAATTGTGACACGTTTTATGCGGAGCTTTCTCAAATGCGTGAGCCGATAAAGGAGATCCAATTTCCGCAAATTATTCAAAAATTTATATTATCATGTATCATTTCCCATCCCTGATCCCTTACTCACCAGAATCCATAATTGTTGCCTTGACAGAACCCACGTAGGTATCCCTTTTGACGCTCTCCTTGATGGAATAAGTGTATCGGGTTTGTTCAAAAATAGGCGGCCTTTGAGCGGAATTTATTATGCTGATGAAGACTTCGGCGTCGATCTCGGAACGCAGGCCTCCGCCGTCCGTAGCAGAAATATTAAGATGGTGAAAGGGTTTGCTCCTGGTCGATAATAAATTGGGTCGACTGACGAAAATTTCTCCCGTGTTTCTGTCTATCCTGAACAGGCCTGCATCGTTTCCAGATACTATTCGATAAGTCATCGAACCGTAACGTCCCGAATCTGGATCCGTAGCGGCAACAACGACCACCGGAATTGTTGCCGAAGAGGATGCCCCACCTTCACGTAAGGAGACGTTGTATTCGCGTGGATAAAAAATCGGATGGTTATCGTTGACGTCGGTTACTTGAATCTTCACCATTGCAATCGTACTGAGACCACCTGTAAAAATATAGAAAATTAAATAATGATATCGAATTGTTAAACTCGGTTGCATTCGACGTATAAGCGTTGAAACATAGCAATTCACGATCTCGTGAGCATCCACTCTAAAGAATGACATCGTGATTTTCGCATTGTTTTGTTTTGTTTGCACTTCATAAATACTTAATAGGTTATAGATACTTCGCTATGCACCGTTTGCTTCCGCAGTGCTACAAAATTCTTACATTGTTCGAAATACCGAAGGATTTATTTGAATAAAATGGAGTCTAAATGCTAAAGCAGCTGCATTGTAATTCCTTGCAGCGTTGGATGTTAAAAAGTGGAAAAGGCTACATTTTCACAGATAACAAAACAAACAAAAGTGGAAAGCAGAAACTCAATATTATTGAGGAGACATGTTATAATTTTATTACTCTTATGCACATAAACTAAGATTAACTTTTTATGACCAAGGTTTATCGTAAACTAAACAGACTAGTAATGGTTAAAGTACAATAATAATGAAAGATAAAAGTAAAAATGTGTTTGAAAAAGTAAAATTGTTAACGGTTTGTTGTCCTATGATGATTTTTAAATAAATCACCTACCTCTGTCTGTAGCTTTTACTGGAAATTCGTAAATGTTTCTATTTTCGTAGTCCAAAATTAAGGAAATGCAAATTTCTCCGGTAGCCGATCGGACTTCGAATTCCTTCTGCTTGCCGAAATCATCTCCCAGGGTGTAATTGACCATGGCGTTCACTCCGCAGTCGGGATCGGTGGCAGAAACCTGAAAAAATTAAAATGTGAAACTTTCAAATTTAAATTCTTTGCATAAATTAGTTAAAAACGAACGCTTTAGATAGTTGATTATAAATTATGAAGAAACATACAGACAGTTTCCGTATACAAACACAAAAGTAATCCATCATTTCGTAACAAAGTCTAAAGGTATCCCAAATGAGTTAAGCTACATGGTTATTTGATGAAAAGTTAAAGGTGTAAAATATCCCAAACATGACATCTTTAAAGAACAAATCTTGACTGTTTTTAATCTCATGTTCCTCACATAAATAATATATCAAAGTCTTGGAGAGGTGAGTTTATAGGTGTTTGCTTGGACATGACTGATTACACCACATATCGTGAGGTGGGAGGTGCACGATTAACCTAACTTGCTTGATGACCAAAAAGGTAAGACAATCAAAATTACCAAAACAAAATAAAGTCGTTAGATGGATTCTGGAGTAGTAACTGTGTGATTAAAAAAGAATTAACCTTCCGAGGGCTATACTAAATTTTTTAATAAGTAAAACGAAAAAGATTAATGAATTAAACTGTGAAGCATCAGTTTACGTTATGGTACATAGTACAACGGACACAAAATGACTAATAAGTAGCAACATTTATTAATAATTTGAATAACGAAAACATGCAAAGTTATTAATAAAAGCAATAAGATTCAACTACCGCTTATAAGAAATTTACAAATGATCAAGATGAGTTGGATAGCTGAGGTAGGGTTATTAAGAAGTTACACGGTCACATGTAAATTACTTAAGCCATTTGTTTTACTGTCACTTGAAATTATTTTAATTGTCCGTTATGTTTCATATTAGAGTAACGAAACCGAAATGGTAAAGCGTCGTGGGTTGTCTCGAAATTTGTTAACAAATTCCAAAATTTCCAAAAGCAATATCTCCCCATACCATTGCTTCATCGTTATCTCTCAAAAATTTTAGTCGACACGGTTTTTGTTTTACAGTGTACGAATGTGATATATTTCGAGTATTTAAACGATTCCTTCAAATCCAAAACATGCACTTTTGAATTCCGTAAAATATCAATGTCTCGTAGACAGTGCCGTTAGTTTAATGGACATTCAATGGATAAACGGAGATATATTAGCAGAATGCGACGTCCTATGGCCCACGCTACCGGCCTATCACCACCATCTCTAGGTTCAACGTTCTTGCCAATGCTACTACCATCCCGATGATTTCGTATGCATTTATATCTGGGCCTTGTTAGCAAAAAATGGATGCATCACGCATACGGAAGATATGATCAAAAGAATAATCTAATTAAGAGGTTACAATAATTAAGCCGGCGCCGTTTCCACAGGTCGAGCATCCTCCAGCAACGCTGCATTAAGCTCTCAATTTTTCTACCCAAGGAGGAAATGTTTGAAGAAAATTCTCACAATGCTCCATTGTTTTCACACCAAACGAAACATGGTAATGTTGCATTTAAATACAAAACATTTGAAATAAAAGGAAAAAATGTGCAGAAAGTAAAAAATTTGCATGTCGTCCCTACCAAAATAGTATTTAAATTCAGCTTCCAGATCGAGATATTTATAAAATAACAAAAAAATAATTTTTGCACGCCACAGAGCGATCGGTAAACAAGAAAACTACAACTTTGTTATCGAATTTGAATCGTAAATTACCATTTTAATTTCACGATATCTTATAAAAAATGTAGAAAATGTAAACTACCGAATGATTAATAAAAAACTTTGAGTGTTACCTGTCTATACCATTAAAGTTTTATATAATTTATTGGTCGTGTATTTAGTCGAAGTGGTTGGAATTGATCTGTTATTAGTTTTGGTACGTTTGTGATAGAGCGACTTCAGGTTTATATAATTCGCTTTTGAATTATAATGAGAATCCATCTGTATTCAACACCTAATTAAAGTCTCCACATGTCACTTTCAACTTTATTTCTATTTCTTTAAACAAACATTATTATTTTATTTTATATTCGTTTTTGAAAAGCACTAAGGAAAAGATCGAGATAAGATTTAAATTAGTGATAATTTCTTAATTTCTACTTAAATAGGCTTAATATGCAAATTTTTACTTGACGCTCGTCGAGGATGTCCTAGACCTGTTTCGTCTAAATATCATTGCAAATAAATGCAACTTCCATCGGGTATGTTAAAATTCTTTACAACTTTCACGTCCAAGTCATAAAAAGTAACATAGTCGTTACCTTTTGCTTGATCAACGAGTAAAATTCAGAAAAGATAAAACGAACATTAAATTTTTCAAGTTTTGTGTTTACCTTTAACGACCTATTTGAGATATAATAAAAATTAAGGCTTTATAACAAGTGTCTTTTATATCGTATAGGGATGTTTTGATTTTCTTAATGATGACGTTTGTCATAAGGTCTTATCAAAATGTTAATAGCCAATAGCACTCAAGTGTAATAAAGAAGTATCTCTACTGCGAGATATAGTAATTAGTAAGGTCTCACGAATAAAATACCTTGCATCACGACATCACCAGTCCTCGATTATTCAAAAGGATTTTTATAGACACTTTTAAACGATTCAACTTTTCGATACAACTCAGGGCGCCCATATTCTTTTCACAAAAAAATTACACAGGCCACCAAACGTCCAGGTTTTAAGATAACATATTATCTTAAAAAAGTCAAAAAAACAATACCTACTTGGGCCATTTTCATTTTAACTAAAAAAATCCATTGATCTACTGACGTGGAAGCTCGAGGAACCTGGAGATATTTGTAACTCCAAAGGATTTTTAAATATTTATTTTCTAGAGAGCAATAATTGAAAGAGAGCGTTATAATTATTCTTGTTGATGAGTCGTAAATTATACATCGTAAAATCTCAAGTTGATAAATTCCTTTAGTTTCAGCCTGAAAAAGTCCAAAAGAGGCTATAAAAGTCCTCGCTAATTGGCATTGCTCAATTATATCTTCCTTCTAAATTAATTCTTAGTTGTTTCACCGTTCTCTAGTATTTTTACGTTTTGAAGAAAGTTGAAAACTTCTGGATAAATAACTGTTAGTTTCAGCGTTCCAATTAAAATTTCCTTCTTGTTGGAAAATTTGAAAATTGAGTGATCTAATAGAACATTACAAAATGATGAAATTGTTAATCGAAGTTAAACTTAACGAAAGCGAAGAAGGCTAAAACTTTTTCCCCATTGGAGTCCCTTCCCAAAGGGTTTTAGAGGGGCAACTTTAATGGATAAATATTTTTATTCAGCAAAAAAATGTATGGTTAAATTTTGAATATGGAATTTGGACTCCATTCTTTGCACCCTTTGAAATGAAGATATCTGTAAAATTTATAATTTAAAATGACCTCACTGACACTTCTACAACAGCTGTTATCCTCTTTCATCCTCACTCATGTCTTTTTTCAAAATGAGACCTCCCGATCTTGGATGCCAAGGAATTTCTACGTTTGAGCCCGCTTCACCATAATATCTGTGGTAGTCGAGACAATCAACGATATGGGAACTACAATACCATCGATAATTTTGTGATTATGTATTTGAGTTATTAGGTCAAATTACGCAATTTGAACGATCAACCATGGATTTGCAGATTTAGTTTGTTAACCCCAGATTGTGAACGATGTTGTAATTAAGCATTTAAAAGGCTAAATTTTAATTACATTTTAACATCTGATTGTTAATGAAGTTAAGTCTCAGGTGATTAACCTTGGTTAAGTTGTAATCAATATTTTTAATTTGTTATCTGTACTTTACACTACAATGTATAGTTAGAGGAAATACGCCAGATAGAAAATATTTCTTGAGTTGATGGTACAATTTTGGTTGCATAATCGAAATTCTTGATTCTGATTGTTGGAATGTAATTTATGATTATTGCTGCGTGTACAGGAAAGTTGCCCTTAACATCAAAGACCCTTGATGTGTTAGTTATAGATTACTGTTTAATATAATTTTTGATAAATTTCTCGATTATTTATTAGATGGTAATTTATTATAGCTGTACAAAATTTTTAATTACATCTAAGAAGCACCCCATTACAATAAAATAATAAAAAAAACTATTAACTGCGTTGTAAAACGTCCAATTTACATCAAAGAAATAAGTAATAAATCATGTTTGAAAAATTATAGCTACTCTTAGATAAAAAATTTACGCAATTTCCTCATAGTAATTAGTTGTAATACATGTTTCTAAATTTAATATGTAAATCAGAACTTAATTAAAATTACTATATTTGGAGTTTTATCTTCTGCCTCCGTCTATCTACATACCTAATATATTTTACATAAACGGGGTATTAAAAGGGGCAAGGTAATCAATACGGAACGATTAAAATAGAACGCAGTTTCATCCAATAAATTTGCCACCGACTCGACTCGGTAAGAATCAAAAAATTTTGGAAACCTTTCAGATGGAGATAATTGGGAGGTTTTACTTGACTCGATGATGCAAAACTTGAAAAATATAACGAATTTCCAAGTATTCGTTTTCGTAATTGTTACGTTTTATAAAAAGCTGCACGGACACGTTTGTCTTCTTCTGAAGCTTCGATCAGTAATTGTGTAAAGTAGCTGTGCGAATTCACCGCAAATGGCTTAATCTACACATTTCTTGGAGAGACGCTCTTTCTTGTGGAAAACAGCCAACTCTGAATACTTAACACGCCAATTATAGATTTTATTCACTCGAGAAACTTGCAATTTCCAACTAAGAATCAAGCAATTAAATCAATCAAAACAACATCGACAAGATCGACACATAAAAAGCACAATTCAATAATAAAAGTTTTACTTCGCATTTCAAACATATCGATTATCTACTTAAGACGGCGAGTGAATTTATTTGCGGTTGTAGTTTATGCGGAATTGGATTTTACGTATTGTTTGGAAATGGAAAGACTTTATGCAATATTCTGGCTTGTGATACATCGCCATTACAAGTGTTTACTTCGAATCAGACCTTTTTCTAGCCAGTGAGTTATGGGATCAGTTTTTAAAGTGAAATTACTCGGCTTAAGGTACTACTAGATGAAGTTTATACATACAGGATTTGTCGTGGTGGTCTTTCTGTTTGATTGATTTATCGTGTGTGTGTGTAGCGCAATTATATTCTGTAATTAAGTCTTCTACTATGTTTGCAATCGCATATTCCATTAACCGATCACGCAATCATTTATCCGACCCGATCCGTTCGTCGAAGAGCTTCATCATCAGAAAGAAAACCAAGTCGGTCCTAGGATTCCGTTATGGCGCGCATTGTCTCCACCGCTAATAAAATGTTAATTTTTACGACGAAGAATAATTACTTTTTATTATTTCTTTTATAGACTAATAAAAGTAACAATAAATTTTGTGCAAACCTTGAGCATTCCCTAAGTGGTGCTGTAAACTAATATGAACCTTTTTATGTTACGTTCTGATTGCAAAACTTTAAAGTAGTGAAAAAGCAGAGAGAAAAAAGGAAAAGCGTTAATTGTTACAAATTCGAAAATTGTTTCAGCGGAAGAGTAATTAATCAAATATGAAAGTCGTCCTTTTTATGTCCAACGCAACTTTTCTATCGTCCAAATTAGGTAATTGTGGCTGCAAAAGAAGCTTCTTCCCTGCTGGAATTGTCAATATTGTCAAGTTTAGACGTGATCTCCTTGCAAACAGTTTTTAATAGAAACAATAACTGGTTTTATTTACAGTTAGTAACAAAGTGTATATCACAGTAGAACGTGATAAAAAAAAATTGCAGCAATGTTCGCAATTGGTTTTATGGACTAACAACAACTTTTACAACAATAAAACTTGCTGATATTTGTGCTAATTATGTTGCTCCAATCTAAATTGACAATAATTATACAACCATGCACTGAATTTCACCGAATGCCCTTATTTTGCGCTAAACGATAAATCTCCTTGCGTTAGGATTCCAAGCGCTCCAAAATTAATCAATATAAAATTTGGCGCTTGCTAATTTTATAAATTAATTTAGTTGTTTGAAGAAGAAGAAAATAATAATTATTTAACTACAAAGTATTTGAGATAGCGTCTGGCGCAAGTACTTCCTTAGGCAAATTTAGTAATAATGCTAATAAGTGGTTGATTACAGGGTTCTTGAGTGTTACGTCGGATCACGGTGAACTTCAATTTTCTATCTTTGTTGTTAATATTAAAATATACTTTTATTTGTCTTTATTTTTTAACGAGTGTGTCTGAACAGTAGCGACCCCCGAGCGTTACATGCGGGTGTACTTTTATGCAAATTTTTTTGTATACCTATGCAATTTTTCGACAGCAATGCCAATTACGGTCGACCTTTTCACTGCCACAAAGCAGACGTGTAAAATGTTCAAAATTTTTTGAAATATTTATACGCTGCATCAATATAATCGCGATCGTAAATTTCCTGTCCAAAATTTTAAACGAAGAATATAGAAAAGTCAGCATATACAATGTGTATACATATGCATGCCTTTTGCAACACACACAGCCATCCTTTTCATAACTGGTTTCGTTTACAATCAAAAATGCAAGAAAGATCGCTTTTCATTTCAATTCTCAGTCAATAAACAAAAGTCATTCTTACCACATAATATAACATCCAAACATTTCCCAACGTTTGCATCGTCCGATCTCATCAAAACTCCAAAAAATTGATTCAATAATATGAATATCAATCAGAACCATTCCAAAATAAAAATTACTTTATTCGATTCTATGTAAAAGTACCTAACCACGATGTCAAATTGATAGCTCTACGCTAAAGGACAAGCCAATTTATTAGTACCTCTCCGTAGTGGAGAAAGATTTTATGAGGGGAATTCAAATAAATGGAAATTTAAACGAAGATTAGTATAAAAAAATTTGAAATATACCTATGATAAAACTTTGAAATTGTTTTATCACCGTATAAAGAAAATATTCATATAAATATCTACAGAATAATTACAATCGGTGGCGTAACTTCAAATTTTAGGCCCGGGAGCAAGAGATTTGACGGGCCCCTCGATTGAGAGGTGTGCGATTTGAAAACAAAATTTAGTAGCAAAATAATGCAGTTTAAGGGGGCCTGGGACCATTCCTTCCTCTGGTATTATCCATACATTCGCAGACCCTAGGTTGCACATTAATTTCTTCATATTTTAGTAAACCCTAAAACCGGGTGCTATAGAATATCCACCAGCCGTAATAAGTAAAATATATTTTTTCAAGAATTAAATTTGCGTTTTTATCAATTTTTAAAAGTTACATTGTTACTTCCTTGTGCTGGGGGGTATTCCATACCCCCCAGACCCCCCGGTTAACGTGCATTTCAGGGGAATACCTTTATTTTAGTTTGACAATGTTTTTAATTGTATAAATAAATATTTAAATTAAACGTATCCGTGGCCAGCTGTTTAATTTGCACAACACCCGGCCCCGTTCAAATAAAAGATTTCTTTAAATAAATAATAATCAATTAAAGCATTGTTAAACCAAAACACATTTATTCTCCTGAATTGGGAATGAAACCGGGGGGGTCAGCACAAGGACGCGTACACAACAACGCGGATCTCTCTTTTAACGGTCCCCTCATTTAAAAAAATCGTTTCCTAACACTAACCTAACATCGACCGATGGATTTCCGTTGCCGATTTCATCCAGTGCCGGAGTTGTCCGTTTCCGGCTTGCACAGGCGATTTTTACCCTTGTTTAAGAATTTTTTACTTTACATTGCCTCAGACCCCCTAAGATTTTACGGGCCGTGTTTATTCGCACACCGTGCACACTGGTAGTTACGCCACTGATTATTAGAGACCGGATAAATAAGCACGTAATTTTGAAAAAAAAAATGCTTAAAAAAGCACCAAATAATACTAAAAAAAGCAGCACTTGATCAAAAAAAGCATACATAATAGCACTTTTTTGTTCTTCAAATTATTCAAAAGCATTTTGCAAGTTTAAAAAAAAAATTAGTTAATTTATTGCTGAAAAAGAGCTTATAAATACTGTTCCAAATGTTGCATCGTCAAATTGTGTCTCCCAGGCCCATAGCCAGGGGGGGCACTTGGGCCCCAGAAATTTTGAAAAAACAAAGAAAAAGGAAGGGGATCAACCGAAAATTTTACATTTTAAAATAGTAGTTTACATCACCAGGCCGTATAAAGAGATTTTACAACCGAGGGGCAGGTTTTCGTAGACTAAGCGAAGCCGAGGCACCCGAGGGTGTAAAATCACTTTATGGCCGAGTTGGTGTAAACCGCTTTTTGTTGTGTCGGGACTAGGTCATTTTTATTGGTTACTTCGTCTTTTTACTCCCTAGGACGTAAAAAGGCACTTTTCGTACCTCAAATGAGGCCGTAAACCGCTCACTTTACGGCCGCAATAACGAAAAAGGCTTTTTACAAGTGCCCCCCCCCCGAAATGAAATCCTGGCTACGGGCCTGGTGTCTCCTATCGTTTAAAATATGTTTAAAATAAATAGTATATTTTACATTTAGCAGTTTAACGGGAATTTAATTGACATAATATTATGAAATTATGATAATTGATAAAATAAGTCCTAAACAAGCACTAAAATAAGAAATAAGCATAAAAAAAAGCATAAAAAAGTATAGGTCAAATTACTTCTTTTTATGTAATTCGTGTAGATTTAAAATTTCAAAGAGCTGCTTATAAAATTGAACAAAATGAAAAATGCTTAAAATCCGGTCTCTACTGATTATAATAGTCATGAATTTTGAATAATATTAGCCTCAGTGGCGGATTTCCCAACAGTAATTTGGGCCTCGTAAATCAAGGGGCCTCAAAATAAGGAAAATTTAATTATTAGTTATTAATTAATTTCCTGTTGTAATAAACAAAAAAATTCTAAGCTCTAGATGCCTTAGATTTGCAGTTATTTTGATTTCAGAGCAATTTTTGATTTACATTTTTTGATAAAAATTTACTTTTGTTCAAATATTCTGAAACTTTATAAAAATATTAATTCTGTTATAATAAACACATGAAAAATAACTAAAAAATTCTAAGCCGTAAGATGCCTTAATTTTTCAGTTATTTTGATTTTAGTGAAATTTTTGGTTTAGAAATTTTTGATAAAAATGTAATTTTTTTTGTTCGAATATTTTGAAACTTTATGAAAATATTAACTCTGTTGTAATAAACACAGGAAAAATAACTGAAAAATTCTAAGCCCTCAGATGCCTTAGATTTGCAGTTATTTTGATTTCAGTGCAATTTTTGATTTTCATTTTTTGATAAAAATTAAATTTTGTTCAAATATTCTGAAACTTTATGAAAATATTAACTATGATGTAATAAACACAGGAAAAATAACTAAAAAATTCTAAGCCTTAAGATGCCTTAGGTTTGCAGTTATTTTGATTTCGTCGCAATATTAATTTTTGATTACAATTTTTTGATAAAAATTTAATTTTGTTCAAATATTCTGAAATTTTATGAAAATATTTACTATGATGTAATAAACACAGGAAAAATAACTAAAAAATTCTAAGCCCTCAGATGCATTAGATTTGCAGTTATTTTGATTTCAGTGCAATTAATTTTTGATTTTCATTTTTTGATAAAAATTAAATTTTGTTCAAATATTCTGAAACTTTATGAAAAAATTAATTCTGTTGTAGTAAACACAGGAAAAATAACGAAAAAATTCTACGCCCTAAGATGCCTTAGATTTGCAGATATTTTGGTCGCAGTGCAATATTTTTGATTTAAATTTTTTGATAAAAATTTAATTTTGTTCAAATATTTTGAAACTTTATGAAAATATTAACTATGATGTAATAAATACAGGAAAAATAACAAAAAAATTCTAAGCCCTAAGATGCCTTGGATTTGCAGTTATTTTGATTTCATTGCAATTTTTACTAAAAAAAAATATTAAAAAAATAAATTGTCTGCGGTGCTGGTGGATGGGCCCCCGGGCACCAGGGGTTCCAGGGGTTCAAATTAATTGCTTTAGGGAGCGTAGGATTAGCGAAAATACTTAGAGGGGGGGGGCCTCAAAATTGAATTGCACCTGGGGCCTCATCAGTTCTAAAACCGTCACTGATTAGCCTTACTATTAACAGCAGCAGAATGTACTTAAAAAAGTTAATATCTGATGAATAGCATTAAATGCTGTTAATGAGCATTGAATCTCCACCCTAAAAAATGGAAGATTACTTAAAAACGTGATAAAATTAAGTACCTGCATACTAAAGTTTTCTCAGAAATCCCCGTTTCATGCCCATTTCTTCACAATTTAACAAAGTAATATTATGTTAGGGGAGGTTAGGGGGTTGTGTGTTGTTGCTGATGATGTGTTTTCCCAACTTAAGAAATAATTTATAAAATTAAAGCATTACATGTGTGCAATTACAATAACAATGACAAACAAAATTAAAACATTTTCCAAGTCGTTTTAGCTCGGTTGGGATGATCTCCCAAGAACCCCAAGAAATTGATCAATCTGACGTTAAAATTTATGCCACACCATAAGTAATTCGTTGTCCTGCGTATCATTTACGACACTAATTAATAATATAATACCATGTAAAATTAACTTCAGCATCACAGTGTGTAACACAGATAATTAGAACTATTAAATTTTTCATCTATTAAAATATTATTAATCACTCCAACGCATTTCCTCTGTTATTCGTACCGCCTATAAAAATGGTGACACCTCTAATGGTTTCGTGTATGCTAATATTACAACCAACCGGTTAAGATGTTAGTATCAATTCAAATTTAGATAATAAAATTTTGGCCAAAGCATCATCTAAACTGTCGCCGTAACATAACAAGCGATTTGTATTTTATAAAAAAACCATCTCACTTTTATATGGACGTTTTTATTGTTATGTAATGAAGCGTTTTAAATAAAATGCTGAGTAACATTCAATCCATCAACCCGTACAGTAAATCCAATCTTAAAATGCATTTTAAAAACTGTGACTATCGGTTCTTTTGTTTTTATCGATAAAAAAAATATTTATTGCTGTATGGATTCTTTTTTTCTTGTCTGTTTATGAACACCACCTTCACCAAATGACGTAAAATTTGTTTGATAAGCCCACGATTTCTGCTAATCTCACTCTTCTCACTCAAGATACACTTTTATTATAACATAATAATTTTATGACATTTCAATCTCTGCAGTGCGTTACGAATTAACTTTATTATTCCGACAATTTAGAATTGTAAGTGGTTTATAAGTTACCGCGCTTTTCAACGTTTCTTTGCACAACATAAAACGACATTAAATTTTCTATGGCATCTTCCATAATCAAATCCGAATAATCTTTCATACAGTGGCTTATTGGTCAATCATACTTATTATACGAGACGTTGGAATTCATCTCGTTTCGTTACAAAAGTAAACATCAGTTTATTTTGCTTTTATTAAGCAATTTTGCTTTATCTTTTCCATTATGTCAAGATAACCAAATTTAACCAAAGACAACATAATCCCAAGTCTCGACAACAATAACACCATAACTTACAAAAATAGTAGTAGTACATTTTTACTAACTTAAACATAAGACTCCATCGATGCAACTTTTCCAAAAAATATGCAACAGAAAATATCTGTTTCAGTACTTAGCAACTCTAACGGGTAAGTAAAAACGATCTTAAAATGTGAGGTGAAAAATTTTGTTTTTAGCTTCCTTATCAGTTTTGACTTCCGGCGTAAATGTGGGATGGACATCCCCTTATTTACCCGCAATTTTGAACGGAACCAACCCCGATATTTTCATGACAAGCGATGAAGGATCGTGGTGTGCTGTAATGCCGTTGGTAGGTGCTCCTGTAGGATCAATTCTAGCAGCAATAATCGTAGATAAAATTGGAAGAAAAACAACCACTCTTTGCATGGCACCTTTAACATTCATACTCTTCATTCTTCTAGCGTTCGCAAAAACAACCTTCCTCATCTGCTTGATAAGGTTCATAATAGGATCAATCGAAGGTGTTTTATATACCGTTCTTCCGATGTACTTTGGTGAAATATCCCATCCATCCATTAGGGGCCTGCTAACATCAAGCATCTCAATTTCTAGCATCGCGGGAATTTTGTTCATCAACATCATCGGGTTCCAATATTCGATATTCGTTTCAGCCCTAATATGCTCCACCATCCCTGTAATTCATTTCCTAACGTTCATGTGGATGCCCGAATCGCCCTACCACCTAATCAAAAAACAAAACTACGAAAAGGCACGCGAGAGTCTCGCCATTTTTAGAGGCGACGAAAACATAGAAGAAGAACTGACGCTTTTGTGCGAAGCTGTGAAAAGGCAAGAAAGTGACAAGAAAACCAAAATTACCGATCTCTTCACCGTGAGAAGTAATCGTTACGCTGTTATGATATTTGTTATTTTGAATTTAACCAAAAAATACAGTGGAAAAAGTCCCTTGATATTCTACACGACCAGTATTTTCCAATCAGCTGGGGGAACCTTTAGCGCTCAATCGTCCGTCATTATTTTATTATCCCTCGAAGCTGTTGCAGCAACTGTAGGAATTTTTTTGGTGGATCGAACTGGAAGGAGACCTATCATAATTTTTTCGACTATTGGGTGCGTCATTACGTTGGCTTGTACATCGTTATATTTCTTTTTCCAGGAGCAGGATCCGCTAAGCGTGGTCGATTTTGGTTGGCTTCCTGTAACATCTTTGGTTGCTTATAACACTTTTTACAACTTTGGTTTAGAATTAGCACCGATAGTGTTTTTGGGCGAGTTGTTTCCGACGAACATCAAAGCCGTCGCTTTGGGCCTGGCCGATATGTTTTCGGTTTTAAACGGAACACTTTGCACAAAATTATACCAAATTTTGAGTGAAAATTTTGGGATGTTTGTTCCGTTTGGTTTCTTTGCTGCCTGGTGTGCTGTTGGGGTAATTTTCATTATTAAATACGTTCCGGAGACGAAAAATAAAACGCTGGAAGAAATCCAAATGTATTTTATTAAGAAGACAAATAAACGTTGATTTTTTTACTTATTCTTTGAGTAATTTCACAGGATTTACGATTAAGTGGCAGTTGAATAAGAGATACGACTTACCCACTTACAAATTAAAACTTACAAAGTAGTCAATTGAGGGAAAAAGAAAATTAGTTATATTTTATGCACCGATGTTCAAAGAAAACGATGCTGGTTAATAATATTTTATAGCTGGGCGTTTGAATGATTATTATTGATAGTAAACGTCCGGGCATCTTATTAAGTACCTCTACCAGTCGATACTTGATTATTATATGGTCAAATAAATATGGATTCCAATGTTGCGCTATAATTATTAAGATTTGAATTTACAGCTTTCTAGAAAATTAAAACAAAATTGATAAAAGTTAAAGGGAAGTGCAATAACTCACAAAACAACCGTCAAAATTGTAACGACGACCAATTAACGTAGGAAAACAGAGATTTGCTTCCGTAAGTGCACGTGAGAGTTATCAGTTTCCTTATTTTTCAAAAGTAAGACCCTCCACAACCTTGATGTTTGAACTTTATTTTACGACTAGTTGTAAAAATGCAGAGATCAGGACAGGGGGTCGATGGAAAACTTGAAATCCACACACAAGAAATCAATGATAACAAGTATATTTATAACAAATGTGGTTCTTCTATAGTAAGTGAGGATGAAGTAATTTATTTAATGAAAAATAGAGCCCATTCATCAGGAATGAAACAATTACAATAGCCATGTTTGAAATTGAACTCAGAGTTGAACAGTTTGCAGGCGATTCAATTATTGTCTAATAGTTTTATGCTTTCGAGTTTTATCAAGATAAATAAAGCAAGCTCTTGCTTACTCCTCAATTTCATTTAGAAGACTGGCGTCAAAGTAATTTTGCACGATAATTTTTGAGGGGGTAGTTCCTTCTTGATAGTCTGTTCACAGTCATGGGTGGATCATCGAGGCAGTGGTGTAACATTTCTCCAAATGCTGAATTTATTTTTAGACCTTGAAATTTTAATATTTAGATACAAAGAGTCCTTATCTTATCTGTGACAGCGTGATATTAAGAATAATAAATTAGTTTGAAAGTAACAATATTAATGAATATATTTAGCTAGTTACACATACGTCATTATTATTTTATAGACAAATATGCATTAAACATGGAGATGTAAGTTTTATATCGACATCTATTGCTGAAATATTTATGATTTTCTTATTATTTGTGTTCGTATAACATGACAGGTTTTATTGTAAACGACTTACAATTTATTATAGTAAACTTGAATTACATAAGTGTCATTACGAGTCGGTAACAAACAATTAATCGTCCTTCTGGTTTAAACAATGTTGCAGTTGACTTTCACAAAAATCAAAAAAGAAATTGTGAACCGAATACGCCCTAGTAGAAGCTGCTGAATCACCGTAATTTTGTTATCAAAAAAATTATACAGGGTGGTAGTTTTCGATGACACAGCCGGTGGGAAGTAGCATTTAGAAAAACCCACACGAAAATTTAAAATTGTCATGCAAATTTGTTTAATTTTGTAACCAACAATTACCTAGCGTATTATTTAAATATTTAACAGCAAGTAGGATGTGTAAACAATAAAATTTGTTTTAAAAAACTTGAATAAATGGTCTTTAAAATCCTGAAGGTTCGTTATAAATTTAAAATCAACCCTGTAACGAAGATTAAAATCGCCCAAGTGCAAATTCATAATCCTTTAGATTTGCGTTACAATTGAACTGTCGCACGAAGAGATAAGCGTCTCTAGGATATTTTTCCGAAGCGGATCAGATAAAGATCCTTCGAGGGCCGCAATAAGGCCACTCCCGTAGTACCGACGAGGTGTGCCTGTTTCAAAATTAAAACATTCCCACCCGATTAAAAAGCCGAGAGTGAATTATAATTTTTGTTACTTATAAAAATTTTGTCTCGAAGAAACACGTTTTTAAAATTTAATTCGTTACTTGTTAAATAAACTATAAATTAGGTGGGTAATTTCAGTAAGTGACTAACCGGCGTTTGATCTCAAAGAAATCTTAAAATTCTTGACGGCTTAAAACAAACGTTTCTTATCTAAACAAGTTAGGGCACTTAGGCCTTTATAAGGCTCGTTCTACTATCACTGCCTGTCCAAATAGATAATGAAACAAGCTCGAAAGAATTGAGATGTGACCCATGTCTTGATAGCAAACATTTGTTAGATGTTCAATATATTATAATTTTTTTACCTTGTCACGAAATAATTAAATTAGTGGTTTTGGAAACGTCTTCTACATACTAATTACCTTTAATTTGGAAGCGTTACCGGTAAGAGGTCCCGGTTTTGGGCTTTGCATACCAACCTGAAACAAAAAGTAAAATTAAATAATAATTTAAAAAAATACAATTTATTTTTAAATAATTTTGTTTCACAAAACAACTGGTAATAAGAAATTTCATGGTTGAAAACATTTCTATACAACCATTTAATTTATTATTGTTTCCAGCGTGATACAATCTAACGGAGAAATAGCTGTACCAAATGTTTCGTTGACAGTATGGGCATGTATGGGATATGATTAATTCGGAAAGCTTGTCATAATATAAGAAAAGAAAAATTAATTGATGTCTGGATCAGTTACAACGTCAGATTGTATTAGTAGCTTAATGAACCACGAATCCAAATTCGTACACAGCTTCATTGCGCGAACACATATTTCACCATAAAAAGAATTCTTTTTGGAGTTTCTCCTAAAAGTAGTGGCGACCATTACCCGCACATAACGGAAAAAAATTTGAACCAAAAGTAAAAGTTTTTTAAAAAAGCATTTTTGGTCAGAAGTGGATGATCGATTAAAGGCAACGCTTTGATAATGAGGTTGACAGTTGGGTTCTTCATCCATTATACGAGACAAGAAGACATGTTCACGAAACCAACGCTGTCGCGTTCAAACCAGATCGATTTTTGTAATGATTTTTATTTTGATTTATTTTTATACGAGCCGTATTATAAATAATACAATTTTATAAAAATATTCGAAATATTTGTTAAAAAAATTTCCAACTCGGATGAAGTTAGCTGCTTGTACTGTTATATTAATTAAAAAACTTAATTAATGGTATTGTTAGTCGCTAGGAGCTAATTTACTTGTTCGCTTTGATATATGAAACGTTTTTAGCAAATATTCTTAATTTATTTTATCAGAAAGTGCTCCTAATGTTTTATTTTTTTCTATCACGATATCAAAAAAGTTGTATCAATTTTCACCTCCTATGGCTTGATTTAATTGAATATATAATTTATAAACATTTAAAATAATAAATCATGCGAGAGCGAGCGAGAGAGAGGCCAAAATTTATTCCATACAAAGACCCCGCACAATAATATTTGGATCGTCTAAAGGTGGAAAATAAACGAGAAACTTTGGTTTTTATAAGTCATGAAGTTCTACGTCTTTAGTTAGGAATGCGGTTGCAATGCATACCTTCCAATTGACAATACAATGAAT
Source organism: Rhagonycha lutea (assembly GCA_958510855.1). NCBI lineage: Eukaryota > Metazoa > Arthropoda > Insecta > Coleoptera > Cantharidae > Rhagonycha > Rhagonycha lutea. The sequence continues at coordinate 1,514,016 of OY294040.1, read as the reverse complement.
GGGATATTAACTGAAACTACCATTTCGAAGCATGTGTTGTTTAGATATTATAGTGAACCCCTGCTATCATACATGAAAAAGGTTGATCGTATTAGTAAAATTAGCAAAACATTAACGATAAATCACGCCTTCGAGTTTCGATTTTGTATATACGCAAGTGGGAAAGCGACTAGAAATTTTTGAAAATCTGGCGTCCCATTGTTTCGCACAAACGGGATTCCCCCGACGAGGGGAGCGCGTAAACGCACAAATTTTGATAAATATCGACGTCCGACAGCTTTAAAATTCCAACAGACAAAGCGTTACTCGGAGGCATTATCATAAATATCGTGTAAACTGCCAGTGTTAATTGAAACCCTTTAAAATTAATAACTAAATATTGCGAAAGCGTGTTAGAAGTTTTCAAACGAAAATTATAATTCATAAAAGTTAATTGAAAATTAATAGCGTTATCGAGATTGTCTTAGGTCGAACTTGAAACTGCAAATAACTCACTCGAGTGAACAACGTAGGCGTGCAGTTATTCCAAAATACCAAACAGTACTTAACAGTTAATAGAAAAAGATCAACTTAATTAATTATCCCAACGTTTCTTAACACATCGGTGCCCGATAGTTCCTGCTTAAAATACGAGCTCAACTTATCCCATCTATAAATTTTTCCGGCATTTAATTTCATCAATTTATTTTACTACCGGCCCGGCCCGGCCCGCTTCAGAAGGAACACCAGAAGAGAAAGAATTAATAACCTCTCAATCAAAATAACCATCGTACATTGTAAAAATCGATACGTAAGTGTTTTGCTTTATTACCTACTTAACATAATAACAATAACGCTTCAAGTTTAAACCAAACTTAATTTTTAATGTTGTCGTTAATGTTGCTTCCAACCAGGGGCGTAACTTCGAGTCTGTAAAGATTGCGCAAATGCACCCCCATGCAACGCGAAATAAAAATTTACCACCGAAAATATGATCTGGTCGGTAGGATTAGTTACTATATTTTTGTTATTGGATTTCGTTTCAATTTTTATTTAAAAATTTCAATCGCATAAAATTTTCCTTCTTGGCTTGAAGTAGCTACGCTACTGCATCCCACTAAATATCTGTACTGCACAATTTGTCGGTAATAGAAAAGTGGATTGAAAAAATATTCTCATGACCTTAAAAAAAAGTTGGTTTAATGTTCCTTTTTTGCTTCAAATTTGCATTTCAAGTCCTTGCTTCCATTCCATTATGATGGAAAAGAGGTAGTATAAATTGGAAAATTTTAATAGAAAAATTCTCTCTTAGTTGGAGTTAAAAGGAAGAAAACAATTTTCGTTGAACAAAAACTTGAAATTAAGACGTATAGCATTCTTTCATTAAAATAACTACAGAAATAATTAACCTTTTTATTTCCTCTAATTTAGCTTAACGAATTCGACTTGTTTGTTGAAAAAAAATGAAATTTTTTTGTGTAATTTGAAATTTATTAATTGGTAAAACAATGAAAGTTGTAAAGCAATAACGAAAAAAGTGAAATAAGCCGAATGTAATCTCAACTCTTCGATGTCGACTATAATGTACAAGGATTGCATGCGAATCTGCATTATCAATAAATTATGGTATTAAAATACCATAGCAGTAATGATCTCTTGCTGTTTGTAATGGTGGCTACACTGGCCCGGCCAGCTCGAATGTGTTCATTCAATAATTGCCTTGAGTGCTTTTGTCAACTATCTACTTTATGATACTCACTGAAATTCATAAACCAATTTGTAAAGCGTCTTATATTAAAACAACAACTTGATGTTATTTTCCATTGTATTATTAAGACACCAACATTAATTTTATGATGATAAGTGTGTATTGTTGCTAAACATTAATTATTGTGTAAATAAGTTGCACTATTCCGACAAGTAATTGCATTTTAAACTAATTAACTTTAGTTTTCCAACATTTCCTCAAATCCCACCGACTGCGCCAGAAATTGAAATGACTCCAAAAAAGGGTAAACCAACAAATTATAATCCACAACTCCGTTACTATGTTAATTTACTTCAAAATTACAAATTAGAGTGAGTCGATAATTTTGTAACTTCAAGTTACAGATGCTCCAACCAAGAGGAATTCGCTTAAAAAACTCGAAAAATGTTAAAATTTCGATGATAATAATCAAGTGTTAAAATTATTCGAAAAACATCGACGTTTGACACAATATTTACCTAATAACTAAGTAAAGTTTGATGTTCTTCATTAAAAAAAGGAATTAAAATTATTTACAGTTAACGTAAATAATTAAAATTTGTAGTTCGCCTTATCTACTATAAAGAAGTTTTTCGAAAAATTTTGATCTCAGTAAATTATCCACCGTCAAGTTTGTTATGTTGGTTGTTGTAAAGATGAAAATAATTTAAATAGAATTCTTTCAACAATCGCAAGAAATTACATTTCATGACGTACTAAATCATAATCTACATTTTTAAACTCAACCACTAAGCTTGGCTAACACACATGGAGTGAATTACAAGATAGTCGTAACATAAATCCTTTGAAAATTAAGAATTTATCATTTCCGTCATATTTAGTCTTATTATGAAAAACTTGATAACATTAATCTTCAATTGTGGAACTTGAAGGAAAAAGTTTATGATGCGCATCCATAAGTACAGTTCGACAATTTTTTTTGGCTGAGGTTGATTTGTAACTACAATTAACTATTTATTATCTGCCTAATAGGATGCAAACAGTCGAGCAAATATAAATATAATATATTGTCAATTACTGTATAGGGAATTTAATAGTTGTCGTAGGTAACTGATTATCTAGTAGGTAGTAAAATGCAATAGAAAAAATCGTTAACTAATTTTATGAGAGTCTTAAAATAGTTAGTGGTTAAGCAACATTATTACGCACAAATGCGATGATAATGCATTTTTACACGTGTTGTACGCAAAGTTTTATTTACGTCTCTTCGAAAGACAAAAATAAAGCGTTTCAGTATCAAATATCCAGGAATAGGAAACATAAAACTAAAACTATCCTTAGTATCTAACTTGCGAAAAGTGAAATCCTTATTAAAGACTTAGTCAATGTTCTAATCCACTAATCTGTGAGAGTTTCTGCTAAAAATGATCCTTTAACTTACTTTGAAACATTGATTAAATGTTATTAACCTGTTTGCCATCTTTGGAGTAGATGACGAAATACTCCTTACTGTATTGTCACAACGATAACAAATAAATGTGTTTCCAAGTGAAGTTAAATAAAAGCATTTTAATTTTCCCTGACTCAAAAAGTGATTGCTTTCGTATACTAAAGTAAATAAATGGTAAAAGTAGCCATTTCTCGCACGAAAAAGTAAAAACGTTGGTTTATTTCGTTCATGAAAACAACATTCTCAAGCAATTCATGGAAAATCGATTGTTAAGTGAACAAACTTACAAGACTTCTTTCCTTGTAGTCATGGTGAGAAAATTACAAAAAGCCAAAATTAATGAGAAGTAAATAGTATAAAGCTCACTAGTTTGACAATAAAACAACGATAACACATATCTTCATGTTGCGTATCATTTCAATCTTGCACGAAGTTGGCGTAAAAACATATGGATTTGAAATGCAAAGTGGCAACCGCAAATCCTTGTACCGTAAACATGTATAACTAAAGAAGCAACTGAATAAGTGTTTCTTATCTTGGTAATCGCACATAGTTACATTATCGGTATCGTTACCGATGAAATTCTTCGGCTTTAGTAGTGAAATGAGTTACATTTGATTAGAGTGAAGGAGTAGCCGATTGATTAGATCTGCCACGAATCTGCGGGAGTCAGAGATTGGCGACAGTAGGAAGATTTTTGGTTGAACTTTGGACGACTCAAAAGTAATTTGACAAGTGGTAAAAAATGCAATTATAATTACGGTATTGTTTAAATTAAAGAATCTTGGACAAAACTCGGACTGCTATTTCAGAAATGCGAGTGCTCGAGAAATAATTGCAAACCGAGTTAGCTATATCTGTTCCATGTAAAGCAAAGGAATGTTCTTGTATGAATTTCTAATTATGGTTATTTGCCTGCGTTAGTATATAATTTCGAGTAAAAACAGAAATACTTAAATTAACCGGCGAAGGAAGCGTATGGTATATCAAAAAAGATCATCGATTAGAATATAATTTGAAATAATTGTCCGGCTACTAACCGTCTAAATTTTCTTCAGCAAATTATTCATTTTAAATAGTTAAATGGTTTTATAACAACGAATAAGTTTACTGTTAGATGGGAGGGCCATTTAACCTTCCAATACCAAAGTTGACGTTCCTTTGAAGATAATCATTATTCATACTGTTGCGCAATTAAGAAAAAAAATATCCAGAGAAAATTAAAATTTTCTTAATTTATTTTTAACAGTTATAATTGTTTCGATATTTAAAATTTTTCTAGTGGAATATCTCGGTCGCCTTTATTAGATCTAACAAAGGATTTAACGGAGCAGAAAAATTATTTGCGTGTAAACCAATAAAATTATGTATGTATGCACAACGAAATAAATAAAAGGCAAAAAAATAAAAATAAATTGTATCCTTGGTATAAAATTTATAAAGAGCCATCGACAAAAGCAACCGCAATGTCGAATATAAAATAGTAGCAGTGTAGAACGATTATACATTATGCGTATAATAATTTCATATTGATATGCATACAGAAGACAGTGGCGTAGATGTTTCTTTACCTTAACTCCAACCATAAATTACTACAACAATAACAATTAATATTAAATACCTTCCATATATTATGAAGCAGGATGATCAACACAAATTCCTAATAGTTGTAACGTTTAGTAAACTATGGCACTTTATTCATTACGTTATATTAAGTACTACTACTACCAACATTATAAAACGAGTTCGTCCAAGTTTTAAAAAGTTAAATTTTTTCCATTACGCTTGATTAGATTTGATTTAAAGGTATTAAAATGGTGTTACGTCGAGTAATAACTATGCAAATAAAGATGAAAATAGTGTTACTAAAATTAATAAATACTTTAATACTCGGACAAGTACACGAGTCGAGTCAACATTTAAAACAGGATTACGTTTTGATTTAAATATAAGTAGCCGTTTTCCTATTGGCAATTAACCGAGTAGGTGCTGCGAGAAAAACTGCATAGATTGCTCTTAAAATAAATAAAGTGTAGGAAAAATAAACAAGAAAAGAACACAGGAAAAATTCCTGTGACATCCACGTCCGAAGATTCATTCGTAATCGGTGAAATCAATCTGACTGTGCTCGAGTTGAGGGTTCGATTACAATTAATTTATTTGCTAGGGTTTCTTCTGGTGATGGCTCTCTAACAAAATAATTTAAGAAGTAAAAAGTAAACTTGTTGCGACTAAATAAAATTAGTTTCATTGGACTTGTTTCAACTTATTCCTTGAACTCGAGCAAGTCCTGACTGATGCATCAACATCCATATAGCACATTGTCGCATCCATTCATTAACATACAAACTGCGGTCGTGTCTACTGTCAGGATTGCCAACCAATTTATGGAAGCGTTAATAGACGACAACTTTGCACTATCGCAACTTTGCATTACCAGCGGCTGCCTTAATTAACATGTAATTAACCAATTCTTGTTAAAGCATATTTTTGATATTTATTTCAAGTCGTTTGCTAATTAGCAGCAACTGAAGACTTTTCACGAATTTTCTAGCGCTGTTTAAAACGCCCCGAGTCGGAACTTCCATTGTGTTCGATCGTTGCAAATATCAGGGTTAATCGGCAATAATAAAACAAAATTGAAACCTTCACAGTAAATCAGCTAAATAGAAATGAAATGCAACATTTATATTAAACCAGCTCGCTAATGAAACATCCAACAACAATCCTGACCACCCTGTCTCTCTGTAACATAATACAAAGCGCAGTTAAACTTTATCACCAATTATTTACTATAATTCAATTAATTAATTTTATTGGTTTGTGTTGCATTTTCGCACCATAAAACTTCGTTTCAAGAAATTTTTATAAAAAGCAAACTCCAAGTGATGTTTTCATTTCAAACAACTGGAGGTATGAAAAATTACAAGTTGACACACTCTTTACCATCCGCCCACCAAAGTATCACACGCAATGTTAAGCTAATTATCGAAAATAAAATTTTCGCAAGAGCTTGACGTTCAATTTGCCGAAGCAATACATCAATGATGCAAAGTAGTTCTCTTGTATCTGCATCGTGATAATTAACAACTTAAAAAGTCAAGTATCTACGAATGTAAAAATACTGGAGAAATGATGACTTCGTTCCTTAGAAGTGTCGATAACATCTCGGAATGCATGTACTATTTCATACGGATGATTTTGCATAGCATTGTCATTGATTAAAGTAGTGCAGAGAAGAAGAGTTTTCAAAGCATTCAATGCAAATCAGTTTTTGCATTTTTGCCATTTTATTTTATTTCAATAGTACTAAATCTTGCGTTGAAAAATATTAAATAATATTGTCTTAATATTACGGTCGACAGCGTCGTCCCGACCCGACCCCTCTTACAGGTACATACAATTTTCCTGTTCGTTTGAACAGGATTAGGACTAGCAAAATAATGTTTCCTTTGGGAGTTCTTCCATATGGAACCCGTAATTCTTCCGTTGTTTGATCTGATGGTTGTTTTTGTTCAATTTTTGCAATTCTTGCCCTACCCATAGAGAAAGCATCGTATTTCCTGTGCATCCCAGCTCGCTATATCTAATTGAGACAATTTCAAACATGCAATGCAAGTTTACATGTTTATGATTGGTGGAAAACGGTATATCGAGGATAAATTAGTACTACTATCAAGTTTCTGCTGTTAACAGTTCATAAATTCACAATAGTAAATCTTTTTTTTTTAGTATCAAAACTTCCATATTAATCTTATTAAATAATTTGATAACCTTTGATAATAATTAATTGGCAATATTCTTTTATTAATTATAATTGATTCATTATGTTATTTTAATAACCTCATACTGTGTGCGCATAACTGTTAAATACCGAAATGGTAAAATAAATAATTCTTATCTTGTCGGATTTGCACCCGAAAAAATTTCCTTTCGTTAATCTCTTAAATAATTACCTTTTTTGTGGAATTTATATTTGAATAACAATAAATGGTTCTAGTAAGCGAAATGTAAAAACGGTGGCATCGTGGTCACTGAAGACCGCACGACACCAGTGGTGGCCGCGGGTCACGAACTTGAGCTCATCTGACTTATGATTCTTTACCATCATAACTTGGCATTTAGGAGCTTATAAAAGCATTGCATTTATTTACTTATACTGGCTACTGTAATATCGATACAAAATAAATATTGAATTTATAACTTTTTTATTTACTTTTTTAAGCTAACTAAATATTTTGAATAAATCCGTGATCAGGTTTTGCAGTGGAATGATTTAGCGATTTCTTCGTTGGAACACCACGCGAGTGTTTATAATTTTTAATTAAAATTTTAAATTGGCGCAGTCGACCACCCTTAAAAGTTTATTCTTGCGCACTTTGGCTTAAACACACACACACAGAAGTCATCCAAGATATTTAATTTGTTATACTAATCGACAAAATAAACATTTGCATATTATCCATGTTTATCAACTGTTACATGCAATCTTACACTGACATTAAATGGCAAGGCAATATACGAACAGCAAAACCACTTTGATGTTTGGTTACCACAGTAGATTGTAGAAACGATTCAACAATCAAGCTCATGTTGGTAATATGTCACCATCACAGACAGTTTTTACATTGATGAACCACAATTATTTCAACTTATTCCTACTAAAATTGTCTAACACAACTGTGCAAAGTGCAAGACACGAGCAACTTAAAATTTCTCTCTGTCTTGAGATTTCAAGGTAAAATAAAGTCTAATCACAAATCGTGTAGTGAAGTGGAACAGGGCGCACGTATTCTTTTGCCACGACCATCTAAGAAATTATAAAAAAGAAATGATTTTAAAAATTAAAAATCCATCATGCTTTGTTCTTTTAATACATTCTTAAATAACGCGCGATTCACGTTTCGTTGTGGTTTTAGAGGTTCCTAATAAAAAACATAAATTATTATCTTTGTTTCTTTACTTTTCGAAAATAATTGAGTTTGTCCCACTCCGTAATTATTTAATTATAATTTTATATTGTAAAATTAAGGTTAGTGTTTCAGTAATTCATTTTATAGCGCTAACGATTTTTTTAATTACCTTAGATGGTATGTGCTGGCAACGAAACCTAGAGCAAAGCCGAGCATTTACAATATCAATTATCGTTAAACATTACTAATTAAGAATAATATTCTTACCATTCGCCATTAGAACTTAAATTGCCTCACTTTTAAAATTCTCCACAAATATTTATGCAAAATTTGAAGAAGAAAAAAAACAATTAATTATTATTAATGGATTGCGATATAAAAACTAACACTAAGTTTTGTTTTTCGGACTTGATATAATTAATTACAAGAACCTTAATTGATTTTCAACTTTTTGTTTATCTGCAAGATAAATAAAATTAATTTGGTTGGAAGCTGAATGAGTTAACCGAAAGTTGCACGATTTAAAATTTTCATGAAAACAATCTATAAGGTGTTTCTCTTCTCTTTTTCTTCTCTTCCAAAAGAACATCTGTCGCAAAACCTTGAGATGCCAGACAACTTTGAATAAAAGTATATGCAATACTCGATAAGTTTTTCGAGTTCAACCCGGACGTCGACTTCGAAGGAAATTTATGTTCAAACCTGCTAGCAGATTCCTACCCTGTTTCTACAGAGGAAGCTAGCCAGCATTCTCCGGATACTAATGAAGCCTCGATGTTGACTTGTGTCTCTGAAAGCATTTGCAAGATCGACGTGGTGATCGACAACCTCCCCATGATCTATCAGGAAATCTTCACCACCGTCCCCAACATGAGCAAAGTTCTGACTACAAGAAAGGCTCCCCTTTCTACTATATTGAGTGTTATTGAGTCAGACGATTATCTAATATTGTTTCATTGTTAGTATCTTAAATTGTTTTAGCATCTCTTGTATAATTAATTTGCTGTGATTGAGAGATGAAATGTGCAGGCATAAAAATGAAAATTGTTATTAATTTGTTGCATTCTGTTGGTGGAGATTGATAAAATTTATTGTAAGCAAATTAATTTCAAATAAGATTTACATGTAAATATCACCCACTAATAATTAATAATTAATTAAGATTAGTAATTTAATGGTGATGAAGACTTTATAAATATGACAGATTGTTCTTGAGTGAACAATTGATAAGATGAACAATTACAATATTAATTATTATGAATTAACAAAATCAATTTAACACGGAATATTGTTTGACGAGTTATGTGAAAGAAAAGCACATTCACAATTTATTGACTTACATAGAGAGATTCATGCGGTTTATTAATTATAAAAAATCTGAATTTTCTTCTAAGTTGGGTGAATTGCACTTGAATTTTAATTAAGTTTTTGACTTTTAAAATATCAATTACGATTACTCTTTTGCTATTTAATTAGTACAACAATTTGCCATTTAAATTCATATATTTGTGCATTGCCTCTGATTTTTGCAAAAAAAAACCCTGGATAAGTGGAGCTCAGTCTGATTTTTATTGAAATTTTTGAATAAAAATAAAATTTTGTTCAAATATTCTGGAACTTCTTGAAAATACTAATGCAAATATACTAAAGACAGGAAAAATAATGAAAAAAAATCTAAGTCTTAAATTGCAATAGATTTAAAGTGATTTTGATTTCAGTCTGATTTTCTATTGAAAATTTTGAATAAAAATTAAATTTTGTTCAAATATTCTGGAACTTCTTGAAAATACTAATGCAAATATACTAAAGACAGGAAAAATAATGAAAAAAATCTAAGTCTTAAATTGCAATAGATTTCAAGTGATTTTGATTTCAGTCTGATTTTCTATTGAAAATTTTGAATAAAAATTAAATTTTGTTCAAATATTCTGGAACTTCTTCAAAATACTAATTCAATTATAGCAAAGACAGAAAAAATAACGAAAAAATTCTTAGCCCTAAATGACCTGAAATATCTACATAATTTGATTTCGGTGAGATTTTTCATTGAAAATTTTTGATAAAAATTAAATGTTGTTTAAATATTCTGGAACTTCTTGAAAATAATAATGCAAATATACTAAAGACAGGAAAAATAATGAAAAAAAATCTAAGTCTTAAATTGCAATAGATTTCAAGTGATTTTGATTTCAGTCTGATTTTCTATTGAAAATTTTGAATAAAAATTAAATTTTGTTCAAATATTCTGGAACTCCTTGAAAATACTAATGCAAATATACTAAAGACAGGAAAAATAATGAAAAAAATCTAAGTCTTAAATTGCAATAGATTTCAAGTGATTTTGATTTCAGTCTGATTTTCTATTGAAAATTTTGAATAAAAATTAAATTTTGTTCAAATATTCTGGAACTTCTTGAAAATAATAATGCAAATATACTAAAGACAGGAAAAATAATGAAAAAAAATCTAAGTCTTAAATTGCAATAGATTTCAAGTGATTTTGATTTCAGTCTGATTTTCTATTGAAAATTTTGAATAAAAATTAAATTTTGTTCAAATATTCTGGAACTCCTTGAAAATACTAATGCAAATATACTAAAGACAGGAAAAACATTGAAAAAAATCTAAGTCTTAAATTGCAATAGATTTCAAGTGATTTTGATTTCAGTCTGATTTTCTATTGAAAATTTTGAATAAAAATTAAATTTTGTTCAAATATTCTGGAACTTCTTGAAAATAATAATGCAAATATACTAAAGACAGGAAAAATAATGAAAAAAAATCTAAGTCTTAAATTGCAATAGATTTCAAGTGATTTTGATTTCAGTCTGATTTTCTATTGAAAATTTTGAATAAAAATTAAATTTTGTTCAAATATTCTGGAACTTCTTGAAAATAATAATGCAAATATACTAAAGACAGGAAAAATAATGAAAAAAAATCTAAGTCTTAAATTGCAATAGATTTCAAGTGATTTTGATTTCAGTCTGATTTTCTATTGAAAATTTTGAATAAAAATTAAATTTTGTTCAAATATTCTGGAACTCCTTGAAAATACTAATGCAAATATACTAAAGACAGGAAAAATATTGAAAAAAATCTAAGTCTTAAATTGCAATAGATTTCAAGTGATTTTGATTTCAGTCTGATTTTCTATTGAAAATTTTGAATAAAAATTAAATTTTGTTCAAATATTCTGGAACTCCTTGAAAATACTAATGCAAATATACTAAAGACAGGAAAAATAATGAAAAAAATCTAAGTCTTAAATTGCAATAGATTTCAAGTTATTTTGATTTCAGTCTGATTTTCTACTGAAAATTTTGAATAAAAATTAAATTTTGTTAAAATATTCTGGAACTTCTTGAAAATACTAATGCAAATATACTAAAGACAGGAAAAATAATGAAAAAAATCTAAGCCTTAAATTGCAATAGATTTCAATTGATTTTGAGTTTAGTCTGATTTTCTATTGAAAATTTTGAATAAAAATTAAATTTTGTTCAAATATTCTGGAACTTCTTCAAAATACTAATTCAATTATAGCAAAGACAGAAAAAATAACGAAAAAATTCTTAGCCCTAAATGACATGAAATATCTACATAATTTGATTTCGGTGAGATTTTTCATTGAAAATTTTTGATAAAAATTAAATGTTGTTTAAATATTCTGGAACTTCTTGAAAATACTAATTTAACTATAGCAAAGACAGAAAAAATAATGAAAAAATTCTTAGCACTAAATTACATGAAATATCAACATAATTTGATTTCGGTGCGATTTTTCATTGAAATTTTTTGATGAAAATTAAATTTTGTTCAAATATTCTGGAACTTCGTGAAAATACTAATACGATTATAGCAAAAACAGGAAAAATAAGGAAAAAATTCTAAGCCCTAAATTACCTTAAATATCTAGATTTTAGATAGTTTAATTTCGGTGCGATTTTTCATTGAAAATTTTTTATGAAAATTAAATTTTGTTTAAATATTCTGGAACTTCGTGAAAATACTAATTCAATTATAGCCAAGATAGGAAAATTAACGAAAAAATTCTAAGCCTTAATTCTCCTTGAGTATGTACATAATTTAATATTGGTGCGATTTTTCTTTGAAAATTCTTGATAAAAATTAAATTTTATCAAATCTTCTGGAACTTCTTGAAAATACTAACGCAAATATACTAAAGACAGGAAAAATAAGGAAAAAATTCTAAGCCCTAAATTACCTTAAATATCTAGATTTTAGATAGTTTAAATTCGGTGCGATTTTTCATTTAAAATTTTTTATGAAAATTAAATTTTGTTTAAATATTCTGGAACTTCGTGAAAATACTAATTCAATTATAGCCAAGACAGGAAAATTAACGAAAAAATTCTAAGCCTTAATTCTCCTTAAGTATGTACATAATTTAATTTTGGTGCGATTTTTCTTTGAAAATTCTTGATAAAAATTAAATTTTATTCAAATCTTCTGGAACTTTTTGAAAATACTAATGCAAATATACTAAAGACAGGAAAAATAATGAAAAAAATCTAAGCCTTAAATTGCAATAGATTTCAAGCTATTTTGAGTTCAGTCTGATTTTCTATTGAAAATTTTGCATAAAAATTAAATTTTGTTGAAATATTCTGCAACTTCTTGAAAATACTAATGCAAATATACTAAAGACAGGAAAAATAATGAAAAAAATCTAAGCCTTAAATTGCAATAGATTTCAAGTGATTTTGATTTCAGTCTGATTTTCTATTGAAAATTTTTAATAAAAATTAAATTTTGTTCAAATATTCTGGAACTTCTTGAAAATACTAATGCAAATATACTAAAGACAGGAAAAATAATGAAAAAATTCTAAGCCTTAAATTGCAATAGATTTCTATTTATTTTGAGTTCAGTCTGATTTTCTATTGAAATTTTTGAATAAGAATTAAATTTTGTTGAAATATTCTGGAACTTCTTGAAAATACTAATTCAAATATACTAAAGACAGGAAAAATATTGAAAAAAATCTAAGCCTCAAATTGCAATAGATTTCAAGTTATTTTGAGTTCAGTCTGATTTTCTATTGAAAATTTTGAATAAAAATTAAATTTTGTTCAAATATTATGGAACTTCTTGAAAATACTAATGCAAATATACTAAAGACAGGAAAAATAATGAAAAAAATATAAGCCTTAAATTGCAATAGATTTCAAGTTATTTTGAGTCCAGTCTGATTTTTTATTGAAAATTTTGAATAAAAATTAAATTTTGTTCAAATATTCTGGAACTTCTTGAAAATACTAATGGAAATATACTAAAGACAGGAAAAATTTGGATTTGTACTTGTGTCCAAATTTGGATTTAACTTTACGTTTTCGACTGATTTATTTTTGGTGGTGAATGTCCATGTTTCAAGCAACTGTTGAAATTGGAAATCAAATGAAATACTGGAAAATTCATGGTACATGCCGTTTAAAGCTTCAATTAGTTGAATTCTGAAGATTAAGTTGGATATTTTAATTTTTGAAATTCCAAACTAATGTGCTAGAATGTGAGAATCACGATATCGGATCAACATTGAAAGAAAAATGAGAAAACTGAGATGGGATAAGATGAGATCATAAGTAAAACCTTTGTTATTTAATATCCTTGTACCACCTGTTCCAAATAGGGCAGTAAATAGAAGTCCCTTATTGCCATAGACAGTAAATAATATGATAAATATTGCCAGATCTTAGCTCATGCCCCGAATTTCCCCGTCCTCGCATACAAGCTGTATAGTGTAATAAAAGTTATTTTAAATTATAAACGGTAATGCATAGTTCTGTGAGGAATGTAACGTTTAAAAATTAAAAGAAATTTAACAATAAATATTTAAGTTCTTCGTGGAAATGAAATGTTTGATATTTGAGGAAATTTCTTAAATAATGTAATCCGGAATTGAGACGATAAAGGTGAAACGCAGCGGGGAGTACACGATTCTGTTTACACGTAGCATTTCTTCTCTAACTCAAATCGAATCTCTTCCTGGTTATTCTAGGCTTTTGTTGAAAACTACATTTGATTTATATTCGCTGTTGATTAACCAATGCTAAGGTCAGCAATTACAACCGATACGGCAGTTAATTATAAACGGGATAACTGTTTCTTATTACAAAATTATTGCAAAATAAAAAAATGGTCAACAAGCTTCCGTTATAACGTCAAAAATTCAATCACAAAACGATCGTAAATTACTTAAAATGCGATAGTAGCATAGATCGAAGCACAGATAGGTTAAGCTCCATTCACTACAAAGTGGAAGATCAAATAAGTTCACTTTGGATGAACAGTTAATCGTCTTTGAAATGATAACAATAAAACCATTAAAAATTCCGATTACACTTTTAAAGAGAAAATTACAAACGGGTTCGATTCCCACTGGGTGCGGAAACGACCTCGAGCTTGATTTTGTTGGAAAAAACACGGAATACATTTATGCATGAAGATGGAAAATGTACGATGAAACGCTTAGTTACGAGGCTTCATTTATGCATTTGTATAATAATACTAAGTTTCAATTAACCATGTTTCTCGAGTTCTCGACATATAATATTAAAAGAACAATCAATTTCTACGGGTTTATAAGGAAACATATTTCCTATTGAAAACAGTTAAGCTTCTTAAGATAGCCATCAAAACATCATTAGTGGTAAACATTTAATCGACATTACAAAAAATTATATGCAACTGACAATATCCCATTTAACTTGAATATTTCATTAAATAATAAATTAAATTTTATAATTTGATTAAGTTATAAATTTTAAATTAATTGCCCAGATTTAGGACACCAATTAATAGTTCAAAATCGTTGTACTTGAAATTATTAATTCTTAATATATGCCTACCTTTCTAATTATCCATAATTAAAAATTAATTAATATGCCAAATTAAAAATTGAACGATTCAAATTATAATAAAAAATCAATCGACTTGCCTCATTTTTATGTTCGATCCAGCGACTATGGAAGTCGTTTACGCTTACCTGAAAAAAAAATAACAAAAATTAGATATTTTCAACGGGTTTTAAATGTTAATTTGTTTAAGAGTAAAAGGTTGACAAAATAAATCAAATTTCTGTCTTATTTTGCTTGATTCATAATATCACATGAACATTCCATTCCTAAACTAGATCTTACTCCACTGTAGAGGCGGCATATTTTAAGGTAAAATTAATTTTTTTTTTCGATGCGGATCTTTTAGCTTTCATAGAAATAAATTCCGCGCGCATATTTTGGATAGAATTGTGATGTGGGGACGTATGGAAGAAGCGTGGTTGAAATTTTTGTGGTGGAAGTGTGGAAAAGAAATTGTGGCTCAAAATTATTGGAACAAAAAGTGTATGAAGTAGTAAAGTCTACAACCTGCTTCAGGTAAAATTCTGACCCTGACGGGGCAATTTCACAAGTGAACGCCCACAGAAGAAATCAGCGGCTGAAACCCAAGCCTTCATTACCTTAGTTTCTATAATCAATATAGAGTTAGTAAACTACACAACATATAAAATATTTAATATACAAAAACAAAAGCACTCGTAAAACAATAATTCCGCCAGTCAAATAAAAAGCTCCGAACGATTAAACTATTTTCTACGCTTTTTTATTAAGACTCAGTAAATAAAAATAAATTATAGTGCAAAAGCTGACCGCGTAAAGCTTTTCGTACTAAAATAAAAAAATCGTGCACTACGGTCGTAAAAATCCAATTTATTTATCTCTAATGAGATACTTACTATTTTCTCTTATACTCAAATTAGCAACACGCTGCATTACAACCACGCTAATAACAAGAAATTATAGGAAATCTGAAACCTTACGGTCGCGTCGGTGCAAAAAAGAAAATTTAAAATTGACTTCCAAAAATTGTTAAAACTTTTCTGTTATTCGGAAAAAAAGGAAGACAACAAAACAAACAGAAATGCATTATTTCGAAAAGGGATTAAGTTACAAAAATGAGTGTCGAATGTTTTGGTAAATTGACACTGAAAAAATACAAGTGGACCAATTGAGAGTGGAATTAATATATAACTAAAAGCACACCTTTATTTTAGGCCAAAATAAAAAGGTATTTTATTTATAACTCAATTAAAAACTAAGAGAAAAGATTATAAGGACACTTAAAATAATCGTTTGTGTCATCCAATTAAATTAACTTTAAATATTGTTACAATTAGTCAAAAGATAAGCGAAAGAAGAAATGAAATTAACAATAAAACCTGTTTTCGCCAAAGAAACGACTCGAAAAAGTTAATAACAAACAATTAGAAAAAATTTTGAAGATGGCATGTTTATTGAACAGGTAAAAGTTGAACATAGCAGGTAAAAATAAAAAGTGATTACTTTTTACCTTTGCAGATGTTCCACACCTACTAATTTATTTGAGCACCCCTTGCCTCCGATTCCGATTATATTTCGAGAAAAAAGTAGGTTACGTTCCTAACCCACTATTGAAGTCTCCACGTTCGTAGCTAATAACCCTGCATAGTTGGACGTTTATTTATAGAGTTGTTAATTAATTAATATCGCAATGTAACTGTAGAAGTAAATTTCTGTTTATTAATTAATTATAAATTTATAATTACGACGCTTTTTATTGGACTATCGATAATTTACAATGATACAATTTAATGAATCAATGCGTTATTTTAGTAATTTTAATTGAAGTTTGGTGTTTTATTTTATTGTCTAGTAATAGCGTGCTTAAAGTTTAATTAATATGGCACACGTAGGTTGTAAGTATAATTAGTGTAATATTAAAGGATAAACAAAGCCAATCGCTTCACTTAAACATTACTTTGTAATAATAATAATTATTGAAATATCGCCGTGCCTAATCATAAATATACGAGCGTAGATAAGCATTTTTCCATTACTTATGACACTAGGAACAATTTTTCCGCAGGTGTCCGCCACAAGTGGGTACTCGATGCTAATTTTATATTCAAATTAATGGTAATATGGTACGACATACTTGTGCTTGTTTTTCTTTCATTCATAATCTCCTACTTACGCATTATTATAAAAAGAACGTAATAAATTTTAACAATACACTTTATTGTGTAATTTACGTTCACTTCTTCATTGTACGCGCGATAATAACGAAATAATTAGAAAAAAGCTAATAAACGTAACACATAAAATTGCCATTTTAATTTGTAAATCAAATTGTAATTTATACCTCATTTTTATACAATATTAACCTTGCAAGTCGCTTTTTAATTATCTTCAAGAACAATCAATAAGATCAGGTATCGCATTAAAATATTTTCAAGGCACGCATTTAGATATTTTCCGAAGTGTGTTACTCATTCATCAATTTTATTGTGACAGCTCTCGATGCCTTCGTTTGAAAAAGAACAAAATTCACATATTTTCTGCTACAAGAAAATCTTTGATACGTCTTTGGACCATCAAATTACACCCTGATAATTTAACATTGTATTGTAGAATTAAGATTAAATTAGGGTGGTTACATTTCACAGTTATCTAAATATTTTCTGTCTTGAAATAATAATAATCCGTAGTTTATTTCATTTCGAAGCATTATTTCTCATTTTCCAGTCTAGATGTAATTCTAATTAATTGTGACTCCTACACTTATGCGAATTATAAATAAACATCCTTTACAGCCCTACACAATCGGATCAAAATAGAAGCATCTCATTGGGGCTGAATTTGAATTTAAAAGTCGATCTTTTCGTTATTTGTAAATATTTGTGTTCATTTTCTATTGGTTAGCGGATAAAATTTATTTTAACTTTTGAAATGTGTGTAGTTCCATAAAAATAAACCACGACTGATGATCTAAATACTATTTTTTATATTTAAAAATAATTTAATGTATTAGGGTTGTGTTTATTCAACCGCAGCTTCGGCTAAGAAATGCTAATATTATGCAAGGAGAAACTTGTTATCTCTATTCACTAACAAAGTGATGGCAATAAAACAATGGATATCTTTTTTAATTTGAATTTATTATTTAAAAATGTAAGCAGTTTCTTCTTTATTATTTTAAATTAAAATCTTTTGTATACTACGTACACTTAATGTGAACCTGCATTAGAAACTTCATCCAAACAAATGCCTTCAGTAATTACTGCGCAGGGTTAGTTTTGAGCCAATGATATGCTTCTATTTTGATCCGGATGTGTAGGTCTGTAAATGATGTTTCCATGCCTTCGGGTTAATAAAAACCGTATTTTCAGCTGATTCATTCACAACTGAAGGAGGCAAACAAGTTACGATTGCAAATATACCGCATTTCAAATGCGTTCGTCGTTGCTTACAAAACAACTATGTAGGTGGTGACATCTGTAAGTCGATCTAAGGTCGACTTCAAGTATCAAAATTTCGGACTCTGACCCGGAAGGAAAACTACAAGAAAAGGCTTACAACCTCAAAATTATGGTAACTAAAAAGTAAACGTAAGTTTTCTTAATCAGGAACAATCCGATATCAGAACTGGTAAAACTCGAGAAAAGGGCAAAGCAAATGTCGATCTATAAACCAGCATGATACACTTTTTCCAAATATCACATTAATAATATCGGAATGCGGAAATTTCGGAAACTTACATAAAGATCTCCCGCTGCGTTACATAATTACATCAGATTAAAGTTAAAGGGGTCCAATTTATTAAAGACATTTACAATATTCGATTTTTAGTGGCAAATTGCTTGTCCAAAATAAAGTGTGACCTAATTTTGACCAATTTATTATCGAATTACTTTCCCATAACCTTCTCCTAACAAAAATCACGTTTACATACAATTTTCTACCATGTTTTTGCTTGGAGACTAATGAAACTTACCTTGAAAGGTATACAAAATTATAAGTTGGGGTGTGAATTTCGCAGTAAGTATTTGTAATAATCACTTCGGAGTGCGAAAGCATTTCGCTTTCCTCATCAGACGGAGGGGCGTCTGTGTCCATTAATTGGAATAAAATTTTATAAATTTGCGTTGAAAAGCGTAAAATGTAAATAAGTGACTATTAAAGTCAAAGAGACAACAAGTGTTAATAGCAAAACAATGTCAACCAGGTGATCACCACACCTCTGCAATAAAACAATAACTTTTTAATTGATACTGCAAAAAATGACCAACACCGACTACATCTCAATAAAATTATTATTGCCCGGCTAATTAAAACCCAGTCGTTATAGAAAAAAAAGTAATGGAAATCGCTCAAAAATCGAAATGGTTACGAACATTGCGTGGTAGTTTCGCAGAATTTAAAGGTTTAATCAATCAATGATTTGAATTGTGGACTAAATGGTTGTTGAATTTTCAGGGACGACCAAAGGAAAAGTCACAAACAACGCCTCGTTCCGAGCGCGTTCCGCACCTATTCCAGAATTCGAAGGCCAGTTTGTGATTGCGTTAGGAATATTGCACTTGCTAAGCAGTCAGCATGTCTCTCAATTTTCATTATCATAATTCAATTTATACAAATATAACTTGTTGGGCATGAAATTTTCTTGGCGTGTAGGTATCGCATCGATAATGAAAATGCACTCACACACACCCATATTATTCATCTTCATGCTGGGATCTACTATTATTATGTGGGCTAAAGTTGATCCGTCCGATGATACCTTTTCGATGGTGTTACCACATCGTTTTACCAAGCAGTGTCGCAAGAAGATGCATTTGTGTCATTTAACAACAATAAATAATTAAAATGATTAATCTATTATTAATAAAGGTATTTAATATATGTTGACATTTGTTGTTTAGCCTCTGGCGTTAGATGTGGTGCGATATTATTCAAAACAAGATCTGTATCTATTTAAAGAATGCGGTTTTTTATTACGGTAGCTAAAAGCTTCTAAGAGATTCATAATATTTTTGTTATGTCATTGTTATTAAACTATTAAATAATCATAAAAAACAGTGCCAAATGAATTAAAAGGTAAAAAGTTGTTAGCATTGTTTGAGACGCGGCGAAAAAATCGGACACTTTTTTAAAATACTGCAAAGGTTATTGATTTTTAATCCAAGGTTAACAAATTACAATAAAAAATTGTGTTTTTCTGAGGCGATCTCACGAAAATGTTACAGAATATTGGAAGAGTTTTTTTGCTCAAATTGACACGCGAGATTAATGGGTTGGTTTTTAGGTCCAAAGCGACAAAAAATGTACCTAATGGCTACATAAATTTTTCGGGCAATCATTTTTGATATCAGAAATCGTCTCGCGATTTATGGGACCATTATACTACCAAAATGAAGCAAAAGATTTTAATAACAATATTTTTATGGCCCCAGATCGAAGTGAGGTTATAAAAATTTAACACATTTTCAATAAAGTTTACAGCTTTCACACCTTTGTGACCAATAGTAATTTAGATAACCAAAAATTCCCACAAAAAGGAAAAATAATTGTCATGGAAAATTACGACAACGACGAGTTGTCATCAAAAAGGGTTGCTTATCTGGAAGATTATCAATATTTTTTGATGCGGTTCAGACGTGGGCTTTGCAATAACAGAAAGGCAAGTACTGAATACAAATTTAGTCATTTCAAAGAAATGCTGACTCGACTGCACGTTTGTGAACTTGGAGTTTTATGGGCAAACGCAACATGAAAGTTAAGATTTGTCGTTGCGGTTAAAATTGAAAAGTTAAATTAAAAAATTTCGGTTTTTGTAATTTAGCGATCAATTATCAAAGAAAATCCCGCACATGTTAAAATTACCATGCAACTCGACTTTTGCCTTATCCACCAGCACGATTAGACTTAATAATCCATGTTATAACACACGTAGTCCTAAAATCATCCCGTTTTATGGCTTTAAAAAAGTTGGACCTCGTTCCGGTGTAACTTCGGCGCAAGATTAAGTATTGTTGTCTTTATTATTAATTTTTAAATTATGTTTGCGTGTACCTACAAAGAAAAAAATAATCTAGCGTTAGGGATCAAAAACGAAAATTGCCCCGAGTATCGTTTAATGATGATCACTTCAAAGAAAGACAGTCAAAAATAAAATAATAACCACTCACAATGAGGGGAAATTATAAAGTACGTTTCTTATTGGTAACATAAAAGAACAATTTTCTTTGTCGTTGTATTACTAGGCGTATAATTTGAAGTTTGAACAAAACCAAACTATTTTTATAATAGAACATTTCCGTCTTGTTTACCTACCAGGAGGTAATATTAGGAAGTGTCGACTACCTTACCTCCAAAAGCGGTGCTTTTAGATCTGGCATAAATTTAGAAACTTCTAAGCGGATATGGCTTGATTTTATGATACCACAAAATTATAAAGTAACCATTCTATTTTATAATGGATGCTTTTCTCACCTTTTTGTGTGATATGGATACTTTTACCTGATATCATCGTCGAAAAGTCACGACTAAACAAACTTAAACAAACAACAATAAAAACACGAAATTAAAAAAATTATTTCACACCCATAAAAACGACTTCTCAAAATTTAAAAGCTCTAATGCAATTGTAGTGTAATTGTTAAAATTTTATGTGCGTTTCGAATGAATAGTTCGTGTGAAAACAAGAAAAGTTGACCTACTCGGTCTGGAAATCAAAGCCCAAAATTGAAAATTGTGAATAACAAAAAAGCAAACAATCAAACTTATCTAAGCACAACAAAGAAGATGACATCAGCCTACAAAAAGGTTAATTTAAAAAATATAATGTGACAATATACAGTATAGACACGCATTGTACGTGAGTATGTGTGACACATGCGACATGTTAAACGCAAAAAAATGTAAAAGTCGAGATTCTTCGTTTGTTTTCTTTCTCCGTTTGGCATACAAAATATTTTAAATTTCAAGTACGAGTCTAAAAGCATCTAAAAGTCACCAATGGATTGGCATTAATTGACCACTCGTTAATCTAAAACCTGCAGACCTGCAGACAACAGGACACATTTCCTTTTAAACAAACAAAATCAATTTGTAAAAATCGAAGGAGCATAAATAATTTCAGTTTACTTTTCAACAAGTGACTGAGGATTCGAACTCGTAACTACTTCGTTTGTGCCACTATGCTGGATTACAAAGAATTAGGAAACTTTTCAAAAGAGCGACCGTGTCAAAATCGAAACGGCCTCCTTGGTAGGGAAGGAGAAATTATTTTACAACTTGTTTCATATTACAAATTCCATTGTTCAAGTTAATGGTATATTTTATTGCATTCTACTTTGCAAAAAATACTACAAACACCGTTAGAATATTTTATACCTTCATAATGCACTTCCCACATTAATGTAAGTTTGTGAACCCATTTCCAATTTTAATTTTTAACTAAAAAATTTAATTAGTAAAAAATCCCTCTTTCTTTGCATTTATAACTTAACCAAATTGGTTTTTGGAAGTTGTGTTGCGAGTACAGCATTATAAAATTTTTAACCCTTTTAAAGGCTCTGGTAGAAATATGACTTTGAAGCATCAGTCAATTTTTTTAATTTCTTCATCCGATATCGTCTAGAATCGATCGAAGAGATTAGCTAGCTGATGCATAATTTTTTCAATTTCTATATTAATAATTCTATAAATAATTTATATGTTCTATTATTTAGTATGTGCATCGCAACTTAAGGTAATTCAATTTATTTTTATGGCATGGAGGCAGCATAAATTTAGTGCAAAAAAATAATAATTATTATTAATACAGAAGCATGTGTGTAGAATGAATAAATAAATCACTCTTAATAACATACACTGATCTAATAATAATTCAAAAAAAGTTATTCGTTGCCCCCGCTCACGATTATTACAACTTAATCATACGTTTAAACCATGATTTACCGTTAATGTAAGCTCACATCTTTCAATCACAGTGGTCACATTCTTGTGGGTGAGAAAACCTATCTTTGGTTCCAAATATGGACATTTCACTCAATTACCCATTAAATCTAGAAAATAATTCCATTTATCGTCTACCACCATAATGTCAATACGTTTAGTATAAACTTACTATCAATTGCTGCTACTGATATTTAAAAGAAAATTATTTATATTATTGGTTTTTAAGTTAGTGACTTGGCAAATACTTATACAATTTTAGCTCTAAAATCGTAAAATTAAAAGGTTTTATAACGTCCGCACGTTTTATGGTTTGGAAGTTAAAAAATGAAAACACGTCTGGCCCAAAAGCGGCTGCAAACAAAAGGTTTCGATTGTAATTTTTAAGAAGATGAAAAATGGAAGAAAAACAAAACGAAATGACAGGCTTTGTAAAGTACCTGGTGATTCAGCAAAATGTTGTTATGGGACCCTAATTGGTACGAGTGAAAACCGTTCATTAGTATTTTTCATAAATTACCACTTTGCTTTAATTCGCTTCATAAAATTTTAATTACAAAACTAATAGTTTTCCTGAAAATCAAATCAAATAGGAGAAGTTGAGCGTTAACGTTATTTACAAATACGACATCATTTTTTTTTATTGAAAGTTCAGGTACTACAGGTTAAATTTCATTACCTCCCTGGGTGGGCTCTCAAAAGTATATTACAAAATTGAAATGTTTAATGACTATATTACTCATAAAACACAATAAATGGTTTTCGAAAGGTGTGTATTATTAAAGAGATGTTGTAATTCGGTCGAATTCGGGTAACAAGTCAAAATATGCAAAAAAAATATGCTGGTATCCCAGCAGTTTAAACGTAGAACAGAACACAGCACAGATAAGTGTGACAAAAATTGATTTAATCTAAGGGTATGTTGCTTACACTAACCTGTAGAGCTTACAGAATAAGCCGAAGGCGAATTCCGTAACCTGTCGAATCTAGTAAAATGAGTTCCTCCCAACAAAAGTATAGGTGGTAATAAGAAAATAATCATTGAATCTTTTTTTTTTTTTATTATTAGATTAGATCCCCTTTGTGAACCATGACGATGTGAACCAAAGAGGTTTGAGATTGAGAAAAACTTATCAATAGTAATACATCATAAAACAAGTCCTAGGTAAACGCATTGTTGCTTAGCAAAGTACCAGATCTTTAGCGCGAGTACTTTTGAATTACAGAAATAATTCAAATTTTTGTGCTAAAATTAAAAGCTAAGTGTAGTTGGTGAGTAATGAAATAGGAAGACGCAATCTTTTCAGTGTAAGTGTTACTGTACATAATAGAATAATTGTACAAAATGATCTAGTAAATTAAACATGATTAAATCAATTATATTCTTCTTATGCACGTTCAGATTTGTTTGTCGCTATCATCAAATGTTTAATTAATAAAAGAATAATTATCTGATCAAAGTAAGAAATACGGTTGAAAACTAATAAGAATATAATGGAATATTGAATACTATTGCATTTAATTGACTTGATAATTTTTAAATTTTTAATTTTTATTATTATAAATTTTAGATAAGATTCCAATATACGAATTTGTGTCGCGTTTCGTTTTTAACTGCTAAATAATTAAATATAAATTATATTTTATAACTCAAGTCTAATTTTACTGCATTTGAAATATATACATTTTATAATTAAAATTTGATAAGAATACAATAAAGTAATGAAAATTAAAAGTATTTTATTATGTGCGAAAAATTGTGGAAAACTGAAGAGTCGGTATTTCATATGGAAAACTGTCAGATAATTTGCACTATTTGGCTCATTTTGACTCTTTTGCGTTTAGGGACAAACTTATAAATATGAACAAACTACAAGTCAGAATTTTTGACTTTGTAGGATAAAATGAAAATTTAGAGGCACGAAAATGTAAGAAAACAAAAACTAATAAATTTTTTGTGCAATATTTTGAACAAAAATGTAAAAAAGTTTACAATAAATTGATTTTATTTACTATTAAATTAGTAAAATGAACCAAATTTGTGAGAAAATTCAAATTTGTAAAAATTTTGAGAAGGAAATTGAAAAAAAATTGGTTTAAAATGGCATAATTTTGACCACGGTAAAACAAAATGCAAAATAATTTGTAAAATATTTACAACCTTTTCTGTCACCATAAAAGAGCATAATTGTCAATTATATCTCAAAGAGCCGATAAAATACAGCGATAATAAAGGTTACCTTATTTACCGATCTCAATTGATTTTAAATTTACGAGGAGGTGTTAATATAAAATAGCTTGCCCTAAGTATTACATAACGTCGGCGCAATAATAGCAACGATAATGCAAATTTATTGTAGTACATATGGAGGAAATTAACTGGTAGGTCTAAAAATGCAACGATGTAGGCCGAAGAAATAAATAAAACTGTTATATAATTTGGATGAAAGTTGCACCTGCTGCACCATGCATTTCAACTCGATTCCCCCACATGGGGATGGGTTAAGCACGACTTAAAAATTACTGAACTATTTTTAGTTAATGTTAGAAAAGTTTAAAATCGTAACGAGCACTTCTTCCACAGGTTTCAGCCCACAGTTCTGATCTTACTTTCTACAAATGAGGTAAACGATTTGATAAATCTTAAAATTCTGTACTTATGCAACGTCCATCTCTAATGGCATGTCATGAAAGTAATTGGTCGATTAAACGCAAGCTTGCTCACTTAGTACTAAATGTGTTGAAATATAAATCGCATGATAACAAAAAAAGCATTACACTCGAGCAGTTGATTGCAAAATAATTAGTACGCAAAAAATTCATAAGTAAACAGGTAAAACAGAAATAAGTGACATAAATATTTCTTTTTGATTGCTGGATAATAGTTTTACAAATGACACGAATACCTCTCTGTAATTTAATCGTTAAAATATCTTCAAGAAGCCCACTTAATAAAAAGTGTTAGGTATTCATAATTTGCCCCCAGAAATGAAAATATGGATGTTCTTCAGCACAGATTCTGAAATGCAGCAATCCAATTAGTGTCAAAACTGTCTTGTAACGAGTTTCTGGTGTCAGTTTTCAGTTTATTTTTGCTCATAGAAATCTCATTATGGATTGCAGATGATCGCCAAGCCTTCAAAGGAAAACCAGTCCAGCTCGATATTCATTCGGTAGTCACTTTGCAACACAAGTCAAAAACCAAACTATCATCTCTTCATAGCGATAAAGCTGACACGTTAAAAGTGAAAAGCTCAATAATACAAGAAATTATGCCTAAGCTACTTTCCTCTTCAATGATACAAAATTATTTAGTCTCTTCCCATTCTTCAGAAAAAGACCCAACAATTCGTTAATCTAAACCAACCCAATATTTCATTTGAAAGGACGAAAATTGTATTATAACGACGCAGATCGGATAACCAAGCTAAAACAAATATTATAAAACAGCAATAAACCACCGGAAAACCTCGTCCTTCGTATTATTGACGTATTACTTAATTTTATTTATTAACAGATTTCAATATGTCATGGATTAAATAAAAAAAAAGTTCAACGTTCGACAAATTCCATATTACCTCGATCATCTTGAACTTTACTTTGTAATGAATTTCTTTACGTTAGTCTATTAACTTTTTTTTAGAAAATTTAGTTTCTTTGGTTTTGTTCTAAGATATACACATATTTATTTTCTTAACTTAAAGTACCGCCGCTTGCGGTTGATTTAATCTCATTTCGTTTCCGTCTTAATTTTCTGCTTCAGTCATGGAGTTATTACTTTTCAAATTACTTTGAGGTACTTTGTCTATTTTTTTCTCAGGTTTCGATTTGATGTGCTATAAGAACTGCTAACACTCGAGTCTGGCCATCTTTTTTATAAATATTTCAGCATCCAAGTTGGGAAAACCTGAAGGAAATTGTACCTACCCAAAATCCCCTTTGAATATTATAATAATTATTTTAAAACTCAAGGTGATGGTACCACGTGCAAGTAACATTTTAAATTATTATAATTCGAATTTACGTTATTAATATCCCTTAAATTTAGGTCTTAACGTAAAATATAAAGGAGGCACCCTTAATTTGAGTTTCACCTTAGGCAAAAGTTTGTTATTTCAGTACCCAGCAGTAACATCGTTATGTAAAAACTGTAAAAATTTTTGTAAAATTACTTTCTAATTGCCGGTTGTAAATAAAGAAAAAAGTGATTGTAAAATTTATATTAGCTTTGATTGCTGGTATCAAAAGCCCGAGGTATTACGATTATAATAATCCGCCTTTGATTTTACTTTAACATTTTTATGTTTGCATGAATTATTACTTTATTTACATTTAATGAACCCTTGGAGAAGTCAATTAAGAGAAAAATATTAAAAAATATTGGTAATTGCGCGATTGCAATACAAATTTAAATTGATTTGCGTTATGTAAAGCAGACTTCATTTATACCACTAATTGCGTTATATGAACAATGGTTACAAGAATAAAGGGGCAAACGAGAACCTCAATTTAAGTGAAAAATTCCTTAATAACATACAAGGTTATTTATGAAAAATTCACCCATTAGCTTAACTATACAACCTGAAAAAATCTCATCAGATGAGCCAGAGCAGTATTATTTATTTATGATCTTCATTAAGTACCATCATAAAATATTACTTCTCATACATTGTATATTATGTATCTGAGAATTATCCGAGTTATAATGATTTCGATATAATAATAGTTTCATTAAGTATGTAGGTAGGCACCTAATCAAACGATTTTGTTGAGTGTTGGATAGATGCAGTGTGATGGATGGAAATGAGCGAAATAAAATGTTCACATCCGCTTAGTTTTTCCAATAAATTTACAAATAGTAAAGAGGCGTGAATCTTTTTGTTAAAATTCCATTAAGGCATTTTTAAAATAGTTTACGTACATTACCGACAATAATTGTTAATATTTTACATTAAATTATTTACGTTTGCCACACAATAATATTTATATACGAGAGAAAGGACATGTTTGATATATAGCAATTCGAAAACCGTGATCAAATCGTTTATTTATGTATTTATATTACAAAAGCGTGACATAAATTTTTGTATTAAAATAATTTAATCTATTTTTGCCCGATTACGATCCTCATTTTTCTAATATTACATGCACGTCTGAACATCTTAGATGAGTTTTCCTGCTTTAGTCAAATTTCAGTTCTACATTATAACAAGTAAAACATCATTTTACGATCAACATTGTTATTATAGTACAATGCCTCTTATCCAGGCGTCACTTCATCCATTCACCTCACCTTACAATTAAATTATATAATCAAACGCCAAATCAAGAGTGAATACGAGTATATTATGATACGAGAGATCTTACTACATCTCCACATCCAAATTGCTGCTTTGAAAGACATTTATTAGTTTTAAGAAGACGTTCATTTGTTCTGCTCATGCTTTACCTATAAAACTCTAGCATTATGGAATGTAAGCGACTTTTCCCATCATGACGCAGTGTCATTTAAATTTACCCAAAGGGAACAAATTCAGATCATGCCGATGTTAGAAAATACAGCGACAGACAAAGTTTTCTGCTGTCAAAGCAGGCAAAGTATAGCAGAAGATGTTAAAATGAAACTTTATGTTAAACAGTAAAAAATGGCATGATTTATTGCAGTTTAAAGATAAAAGTTTCATGTACTTTCGACCATTTAATGATATTTTTGGGGTATTATTTTCAAATTTTAAGCTTACATTTGACCTCATGGACCTAACTCGCTTGGTAAAAATATAGAATTGGTGAAATTCCCATTACGTAGACATAAAAGACAGATTATTTAAAAAAAAAATGACAAAAGCATTCAGAAATTCTTTATTCGCAACTTTTCATTGTTTAAAAATTAACAACAGTTTACAGGATTTCCACAAAACATTGGTAATGTTCCACAGTTTTATTAGAATTTAGAAAACACAGAAAACAGCTTTCACGGTATAATTTTGTAATTAAATTTAATTGCAACTTAAAACTGAACTTAGATATTTTGTGCTTAAGAGATAAGGTATGAAAATATTACTATTAAATATTAATTAGAATATTATATAAATAAGCTTATAATTTATGGGCGACATTAAACCATCTGCTTAAAAGACATTACCGATTGCTAAAATCATATGAAATAATTTGATTTTTCATATGCTTATTTACTCTTAACTGACTATTACCTTTGTTAATTAATTTGATGAAATCACTTGGAAATTAAATTGATTTTGTTTAAATCCTTCAATTTTACATTATAAAAGAGCCTAAAAATCGTAGTTTTTTAAAACTACGCAAGTGCGTGCAAGAGTATCCTTAAATGTTAATGATCTAAAGGGTCCAAAAGTTGATCTGTGGACTATGGGGAAAGCGTAATAACTGACTTGCAGATTCAATGGTTTTGGAGCTACGGTTTAATGGTATCCTAAAATATTTTAATTTTTCATGCAATCCTGTTCAAAATAAAACATAGCTATAGAGGACTTAATTCCGTGTAAACTAATAAAAAAAGTAATGTCAAATTTGTGAATCTGTTCTCAAGATTAGCAGGCATAACTAAAAATTATCAAAATTAACATTAATTCGACCTGCAGATGTAAGTTGTTAACGTTTTAAAACTTATTTTTACATTATTAATGTAATATGATCGATGCTTCCCGATACAAAAGTTGAATTTTTTCATCTTATGCAACCACCCCCTACTTCCCCTTCCCCTTCCTATTAAGCATTTTCATACGGTTATTGCTTGGAAAATTGTTAGTCTCAGGAAAAGCATTATTAACATAATTTTTATCGATTTAATTTTATAATATAGTAGCTCTGTTTGGTACACATAAAAGTGTAGTGCAGGCAGGATAGCCTAAGGCAGTCCAGGGCAGCCGGAACTGCACGAGAACTCGCTAGTGCACATGACTGTAACAAACGACTTTAGTGCAGGCGGTGCAGGATTGAAACGTCACTCATAAAAGTTGAAGTTTTTTTTTTATAAAAAAATCAAAATATATTAGTGTGCGAAAGGGTAGTCTCTAAAAAATCAGAACAAATCGAGCACAGTTATTTCTGAGAATACTTAGTTCAACAATAACATCATAAATGAGGACAAATTTATGAGTTCATTTCAAGAAGGCAGTTTACATTTTTATGGCCTACGACAAGTTAGTATCATAAATATCGTTCTTCACCCTTAATTATTAGATATTTTTTTATCAAGTTTCCTAATCCTAAAATTGTCTAAAATTGAATATAATAAAATTATATTCAACCTATAAGAAGTTTTTTGGTACATACGTTTGAATTATTAAATGATTAAAAATGATAAAAATGCAATTTATATGCAAATTTGCATAAAAAATTATTTTAAGGACGTTGTACCCAATTACAGCGAAAAGGAATTCAAAATAAATTTTAGAATTTCAAAAAATTTATTTTTATTATAATTATAATTTATTTTTATTATAATAATTTATAATAAAATTTTTTTAATTAAGAACAAATCAAGTAAATATGTCGTTTTCAATCGCAAGTTTTATTACCCACCCACAAATTCTACTGCTTGTCAGCTACCTGCACTCGCTACTCTAGCTATTTAGGTAGAGTAAAATGTGTAGTTCCGAGCTGTTCGGAACTACAACAATTTTCGTAACAAACGGTTGTCCACTACCTGCACCGCTTACACCAATTCATGCCAAACGCGATTTAGGAAAAAGTGCAGTTCAGGTTGCACTAGGACTGTGATACCAAACAGAGCTAGTATATGAGATTCTGGGTAGTATGAAAAAAAAAAGTTATCTCACAAAAACAAAATTTTGGTAGTAAATTTACGGTTAGTATCCTACATCAAGGTAATCAAATTTGTTATAAGCTTTTCTTAACCTCCCACCAACTTATTAAAAATGAAAAATAAAATGATTAGCACCGATTTGACAAATTTAGCGAACTTCAGATTATTTATTTATATCGGTAGATTGAATAGTGTAAATAATTTGAACCTCTCAGCTAGGACTAGGAGCGGTCAAATTGAAAAGGTCATATCTTTTGAACTATTTCAATTAATGAGGTGTTTTTTCTATTTATTGACGCAGAATTAAGTCCTCTTAATTATAAAACTAATAGTTTAACTCATCTATGAATAATTTTTGCGTCAGGCGAATAGAAAAAAGTCTACAACAACAATTGAAAACTACGCTTTTTTAAGGCAAAATTCAAATTAAAAATTTATTTTTTAGTTCCACCCGAAGTTTTCTAGGTTAATTTTGTTATCCTTTACCGCTCCGAGCCTGAATTCGAAAACTTAAGGGTTTTTTTCTGATACCAAACTAAACGGATTATGCAAAACAAATTTATTTGGTGGTTATTTTCACTCAAAAGTACCTAATGACTAGACTACAAAGAATTTTTGAATTGATTGAATTTTTGAATCGATTTAAGCCTCAGCTATAGGATATGAAAAAGAATAACATAAAATTTAAAAACTATTAAGTCAATTAATGCAATAAAAGTGAATTATATTCTCGTGAGCTTTCAACTAGGTTCAGAGCTTTCGTTGGATGTTTAATTCATAAAAAATTTAAATATATTAAAAAAATAATAAATTACATTAGATGTTATCCCCAATTATAAATACGACATGTTAAATTTTAAAAGGAAGAAATATTTCCCCGTATTAGTCGCTAATTTTGTGTTTCTAACTATCGGTGATGAAATGTCCTGTCCCAAGGTAACTATCATATTTACATAATCGACTTCTGCTTCAACAGTTTAAACTTTAAAGGGTACCTGGCTACCTGTTATTCCCTAGACTGCTGTAACATTTTTATCAAATCGATTGTGAGTACTAAATTTTTCCAGTTTTTTTCACTCTAAAGTTCAATTAAGAAATATAAAGTTAAAGAGAAATGCAATACGGATGATTGGATTGATGGGTGGTAATCGAGTGATGATTTAAAGAAAATAGAATAAAAAAATTTTTCAATATGAAATTTTGAAATAAAGAGGGAGTGGAAGTAGAAATTTTTAGAAAAGAAGAAATAATCGACAATAACAGGATTGATAAGTAAATATTTGGTTAAACCTGCGGATTACGAACAAAAAGAAAAAAGCTGAGTTTGAATCAAGATAAATTCTAGCTCGTTGTTTTATAGAAATTAACTAATATTCAAGAAAACTAATAGCTGGTTTTCTCTACAGGTTGTATGAATAATTTTCAAACAATATTTTGATAATTTGAAAGTGGTTGGGAAAACTAATGGAACGTATTCTATTGAAACAAATGATAAAACTCCCAATGAATGAATAAGGAGATATTTTTATTCTTCAAATGAGCAGGTAAGATACATAATAAGCCATTAACCGATGCGATAAAATCTTGTGTACATAAAGAGAATATTAAAGAGAACACAAAAAATATTTTAGAATTCAGTTACACCATTTTAATTATAGATGTCACGTATTCTTTATACAGTCGAGGTATATTATATTTTTCGCCACTACTTTGTCTGATGTCTATCATTGTTTGTTATTACCAAGATAATTGCTCCCGCAATAAACAACTTATATTCTTGGGAACTTGCTTTTCAAAACTCGAAATATGTAATTATCAATTACGTCTCGCGTTCAGTTTGAATTTAATTCGCCTACTTCAAAATTGTCGGTCACTGCAATCTAAATTTGTTTGTTTGTTAGTTCTATCCAAAAAAAGGGTTTTCTCCGGTTTGTATCGGTATACACCAATTTTCTTGATATGCGATACGAAGACGGCGAGCCGTGGTGTATAATCAAAATCAAAAGTCTCACTGGCTAATAAAAATCGTAATAATTTAATGAATCTTGTCGAATAACCGTTTTCGAGATAACAACGTCGTGCGTGTCAATGCTCAAAGAAAAACAATCCGGAAGAGCGCTTCTTTGGTGACACGACTGCTATACGTAAGCCAATTTACGTATATAATAACGTTTTTGATGGATCCTCAGGATATTTTTGGTGGTCTCATCAACAAGGCGGCTGATGACCGGTCGGCCCCTGCACGCTATTGGACCGAGTAAGGTAAGATAAAAGCTACTGGTTGGTTGCCACACTTGCTTGGTCACATAATAATGATAATAATAACAGTAGCTATAATGATGAGCCAAGACGATCGTTGATAATTGGTAACGACAGCATGGCTTCTTGTATTCGCCGTTTAATTCCCAAGCCTCTGTGTCCGTTCGATGAAACCAGACGAACGCTGCAGTTCAAACCGGGGTGAAAAAGAAAACATGGAAATTTACCATCAGAAGCACTAAAATTTTATCTAAACTCTTGCATTCCTCTCGAGCCTTTTAATCAAAGTTATGGTAATCTCATGGGAATGCTCATTTTAGCATACAAGAGATACTTGAGATTTTATATTTAAACAAAACCGATTTGTTTTTACTAAACATTACTTTTAAAGACCTTTTATCCGCATTGTATTTTAATAAGGCGGTGAAAATTTCTATGACTTTTGCACCATATAGTGCGATCAAATTACCATAGATTGTTGTATATTGTAAATTTAACGATTGCCTTTGTCTATATTATTTTCTTTTTTGACTTTTTATTACTTCTTATTCACCCAGGATTTTATAACCACCATGTAAGGTACACGCATTTGGTTGTGAAATAAAATTTTCATACTGCATCTCGAGAACATTTCACGCTTTCAGCTTACAACAGCTTAGTAATGCAGATAAAGTTGGACACTTTACGTTTTAAGATATCAATATTTAGTAGTCACGACCTCTAAACACTGGTAAAACAAATTGAATTTATACAAAATTTAAAATCGAAAATCGCTAAATAGACACGTAAGGTTTAAAAAACTGATACGAATCTAAAGTTTAGAATTTGTAAAATTTTAATTGCTTTCTCGTGTAGTCTTATTGTAAATTATTTTTAAAAAACAATTAATCATAAAATACCGAGTTTTACAGCACAAATCCGGTGTAAATTCTCAACTTGTTGATTAAAATGTAAATGATTTGTAAAGTACACGTCATATTTTTATAAATGAATTTTTGTTAATTAACTTTTTACTTAGCCTCCTCGTCTCCTCTTGGTAGGTATCTATGTGAAAATGTAAACTAAAAACCTTAAAAATGGAAGTAAACCAAGAGAAGCAAACTTTTCCGATTGGACGATCACGCGCCGAAGAGAAAATTAATTAATGCAAGCGAAAAATGGACAAAAAGGCAAAATAGCTTAGAAGGCAAAACAAAGGACGAGGTTTTGGGTACGGGTTGTTTTGCTTCAGCAATATTCATACCGTAAAAAGCGGCATGTCTTTGACTAAAAACCAAGTCACAACTCACAAAATTGCTATTTTCGCATGAAACACTTGGTTCAGTGGCCTTAATGCGGTTATAAAATAAGGACTCGCATACTATAGGGCACGTACACAGCCACAACAATAATTGGAAATTGAATAAAACACGTTCTTGCAAAATGCATGGTAATGCAATTTGAATTATACCACATAATACGTAAACCCTCTTCAAGCATCAAACCTTCACTTACCGCAATTTGTTTGACGAATCCATTTTATTACTTACCTATTACTACTTGACAATAATTCAAAAGTATCGTTCCTACGCCAAAGAAACTTTAGGTGTTTGTATTGCGGGAAAAATGGCGGAACGTGATTGGAATTATAGAAATAGCGCATGGGCGCCATGGTAAATTAACACGAGTTCACTCAAGATATTGAGTACGGATACCGCAAGTACTGGTTCTAATTTTTAGTAGATGCTGCCAGTGTATTATTCAGGAATGCTCAGTGACAATGAGTTGGTGGCACGCCTTTTTGATACCAGACTACGATAAAGGCCTTACACAAATGCACATCATTATTTTATTTCGTTTACTTTATTATCAACTTTTAATATATCACGTTGCGAGATTAATTCCTCTAATCTTGGAGGTTTTCTTCAACAACGGGAAGAAGCAAGCAGATCGAAAGGAAATTTTCTTTTTATGAAACGACAAGAGTCATGTAACACAAAATGAGGCAGGTCTAATAAAAACTCGGTGAAGACGTGCAGAACAATGTAATCATAATAAACTATCAAAGCATTGAGTAAAGCCAATGATTATTACTGCATGGAGAAACGATTCCTTACACGATAAAACTATTACCGAATAAACTAAAAATTTTCAAACCTGTGTCAACAACGATTACTTAACACCTCCTCCGGGGCGAACAAGGCAAACCGAGAAAATTGTGCTTTTCAAATTTGTAGCATCGTAAATAAAAATAAACATCGCAACGAAATGGTAGATAATCAAAGTTAATTAATGTTTCGGGGATTTAAAAAAGTATTAAAAGATCAGCTTAATGTGTGGGATTGCGTTTAAGAAAACAAAGAATTCGTTAGTCAGGATCACGAAATGCAAATTTTCTTTTTTCGGTATCTAATCTATTACAGGAGCTGCCGAGGACAAGCGATCGGCGAATTAAAATAACGATAATCGAATGAAGTTTGCACAAAGAGCTTGTTAATTTGTAGTCTTTTTATTTTCAGTTCCACGACCGCACCGATGCAATCTTTGAATTTCATTTAGACCGATATTACTAAAACAATGAGAACTTTTTATTTTTTTCTTCTCTTTTTGACAACGAATTTAAACAATGTGTGGTTGGTTGTTTTAGCTGCTAGAATTTTCAACACTTTGCTTCTGCCAGAAAAATTGTATGCATTATCGCTTCGCCATTATTACAATTCACTGACTAACGAGCTATTTACTATTCATGAGAGCGGGGGTGGCACATGTAACTAGAATGGAAAATAAAATATAATATAGGTACATCGCCCAAGACAATAAAGTTGTGAACCAATTAACAGGAAGAGGAAAATCCATAATTTGAAAAGCACATTTTAAAAGTTATAATTACTATCGGCTATATTAGGTACGTAAGTAAATTTCATAGTAACATTAAATTTTAATAATTTTTGCAGTAATTGGCTAATCGGGAAAGCTCAAGGCTGCGTTATAAAGCACAATTGGAAACCTTGAGCGGTTGAGTGGGTTTTGAGTATTTCCTTGCACTTGATTTTCAAATCGTGGAAGTTGTTACTCGTTAATTGTTTTATAAAAATAGAAGCAAGTAAATGCATAAACTTCAATCAACACTTTTAATAATTACGTAGTAATGCAATCAACTCGATTTATTTACTTTTCAATT
Organism: Rhagonycha lutea; assembly: GCA_958510855.1. Classification (NCBI taxonomy): domain Eukaryota; kingdom Metazoa; phylum Arthropoda; class Insecta; order Coleoptera; family Cantharidae; genus Rhagonycha; species Rhagonycha lutea. Next base: position 1,477,945 of record OY294040.1, on the reverse strand, counting down.
GAACTGCTACCTCTACTATTTTGAAATAGGGAAAACAACAAAAATAAAACTTTTTTAATATGGGTAAAAATGGTAAAAACATAATAGGTATTACGTACGTACATACCAACGTAATATTATATTAAGTTAATTAAGAAATTGTTAGGAGCTTTGCATTAGTTAGTTAATGTCACGCAGAACGTCATCCTTGACACCTTGACAGTAATGTAACTGATATGGATGATTAAAATTAACGCTTAAATTGAACATTAATTTTTAATTGCAAACATTCTACGTTAATCTTGCTAGATCGTAAATCTTACAAATTGAAAATCGTTGTTTTTAGAAACCATTTGGTCCTGGAAACCTGATGGTTTATCCAAAATTATGTATTAAAATTCGAATTATACGATTTATATTATGGAAAGCTGAATGTCTCTCCCGTTTTATTGACAAAGCTAAACTATGACATATCTGCATTTGAAGCTCATCAAAACCAATTATTCAAACATGTGCTTGTGTTAAAAAAAACCGTAGGTACTGTGATATCCCGATTTTCACATAACCTGGATTTTGCAGATACGCCCATTACCAGTATAATATTTAGTGACGATTCAAAGCAACGCTCAGTTATAAAGCTTGGCATTGATTCCAAGTACTCATTCACTTTTATAGCAAAACAAAAGTAAACTTATTTAACGACCAATCAAGTTAAATTATAAATTAATGCTTTGTAATTTGGGCTATAAAAAACGACAAATTACTTTTTCGCCCGTTGTTAAGGATAATTTTATTTTTCTGTCCTGGGGCAGATTTAATTAGCGTTTTCTACTCAGCACGTAGGGCGCTCTATTTTAAATCCGTAGTAACAAAAATTAAAAACATTCCCCCTGGTTCAGGAACTATAAGCAAACAATGTAATTTTTATTAAATTGTTTCTTTAATTCTTGTCAACGCTTGTTTCTACAAAATTACCATTTCTTTCATTTTGCAAGCTGTCATTATGTTATTCGTGTAAATTTAATTTGTTTGGTGAAAATTTGTGGGACTGCTGGATTTTGGGTGCAGATTTAATACCGGCAGGCCAAAATTGGTGGCATTGGATATCGAATTAAGCAAGTCGCGATGATTTGAAGTTAATATAGGAAATTTGAGCCACTGTGGAAATTCTTGGTTTGAATCGCGGACTTCACAGAGTTCCTTAGATCGGCCTTCCAGTGGACATCGACAAGTTGTGGTGAAAAGTTATAGCAAAAGGAGTAGCGAAAAGGGAGTAATTTACCTCATGAAATGGACTTTGTGAGGACTTCTAAGAAGTGGTAATATTCCGACATGAATGAAAAGCCCTTGACTGATATGTAATTTGTACAAATAATTAAAATTCTATAATTTAAGGAAAATTATAGTACCTATATTGTGTTATTTGTATTAAAAGTGGCCTTTTTAATAGAAATATTATATAATATAATTTTTTTCAAATTGAATATCTTCATTTTTGGAAATGTCCACAAAATTATTATTTTCTGAAACGTTATAAAAATAAAAACATGGCAAAACATTTCCATATTTGCATAAAATACCACAATTTTATATTTTAACAATGAATTTGTGGAATTAATTACTATAATTAATGAATGATTTTTAATCCTAATATAAAATATAAGCATAGTATATAATATTTTAATAAAGTTTCCACTAAATTTTCCGAAAAAAATTTACTGCCTGTTTTAGGTTTTCCATGGCAAAATATTGAAACTTTTCCCTAACCTTCTGAAACTTTGTAATTTCAAAAAACCAAATGTGGGTAGACTAAACTAAATAATACAAACAAATATAAATGCGATTTTTTTAATTAATTTTTTCCCTGCTCCAAGTTTTAATTTGGCCGATTTTACTTAAAAATAAAAATTTCCCTGACTTTCCATAACCAAATTAGTAAATTTTTAAAATTCCCGGCCTTTCCAAGTCAATTATGTTTTTTTTTATCAAAACATTATTAAATTTTAAGAAATTTTAAACAGCCCCTAAATGAGGTTCTCGTTGTGTTACTGCCACCGCGAGTGTTGGGGAGAGCTACAACCTTTTTTGTACGGTTCTGTGTGTAAAGTGTGAAGAAATGGGTATATCAAACCGAGGGGTGCAAGGAATCAAAATGATAATTTCTCAAATTTGATTCGTGATAAAATTGATTTTGTTACTTACTTCCCCCCCCCCCCGCCCGTTTCTTGGATAAAGTTGAGTATTATAAAAATCTGTATATTAAACTTAATTTTGTCATAGTTTTTAGAAAGGTTTTTCAATTTTCCAAAGTGGTCTAAAATTTTTCTAGAGCTTTTCTCCCTAGCTACACCCCTGACTGCCACATTATTATTAAAAATAATTCCTGTTTTCTTCTTGACAAATATATCTCGTTGTGTTTTGTTAATTCACTAATGATTTTGATTTAAGAATAATATTTATATTATTTTATTAATTTTTAAAAATTATATAGGTAGTACCTAATAATAAAATTAAAGTTATGGTAGAAAATTTAAAACTTATGCAAATGAAGTTTTTAACAGGGAATTTCTAAGTTTTAATTGTTTAATTATTGAAAATTTATAAATTGTATTTTTTTTAGAATTGAATATTTTAGTAGGTACAAGCAAAATTTTGGTGATCACTAAGTTTGATTTCTGCAAATAAATGCCATAATTTATATTTTTGAAGGATTTGTCCTTAAGTTGTCCTTCCAGACTGCACCGTTTATATTTAAAATTATTGCAATCCTCCAACAATCTTTGATTACTCCAGTCATATTCCGAATAGATTCATCATTATAGAAATATTCCTGAATCAATTTTTGTAACATAATTTCAAGATTATATTCGGAATAGGAATATAAAATAAATATTTGTACAATTTCTTTGTCTTCTTTGGTTTCTTTGTCGGCAAACTTCCTGCGTAGAGCAGAACAGTGCCAGTGATCAGTAAGATTTGGTCAGGTTTGGCAGAATACCGAAAATCGCCTGTACGCATAAGATGGAAATCGCAATTTATTTGTATCCTTATTACTAATCATGAAAATTAAATTAAAATAAGTTACGTCCTCGCCTCTTTATTGGATGTTGATGATCTCCATGGTTGATGATATCGTGTTAGATTGAACACCATTGCGATAGTACTATTATTATATCATCCAGAAGATGAGCGGGTCGAACAAGTAGACGCATAAAATTGCGGGCCAAAAAAAAATAACAGAAAGGAAACCAAGAAAATGAAGGAAAAAGCAGTAGCTATACTCAAATTTTGTGAAGTTTACGAGTTGGAAACATCTGAGAATGATGAAATTAATGGTGTAGTTTGGATTATATTGATTTATTGTTGAACAGTTTCTAAAAAAAAAGAAATATTTTTCGAGACGTTTAGAAGAAGCAAGAAGATCGTATGTTTATAATTAAAAAACTAAAATTTTCTATGTTAGTACCGAAAATTAAATAAATTCTCGAAAAGTTATTAAATTTGACATAAATACGATTATTTGTTACAAAACATGAAAATATTGCGAACTTTGAATGTTTAGATTAGTGTTTTTCGTATAAAAACAGACATGAAGTAATAAATAATATCGATTCGCAGTAGATTACTTTATATGAAGGGTGGAAGAGATTACTTTGTACGTGAACATTGCAGGAATGTGCTTCATAGGGGGTAAGCATGAAGTATAACGATGCTAAAAGGAGAATATTTTATTTTCTCATTAAATATATCATAAACTTTTAAAAAAGCTGTTTTATTGCAAAAATGCTAGTCAAACTTACAAAACAATAAAACAAGATCATTATCCGAAAACATATGGGCAACCTTCGAAATATTTTTTGAAATTTTTTACAGGAAGAACAGGAAACAAACTTTTCGAATATTTCTATCATAGTAATATCAAAATCTGGCAAAAGCTCCCATGTTATATAATACCTACGTGGTACACAAACAATTTTTTATAATTTTCTCAAAGATATTTGCATAGCTAATTAGTACTTCCTAATCGCTCGGGGAAGCTTTAAATCTACGAGCTTTCGATTGAAGCGATGTGTATTAACAAGATTTATTTAATGTATTGAATTTCTAGCAAGTAAAAGCCCATACAGGTGCGTTTTCTTAGATGTGAGAAGGTAGATAACAACTGGAAAGCAAATCCATTCGCATCAGTAAAGTACACGTATATTAAATGACATCAATAATTCGTTTTGGCATAACATTCGAACAAGTAAAACACGACGACCATGTAATGAACATTCCAATTTATTTGTTAGCCGGCCACTAACTTACGCTTTTAACTACGAATCAAGACACGTGTCTAAGGCTGCGCTTTTAAAGTCTACAGGCCTGTGTTCTGACAGCAACATGCACAACAAGCTTCAGTCATTAAATATGCAAGTATGCAAAGCAAGCCCACAACCCTGCGTATGTAACTCGAATGCAATTGATTCGCTGACGAAACTTATTTTTCAAACATCCACATCAAATTTTGGATTGCCAAAATGGTCGCCATAAAAATGGTTCGTTAATAAAGTATAACAAAATCGATTTTAGAATGCAATCGTCCACTTATCTTTTATTATATCGCGCAAACCTTTTAAAATTAATTGCATGCAAGAGCGCCGTTATTTTATTACAAAATTAAAAATATAATACACTGAACTTGGAAGATGGCAATCTTTAAAAATGTTTTCATAATATCACGTATAGGGTCCGATAAAATTGAACTATAATAACATGTCCGCCGTATATTTTAGACATCACCATTGCCATTCGTACTACTCAAAATGCTTCCCATTTTATATTACCCAAGCTTCCACAACTGGAATTTACGGTAGATACGATTTTATCTGGTAATTAGAAAATATCACAAATTAAGAATAATCGCCTCCTTTTTACGTAATAGCATACCAAGGAAAAATAATAATAAAGCGGTGCTGATGAGGCAACAAGTTCCTAAATCTTGCGAAAGAGGCAAATGTTAAACTCATTTATTTCTAAATTACAAAAGTCCCTGCCTATTTAGCGTGATTGCGAACGACTTTACTATTTTTTTTTTAATTTTACAGCCTGTCACCTTCCTGATGACTGTATAATCTCGTTGCAATAATAATTAACAACTGCTTGTAAAAGCAATATCCCAAGACATATTCAAAGGAAGTGCTAATTGCATACCTTCTTTATTCCACTTTGTTTTAAACTCGAATGGTTTTCAAGTTTTTTTAAATACTTACACAGAAATTTCACAAAAATACAAACTTTTTTCCCTTAGCTTCCCAATACAGTGATCCGAACTCGCCGAAGCTCTTACAGAAGAGATAAGCTGGTCTAGAGCTTGGAGAATCTCCAAAAGCTGCACAACAATCGAACGCTTTCAATGTTGGTTTACTTTGCGGAATAAATTCGCTTACAATAACGTTAATTAATGTTATTCTTGTTATTAATTATAATTTTAATCTTCGTAATGTGTAACAACGATAGTTCTAATATGATAGCTCCAGTTAATAAAAATTACGCCTCTTTCCTAATTATATGATCACGTTTCTGTCATTCCAGTTTTATTGTCCGATTCTGATACTAACGCGCTTTTAATTCCATATGCCTGAGTTATGTCTTAAACATAAAACTGGTAATTAAAGCTTACAAATGGATTGGCTTTTATTATTGGTACCTACAATCAATTAATTTTTAATATTATAATGCAGCACTTTTTAATTTAAAACAAATTATCGGCTGGGTATCGAGATAACTATATCGTGATTTTTTTGTATTGTGCGGAACACCGTCGCGCTTAAATAAATTTGGAACTTCTCGGTGCTCACTGCAAGCAATTGAAATAACGCAAAAATCGTTTTGTTTTAATAGGCACAACATGCACATTGATTCTATCGAGTTTTACCCGCCAAAGAGCATTTAAAACCTAACAATTATTAACACTAAATCACAGGACTGTCATTTTTGTTTAATTAACAGCACGGATGCGTATCAGATGCAGACAGCCCCCCAAAGGGGAGCAGCTCACGTATAGTAATAATGGGCGTCCTTACATCCAGCAATTTGCAATGCGGTCGTTGGGAGGAGTCGCTTTGACAAACATCCTCGCTCATCAGCCAAAGATTGGATATTTCATATACTGTTATTATCGGTTATACTTTTATACCCGGTTAATAACCTGCCAGCTTCTACTATAGTGTCTAATTGTCTTCTTACTTCGATGCAAGCCTTCCCGTTCTCGGACACAAATAAGCACACTCGGTGTTTTTCAAAACATGAAAATCTAGTCAGTCAGACCACACTTTCTTCAGGCTTTCATGCATCACCCATAAATATAAATGATTGGATCCCGTTAATTAATTTCACGATCATTTTTGAAAACCTATTATTTATGACCACTCATAAAACTAATGACACCTATGCGTTACGACTTTCTGGTGCATATTTCCTCGAGTACGAGAGCCTAGGTGGGATATACAGATTTTACGATGCATATATAAGTGCAAATAAAACTGATAATTACCACTTTCAAGAAAATCGGTTTAATTAACTTTCTTCTTCCCGGTTCTCATCGGGTGAAAATTCCTTAGCCTTCCATTGGCGGCGCCAGCAAAAAACTGCCCAACTTCGATGATAAGCGAACCAGAAAGTTGGAAAACTTCTGAATTAAACCGATTTTTAACAGTATCCTTTCTAGTTGAATGATTCCGTTTTGCATTAGTTTCTTCTAGATAATGTCGGCTTCTCAAAGCATGCGATTATTGAAACAAGAAAAGTAATTAAAACGTGCAAATATTGCAATTTCAATTTTTTGAATTAGTGCGACGTGATTTTTAAATAACAATTAAGTCCTGCTAATTCAATTAAACCTGGCGTTTTTTAAGCTTTTTATTTTAATTATAAACTTATCCTATGGAAAAGCTATCATCTCGAGTAATTGCTAGTCAGCATTATTCCAATGTTACATATAAAATTATCTATAATTACGGTAGTGGTACATCTTAACTACAAAGTAAATTTTGGTTAAAATTTAAACTAAGTACCGTAAGTAATTGCAACTAAATGCAACTAAAATATTCACGCAACTCTGAACATTTTCGAAAATGCTTTGAGATTCTTTTGTGTTGCGTATTTCCGTCTTTTTCGAACGAACGATTTTAAAAGGCATCTAATATTGGAGCTCTACAAATTTCACGGTAGTAACGATTATTTTTGTACAAAAAAAGAGAACAAAACGAAATTAAATATGAAATACAATTGGAATAAAAATAAGTTGATTTTTTTTGTTGGTGATAATTGGTTCTTATTTTGACAGAAACGATTATACGCTTTTGCAAATGAAACTTGAAAAAATATAATAAAAGTAACATAAATTATACACTGAAACACGAGTGTGTGGATATCATATACAGGTATATGATATATGGAATGCCAAATGCACCAACGTACTGTTTAATTATTTTTAATTTACTACAACTTCTTAATATGTTATTAATGTATAATCGATATCATTTGAGATAAATTTTAATTTTGAATTATTTATGTCGATGTGTTTGTTTGACAGAAGAGCTTTTATCTCGTTCTCTTCGCTGTGTACGCAGACGTTGCAGTTATCTCTTTAAAATTTAAAAATTCTTCGCTATAATTATTTTAAATTACAAATATTTCGCAATAAAAAGTGCAAAACTTCCTGTAGATAAGAATTACGTACAAAAAACATTTAGTTGCAATTATTGCAAGAGATCGACAACTATAATAAAAGAATTGTTAATATATACAATTATGAAGTTAAGCCTAATAAGTAAATACTACTACAATTTGCAATTATTTAACAAAGCAAAACGACTCGATTGGTAATTCAGCCTAGTGTTACAATAAATCGAAGTGACGAAAAAAGCAGCAAATTTGTCTAATCGGGAAATGAAAAGTTTGGGTACAATGGCTAAACCAAGCAACAGCAGGAAATCGTTTAATTAACTGCAGTTATTACGGTGCACGTAACGTATAATTTAGCAAAAATTCGAATATTACAAAAAAATTATAGAATCTCATTTATTTTTTTTCCTAAATTAAATCTATGTGGTATAAGTGGTTTTAGTTCTGCTATAAAAGTTAAGATTAATTATTTGCAAACGACGTATGGTCGTTTAGTATTTTCCTGAATAATAATTATGTTCAATAATATTTTACCAATCAAAATTTCGCCATCGATAATTTAATCAGATTTTAATTTCTTTTCATCATAATTTCAACGGCTTTCATAATTAAAATTTTATCGAATTATCGGTAACAAACAGGTAGTTAAAATTTATTTCTCATTATTATTATTTTTTGTTTTAATATAAAATTATAGGTAGACGAATTTATTTTTTGTTAACTTATTGGTAATAAATCACCCACGTTTAAATTAAAAAGGAAAGACTGCAAAAAGGAGGAGGAATGATTTTGAAGAAAGACTTTTCACATTGTTTTTTGTTGAATTGATTTTTTTTAAATTTCAGAAGGCTTCATTTGTATGCAAATTGGCAATTTGTATGGAGAGGTTGAGGTGTGAAAATTAAAGGGTGCATTTAAAGATGAAACCCTGGGTTAGAATAGAAACATCTGAAATAAATTAAAAAGTTGAACTTTATACAAAACACATGGTGGCTAAATTAAAAATTCTTTAAGAAGTTAACGATGCATGAAAACTTAAAAAGAGGTATAGAAATTGATTTCAAAGCTTCAAGTATAGAAATAAATACAAAATTAAATTTTCTTTATTATTTGTAAGTAGGTACAATCATTTCTTTTAGTGAAGTTGAATATTTTCGCAAATTAACTTGGCTGATAATGGAAAAAAATAAAAAGAAGCTAAAATAAACAATGTAAAATGCCGAATTATCACAGAAAGAAACATTTTTAAATTAAAAACCGTAAATTTGGTAGGAAAATCTAAAATTACTTTAATACTCTTCAATAAATCAAGAGAATTCCATAAAAAATTTAAAAAATAATTTATTAGACAAAAATATATGGAGACTTCAACGGTAGGATAGAAGAGGAACCTTTCAATGCTTTTCATAAAACATTCATAAACTGAATGCCATTGTTTTTAACATTCAAATTTTTAACAAGGGTGGATTTAGCACGTATTTGTAAATAATACGAAAATAGCATTCTTTTTTTTTACTATATTATATTTTTAAGAATTAGGAGTTAAAATATTTGGTTCTGAATTTTTCAAAATATTTTGCTTTACAATCAAATTTTCTAAATTCTGCTGTTAAGGTTTTCTTTTTGATCTACCGTTAAAGTCTCCATGTATTTAAGTTCTCATTTTTTTCTTTATTAATTCTGGATTAATTATATTATTGTAAATTTTCTAAAATACATTATGCAGATTTAAATAAAAATTTAATTCACAAATAAAAAATTGAAAACTTAAAATTTAAATTTGAAAGAAATGAATGAACATTTTTGAATATTTTAGTGTAGTCATTATTAAGCTTGCACTTATCACATCTGTATAATAAATGCATTCTGAATCAGCAGTGAATATTATTTTGCATGCAGAAAATTCAAATTTGAAGTTAATGCTTCACTTACCTACGCCATTTTTGAAAATTTTAAAATATACTTAATCCAAAATCAAAACAGAAAAAGTAATACCACTCAAAAGCAATTTCATACTGGAGACTTCAACGGTGAAGCTGAACGCGAACCTCTTTGGAAACTAAAATATTTGAAAAAATTCAAAAACTGTAATGATTTTCCGAACATAATAAATTAATAACTAATAAAATTTAAAGCAGAGGTTGAAACTAACTTAAATTAATAGAAAACAAAGAGACCGATTTTAGTAAAATTGAATTTTAGGTTCTAGTTTCTATAATTAAATTTGTACTATGTAAAAGAATCTTTTGATGAATCAAGAGCTTGCCAAATAAAAAAATAATGAAAATGTATGGAAACTCTGACAGCAGGTTTGAAAGGAAGTCAAGATTATTATTAGCTAAACATAAACTTTTTTTAAATTCAATATTAAAATTGTTTTCATAACCGAATTTTCTATAAATTGGCTGAGAAGTTCCTGTTCTGACTCACCATTGGAGTCCCTAATGCATTTAATGGTCTCGATTTATTTTTTATGAATCCATCAATCGTCTGAATTATTTAATCATTAAAGTTTTACATATTATGCCCTAAAAATTTAAATATTTGAATTTTTAAAAATATTTTATTCTTTATTATAAAATTTGGCTTGAGAGATGTTTGGTCTCTGCCAGTTTTGGAGTATTTCAATGTTCACATTTATTGCTTTCATCATAATTCGCTGTACATTTTTTAAAAATCAATACCTTCTAAAAATTAAATGCATAAAATTTAATTTTTTTTCATTTTTTATAGTAATAATCCAATTTTCTACAATTTCCTTTCCCCATTTTTCAAATTTAGATTAAAAAATTCTTTCATATAAGTAAATACGAATGTTTTAAGAATTATTTATAAGGTTCCTGTTCTACCCTACCATTGGAGTCTCCATGCATTTCGGTGCCTTTCAAATGGTTTTCCTAATATTTCTTATGTGAATCATCAATTATTTCAGCATTAAAAGATTGCTGCAATTTTGTAACTAAAGTTTATTTATCGAAATTAAAAACTTTTTAAGAATTATTTAAAAGGTTTCCGTTCTACCCTACCGTTGGGGTCTCCATGCATTTCGGTGCCTTTCAAATGGTTTTCCTTATATTTCTTATGTGAATCATCAATTATTTCAGCATTAAAAGATTGCTGCAATTTTGTAACTAAAGTTTATTTTGCGAAATTAAAAACTTTTTTAAGAATTATTTAACAGGTTTCCGTTCCAACCTACCGTTGGGGTCTCCATGCATTTCGGTGCCTTTCAAATGGTTTTCCTTATATTTCTTATGTGAATCATCAATTATTTCAGCATTAAAAGATTGCTGCAATTTTGTAACTAAAGTTTATTTTGCGAAATTAAAAACTTTTTTAAGAATTATTTAACAGGTTTCCGTTCTACCCTACCGTTGGGGTCTCCATGCATTTCGGTGCCTTTCAAATGGGTTTCCTTATATTTCTTATGTGAATCATCAATTATTTCAGCATTAAAAGATTGTTACAATTTTGTAACTAAAGTTTATTTTTCGAAATTAAAAACTTTTTAAGAATTATTTAAAAGGTTTCCGTTCTACCCTACCGTTGGAGTCTCCATGCATTTCGGTTCCTTTCAAATGGTTTTCCTAATATTTCTTATATGAATCATCAATTATTTCAGCATTAAAAGATTGCTGCAATTTTGTAACTAAAGTTTATTTTACGAAATTAAAAACTTTTTAAGAATTATTTAAAAGGTTTCCGTTCTACCCTACCGTTGGAGTCTCCATGCATTTCGGTGCCTTTCAAATGGTTTTCCTTATATTTCTTATGTGAATCATCAATTATTTCAGCATTAAATGATAGCTGCAATTTTGTAACTAAAGTTTATTTTTCGAAATTAAAATTTTTTTTAAGAATTATTTAACAGGTTTCCGTTCTTCCCTACCGTTGGAGTCTCCATGCATTTCGGTGCCTTTCAAATGGTTTTCCTAATATTTCTTATGTGAATCATCAATTATTTCAGCATTAAAAGATTGTTACAATTTTGTAACTAAAGTTTATTTTTCAAAATTAAAAATTTCCCAATTTTTAAAATAAATAATTTTTTTTTAGATTGCAATTTAACAATTTTGAAAAATTGAAGCGTTTGATGATGATGATGCACTTAAAAAATTGAAACAAACTCTAACGGTGATGCACAACATAATTCCCTCATGACAAATTATATAAGCATCAAGGATTATAAAAAAGTAGTACTACATCTTAAAAATCTAAAATTTTCATGGTGCTAATTTTTAATATGTACTAATAAGTTTTAACAATTTTTACGATTAAGGAAGCATAGAAAATAAAACTAACCATTTTAAGTGGATCAAATGCATGGAGATTCCAACGGTGGGTCTAAGCAGTAACCTCTCGGTTAATTAGTGAAGATAGAGAAACTTAAATTTTGTACAGGATGGAAATAAATTTAATTATTTTGTACTGTTCTCGATATTCTTAGAAAACCTTTCAAAAATGGAACTCATTTCCATGAATTTTACAATTTTCTATTGTACCTAAAGCATAGGAGATACCCCAGATTTTTCTTTCTTTTCTTTCTTTACGAGAAAAATAATAATATATAAATAATTAATTGACGAGAAAATATACGTGTAATTTAATATATTAGGCACCTGAATGTCTGGGGCGTGTTGTCGCGTCATTCTCCTGATAACACGACACAGCGGCATTTTATTTAGTAGATCATGATGTGTCTAAATCGAATAATGTTTCTTACAATGCTACACATTTTACAGAAGCATTTTGTAACGACAATGTGAAATGAATTTAATCGTATGTTTGCATGTCTTTTAATTTCTTATTAATTTAAGAAAAAGTACCAGTCGTCAAGGAACAATCGGAAATTAAAAGTTAACAAGTGTGAAATTGATTGTTACAACGAATTGCATAATTGCGGCCAACAAGAAGTGGAAATATAAGAGTACGTTTTTCGTATAAAAAGCTCTGGTCTCTGGTAATAATAATTTTTATTCTAAATTTAAATTTCCTGACTCACGAAACGTGCAGTTGTCTATTCACACGCCTATACATACTAAAGCATTCCATTGTTTTCTTTAGTCTAGGAAAGCATTAATTGAAGTTTTAAAATGTTAATGAATGTTAACTGTGGCATGAAGTTATTGCGAGGAAAAGGCGTAACTCAAAAAGGCGTAACAAAATGGCGAACGTATTTACATTTTAATTGAGAAAAAAAATTAGATTATTTATTATCGATATTATAACACCATTTTCGATAGTGTGTGGCAGTTATTGCGACTAGCAACCTCAAATTATAAGCAAATTAGTCCGATTAAATCTCGCTTGTCTTTACCGATCGATAAAAGTTTGAATTCTGCTCGTATTCCAAAAAAGTTGCTGCAAAAACAATTTTATCTCGTTGAGAAAAAAAGAAATTAAAAATGATGCATGGTTTATTATATTCCAACTTACTTATCAAAGGTTCCACTTTGAGAAATTTAATTAAAAAAAAAGCGCACAGCTCCTCCATCAAATTTTCTAATGGTTTATTATTAATAAAATGTACTGTACCTATAATTAATTATGCAAATTAATAATTTACAACAGTTTGAAATTAATTGATCCACGACATAATTTTTAATTAATTTTTAGTTAATAAAAATAATTAGTGTCGTTTTAGGTTTTCTCTAAATTTAATCCTTCCAAACACATAAAATAAAAATATTAGCGATGATAAAATTTATCCTTTTTTAGTTGAAAAATGTTAGATGCAAGCGATAATAAATAATTAGATTTTGTGATAATTTTAACAACTTTTTTATGGCTTATAAATAAATAAAAGTGTTCATAAATAAAAAATTTTTTAATTGCGTCAGTTTTTCGGACGTAATGAAAAATTCGAGAAAAAAAGCTCCACGCTAAAAACCGCCATGCATTATTCGAGCTTATCGCAAATTAATCTAAAATTCGAGCTTTTAATGATTTTTTCTGTAACGCATAACTTCCGTTTTCTTCATTTTTTATTCAATAAATCGTTAACTCAAATAATTAAATAATAAATCTAATGGTTGCTGGGGTACGTACTCGTTAATTTATTTAAATATTTCACACCTTTAAGCGCTTTAAATGCCGGACCGTTTCTTAATGCATAACTTTTTTTGATTTAAATCAAAAGTGTCAATTAAGTGGACCGAAACTATATTTTTTAGAGTCAAATTTTGAAAACGAAGCAATCCCCCCGTGCGATCCTTGCAATTTTTCTAGCGTGATTTGTTTCATTTTTAAACAAATAACCAATTTCACACCAAAACACGACACTTTTAAATTCAACTGATTGATTTATGTATAAAGAATTGCCGTGTTCTACGAGGTGTTTTAGTGAATCTAGAAATAAAATTAATAAACAGGTTTAGGTCAGCAACCTTGTCAAGGTAGCTATAAATTTTCTAAGAGATCACAATATTTGCTGAATTGATTGTAAAATTATAAAACTCCCGCGGTGTTTTTTTGTAAAAGTAAAGTCATTACAATTAAATCCTCTTATGTATGCATAATAATTAATGTTAAAATTTTTAAATTAACTTCCTCGTGCTTTGCTTTTCTCAAACTTCTTTAAACGCTACGAAAGAGTATAGTAATTTTGGTTTTAGAAGAACTCTTAACGCTAATTGGCTATCTGGCCCACTTTTTAAAATAAAGCAAACTAATGGTGAATCTATCAAAATATTTAACACTCCCGTAAAATTTATATTTGAAGACAAACAAAGATATAAAGGCAATAAAACTTTTAATGACTTGCCTACTGTTATATGGAATTCTAAAGAATGTTGGGTGAGAAGAAAAGAGCTTTTATGATGTCTCGTATTTTCTAGTACATTAAAAAACCATAAAATGCTTTTTAAATATTAGAAGATAAATATTGTCGAAATGAATACAATTTTTACATGTTTCGGTCAAAATTGCGAACGTTTATCGAAGTAACTAATCAGATGGTGGTACTCGAAAAATAATTTTCTCTTCGATTAGCTCCACTTTCTGGACGGCTAAATCATACTTCCTGTCCTTGCTGTCCACCTGTCGCCCCCCAAAATTACCTATCTGGTTAAGAATCGCTCGAGAGAGACCGAAAATGAAAAAAAAAGTTGATTCTCTGTCATTCTGTCTAACGAGGACTGCAAAGTGCAGTCGTAAATCCTATAATTTCGAATTTAACCGCAACTTGTCCATCGTCCAGGTAAGAATAGCTATCGTATTTACAGCCTCCGAGACGAAAAATATTTTTCCTAAAACGTTAAGAGAATGTAGTTTGAAATTGATCGATAGTCAAACCCAATTCTTAAATTTGCATTGTAATCGTTTCTAATTAATCGCAAAAATATTTGGTAAATCAACCTTATTAACCACTTTCTCTGCCGCCCCGGTATCACTCAATTTGGTTGCCTTTGATCGATTGATTATATCGCTTCTTAAGACGGATACAAGTAGACATCTCTATCAACCTACACAACTGATTATAGATCTAACAGTTATTTATTTTGATCTATTGATCACCTTAAAAAATCAAAAGTTAAAAAACCACGAATTAAAGAAAAAAAATACGAGAAAAAAATAATAAATAAAGATGATTCATTTCGCCATATTAAATTCAATTAAATTGGAGTTATTTTAATATAAAACCGTCACATATTTTTATATCAACAAGTTTGTAAAACAAGAATCTTAGTCAATTAGATGATTTATTAAAAATTGTAAAAACGACTCGATGTATTCGTTATGTTTTTAGTTGTGACAAAAAAACGTTAATTTACATAATTGTAATAAATAATACATAAGTGTTGATGGTTGTTATAATATAGTATGATAATGGGGTAATAAAAAGTGATTAAGGAATCATATAATTATTGATCTTTTAAGTCTATACTCGCCTAGCGGTCACAGCAAACCGCACTTAACCAAAACATTGCGTGTTTCCAGTTTTGCGGTACAAATAAAGCGCTACACTTTTTAATAAATACAAATATTTATTTACAACGTCAAACCTAAGGTTAAGTTAATTTATTTCGATATAAAATATAATCCTTCACATATACAAGTTACCGTGATGTAATTCAGTTAACATGGAAATGTTCACATACATTTTATGCGAAAGTAATCACTTATTGAATGTGCAGGTGCATAGTTATATAAAAGATAATAATATTGAGAAAAATGTAAGTTTCACTATTGGTAAAAAGACTTGTTGCAAAATGATAGGTTTAGTAGGCAAGGCAGATATGCACCAGAGTGCAATTTTTAACATCTGACATAAATAACTTTGCAGTTTTCTTGACACACATTTAGAATTGCATTTTTATCTCTCTTATCACATTTAGCAACGCACGATTCGACATAAAAGCAATCAATTCAATCGCTAACATTAGACCTAGAAACGTCTTAAACGCCTTATCTTTAATATCTATCAATCCATAAGAGAAACTTTGTAAATGTGAAAAAACTGTAAATGTTAAACTGTGCACAAGTGTAGAAATCTAAAGGGAAATTTAAACAGTAATTATTGTCTAAACAAAAATTTTTGATATCTAACTTGATGGGAAAACTATTCGCAATTTTAATTTGTCGTTAATTACACGGCGTAAACGGTAAATTGGAAAGCTATAATCAGTAACCATAATTTACAAATTTATTTCTTTTGATAGATTAATAAGAAGCGAAATTTCAACGCAGACTGCGTTGACATAACCAATGAATAAATAATTATGTTCCATTATTTCCTAGATAACTTATCACATTGCAGTGTAATTAATAATAAAGCTGTTCCTTCGAACTTCCTCGCTCTTTAATATTATTACGACATTTCTGAGCTTTAAGATAAAATTGTAGAGAAACTGTTGGGTCATAAAAGAGAAACCTATGCGATCGAAGAATCAAAAATCACGTTAATTTTTAAACTAATAGAGCATCAGTGGCGTTGGTGATGATGGGTACGTCAACGTACAAAACTCCGAAGATTTTACGCCACTTAAGAAAGTATAAGGTGTCTTTCTAGAAAGTAAAATTGCCGAGATTTAAAAAAGTTCAAACTACAGAAAAGTGTATTTTCTATTCACTTAACTTACGTTACATGTAACTTCTTACCAATTTACACCAACACAAAGTCGAGTCGAGAAAGTACGTTCATCAGACACTTTATGGGTACATACCTGCAAAAAAACAGAAATAATATATTACTTTAATTAACTTAACAAAAGAATATAAGATACACTCAACAAATTATTTTTCAATGTTCACGCAAGGAATATAATGTTACATTAGACAAGACATCATGAGCTTATAATAAACGGTACATATTACTTTGTTGTGGTAAATGCATTTTAAGAATATTAACTTTGTATGTGGTTTATTTATTAGTTTTAAGAAAATTGTTGCAATTCCAGTTTAGTATGATGTGTGAGAATCCTAATTATTTCGCTTTTTCATCGTACAAGTAATAAACTACAATTGGATTTTAACTGCAAATTAAAAACTCACACGAGAAAAATTCTGCCTGGTCCCCCTCAACCCTGGTCTAGACAATACAGTTACCAATTTTGGTCCTAGGATGACCGATGCTGAATTCGATTTGGATTCATTTAACATAAGAATTACGTTAAAAACAAACTATAATATCTTTTTCTGTAAATCACCTATGATTTTAATCAATTCAATCTAAAGAAATAAGTGCGGTTTTGGGCCGCACAGCATGGATTATCTAGTAAGCACAAGAATCCTGATCCTTGCAGCGTAGTTTAATCTGTAGCTTGTTGAATTACATCCAACTTAAAGAAATATATTAACCAGCAATAAAATTGTTTTATGACCATAAAGAAGAATTTATGAAAAAATTACGAATTAAAGTGACATCTATATAATGTGGAAAGTACCACAATAAATTAATAATTTTATAATAATAGATGCCGATAAATGAAAAAACATTTTGTAATAGCAGATCGAATCTGCATTAAGTACAATTTAGCCATTGATAAGAACATAAATCAATAAGATATTATGCATGTCAATATTGTACCAAATAATTCGATACACTTAAACTGCGTTTACATGCAAAGCAAGTAACAAATATATTCTGTGCTTAGCAGTCATGCCGAATGACTACTCGTCTTTTAAACAATCATGACATATTATGATTACTTTAATGTTTATTCTATTGCTGGTACACCAAAGACCTCATCGTAAGCGCTTCTAGCGATCGCATGCTAACATAATTATTTCCGGTTGTTCGCATTCTTTAATCTAATAGAACATTATACATAATCGGTACGAAAATACCCACAACAATAATTAATTCGTTGTATAATTACATGTCCCTCGTTGAAATGCACAGGTATTGTGTTTTACTAATTTCTCTATGGTAATTACAAATTACTGCAAACTTTTTATTCGCGCCAGCGCTCCAAACTATTGAGCGGTGATTGTAGGAAGTGTCTTACCGTATATTTCGGACCGAGTGATCGATAATATTTGGGCAATTTAAATTTTTATTAATTAAAGCGTAAATTTGTGCTCCAAATACCGCATTAAAGGTATAAATTTGAATTCCAAAACCCAACCCAAAAAGATAATGAGTGTAGAACAAATTAATAGGGATTTTACTAGTTGAGATCGCGATTCACGTTTGATTTATAGTTTAAAAAATGTAATTAACATAAAATTACTATCTACGTTGACGAGAATAGCTCTCTAGTTCATTGTGGCGTATTAGGTATATTGTCACATCTATAGGCTAACGTTTCCTAACATAGAAACTATTTAATTTATTTTCATTTAATTGTATTTATATTCTTTTAACCGATTGTGCACTTAAAACATTCATAAATTATTCATTCCATGTAAGAAATAAAAGATTCTCTTTATCGATAAAATTAACCTCTTTTTTCTAATCATAAATTTATTTGAGCAATTTTTTTCGTCATCTTCTCGCAACACAATTCTCTTGAGTATATTATATTGGCAACATTGCATGCTCATGAGCAATATTTTAATAAGAGATGCATGAATGAACATACAGTAATTGATCCCGACATGCAAATTTGACCCTTGTTTTGCAAACAGGTATAAATAAAAAGCGTTTACTCTTGAACACGTCTGAATAACAATCGTGTTAATAATCCATCTTTGCGAAAATTTCAAAAAATGTGCAATCCGACTGGAAGAACCAATCAAACGAGTCGCGGTGGAACTTGATTATTAGCAGCGACTAATGACGACGCTAAAAAATTTCAAAAATCAGGCAAGACTTTTTTATTATTTTACTTTTTAATATTTTTAAATTGCCGCTTTTATCTAGGCAATAAATTTTATACGTACCTAATGAAATGTTTGTATAACTTAAAATACGTTATAAAGTTAACACCATATAACGGCAAAAAATGTTAAGTTTTATGTAAAAATTTTTTGTTTATCAATAAAATTTACTGCTTACAAGGTTTCGTGATTATAAGTTAACGTCTTGCAATATTAATTGAGTTACAAAAATTTTGTAGAAAATTATCTTCCTTGCTTGGATAAAGAGGTGACGACGACTCTTTCGGTATGGGTATCAGCTCGCTCGAAGAAAATGACGCGAAGGAAGTAAGTGATTTGAAAACAAATTGAAATAGTTTATCTGGACATTTAAATACTGCTAACCCACACATATATCAATAAGCCGTCAGTGAAAAAATTACCGTTTCATCATGCATGTAAAAGGAACGTTGACATTGCTTATCTCTTTAAAACCGATAAATTAAAATTGAACTCCGACAAATACCTCGAGATATAATGTATAGGACATGTCGTGGTTAATTTTATTGAAGAAGTCATTACGTATGTGAGTTTCCACGGTAGTCTACTAAGAAAACAATGACAGAACAAGGAGTAAAAACTGATCATATGCAGAATGCATTTCCACGGTTCTATGCATTGAATGTTCGCATTGCAATTTAACTCTTGCACGCCGCATACACGCACATAATTAATAGGTTTCGCTCTTTATTCAGCAATGCGAGCTTTCAAAGCACTCGCGACGTACTCGTATGTACATAACAAAGACTTCTTTGACAAACTCGTTCCAATAATAACTGTCGATAATATAATAGACTTAATAAATAAGTATAATAAAAATCTCCGTTTAATTCGAATTTGTATCTATCAGGTACATTTGCAAAGTACTGCAGGGTTGCAAGTTTACGAGACCAAATGGCTGTTCAGAGATGCAAATGAAATGCGAAATGAAAAAAAGGTAAAATTTTTATCATAAAATTAAATTTTTCAAAATCAATTTTCTCGAAATTTGTTAAACTTTTCATCATACAAATTGCACGTGTTGCAGATCATTAAGCATATAATAGATCGAATCAGTCACTGGGGTGATATTCAGACCTTCCCCTTGTTGATAGTGAAGATATCTGAAGCGAACAATCTTATATCCTCGATATACTGCCAAGTTAACGATCACATTACCGTTTATTTTTAAAATTATAATTTAAAAATGTTATGAAATTGCATGTAATTTAATTCACTTATTTAGTATTTAAAAACTTTATTATTTACTATTTTATTGATATTTGCCTTTTAATAAATTTTATCCAAATTAATGAACAAAAATAATGAGTAAAAGTAATCATAGGCGCAACTACCCCCAAAATTCAAATTAGCCCCCCCCCCCCCAAAAAAAAAATATCTCAAAAATTATTAGTTTTTAATGGCGATATTATGTAGAATCGATTAACTTAATATTCGCAAGCCTTATCTTCTTAGTAAAAACTGAATTTCCACAGAAATATTATTTTTGGGTTGGAAATCTGTTAACCGCCTCCTTATTTATCTATGCCTAAAACTGATTTTTGAATAATTAATAGTATGGGAATTTTTAAAAATAAGTAGTAATATTAACAAATTTTAATTACCGCATAATATTATGCATATTAATTAATTATAGCATATTATGCTAAATTACAAAAATTGTTTTTGCTATTATGATACTTAAGTTTAGTGGGGAAAGAAACTTAAATTGATTACGATTACTTGAAACGATGAGGTTACCGTCAAAGGCCAAGCTTTCGAGAAGCTTAATATTTTTCAAAAAAATAGTTTTCTGCCCCTGGAATCACAAAAATTAGTACAAAAACATCTTTTTATAATTTCTAACTTCAAATATAAGCTCGTTGACCTCGAAAAATCTAAATATTTTGCCTGCGGTGCAATTCATCCCCATTTTTACCACCCCCCCTAAAAATCGTTTGAAGACTTTTTTTAACCCCCTCAAACTTTTGACCCTAGTTGTGCCTATGATAATAAAGAGAAAAATTTGCAAATAAAAATACTCAGAACAAACAAAAATATTCAACAAACTAACACAAATATAACGACATTAACATTCAAGAGTGCAAAACCCTAGTAGCTAGAGTAACAGCAGCTAGTTAGTGTTAGGAAACGATTTTTTAAATGAGGGGACCGTTAAAAGAGATATCCACGTTTGTTGTGTACCCTTCCTTGTTCTGGGGGTATTCCATACTCCCCAGACCCCCCGGTTTCATGCCCACTTCAGGAGGATAAATTTGTTTTAATTATAAAAATGATACTCAATCCGTATCCGGCGGTGGAGAAGGCTCTTAAAGTAATTCCAGCCAAAGGAACAATCTGCTGAAGTGAAAGTATTCCAATGTTTACCAATGGAGTCTCGCTGGATTCCACTAGATGGCTTTTTCGATCGATAATCGATGAATGGCGGATCGATTTTAGTGCTCGAGTTGAATTTAATTATTTTTGACGAATTTACCCAATATTTTTGAGTGCGAATCTGTCATTGCAACATAAATACCAAGACACCACGTCAGGGTGTGTTTTACGAGCGACGATCAGTAGCTGTACGTACGGGAGCGCAATCGTACAAGATAAGGAAATTCCTATAAGCCATCTAGTGGAATCCAGCGAGACTCCATTGGTAAACATTGGAATACTTTCACTTCAGCAGATTGTTCCTTTGGCTGGAATTACTTTAAGATCCTTCTCCACCGCCGGATACGGATTGAGTATCATTTTTATAATTAATTATACCTCACCTCCGAGCGTAGTAATTTCTTGTGCCCATCGGTTTCATCTTTCCTTGTTGCGACGACGTTTACTGTTCATACAGCAAGTGACTTCGTCGGTGTGCCACAATTATTGACCAACCAACATCCTAATAATTGATGAATTGTTGTTTGAAACAATTATTTGTTAATTTTATTCACTACAACCAATTCAGTGGCGTGACATTCGGGTTTTTTCTAGTCAATTAAATTTGCGTTCAATTTCAATGCTTGAGGTGGAGCAAACTTTTGTAGACTTAACAATCTGGGTGTGCTTATTTTATTTTTAGCGATTTTATTCACCATCCGACACTGGTTGGATGCTTTTCCAAAGAGATCTCGGACGAGAGGAATCCTGCCAAACAAAAGTGCGTTTGTTTCATTACCAATTATTAAGGAACAAGCTGAATTTAAGGTAGGCTATTTGGAGAGTTATTTCTTTGCAATTGATTTGTTTTGCCATAGTAAAGCGTAGCCATAACGTCAGACATACCTGTTAGGGTATTGCTATATTTGATTGGGTGGAGTGACCAGTTGTCACTACCCATTGTTTTGCTTTTGCTTCTGTGTAGAGTAAGCCTGTTGCTGGGGCAAGCGACCAGCCATCTGGCGGTTTTTTCTTTAGTAGCCCTCAGCTACAAACTTTATTGTTTGGGACTACAAGTCCAGCATAGCTGTATTGTTTGTAATAGCAGTACACATTCCATCTGTGTAACTTGGTTGATCTGATCAACCATCTTTATTGTGTTTCATTAAAGATTCTTTACCTGTTTTTATTTGATTCACTGGAGCCCAACTCTTTTATCCTAGTTAACAGTAAGTTTAAGCTTGTTTCGTTGAGTGAGGTAAGTTCCAGAAGTATCCACGAACCGCGCAAGCGCGACCCAGCTCTGGTACTGGACGGAGGTGCAATCCTTCAGCTAGCCACCCGTCAACATCAACGGGGCATCGAGGCATTGGCAGCGTTTGTTGGCACAAACGACGCGACGTTACAATTATCTGGCGACCAACGTGGGGCCCTAGCTAGTTAGTGTTAGGAAACGATTTTTTAAATGAGGGGACCGTTAAAAGAGATATCCACGTTTGTTGTGTACCCTTCCTTGTTCTGGGGGGTATTCCATACCCCCCAGACCCCCCGGTTTCATGCCCACTTCAGGAGAATAAATTTGTTTTGGTTTAACAATGTTTTAATTGATTTTTTATTTAAAAAAAATCTTTTATTTTAACGGGGCCGGGTGTTGTGCAAATTAAACAACTTGCCATGGGGAGGTTTAATTTAAATATTTATTTATACAATTAAAAACATTGGTAAACTGAAATAAATGTATTCCTTGAAATGGACGTGAAACCGGGGGGTCTGGGGGGTATGGAATACCCCCCAGTACAAGGAAGTAACAATATAACTTTTCAAAATTGATAAAGACAGAAATTTAATTCTTGAATGCTTTGGACCCCCTTAAACTGCATTCGCACACCTCTCAATCGAGGGGCCCGTCAAAGCTCTTGCTCCCGCGGGCCTAAAATTTGAAGTTACGCCACTGATAATTTTCACTCTGCTTTGCTAAAAATTGCAAAACACTTTTTCGTTCTCGCAGTCTTCCGCGGAGCAAGCGTTCAAAATTTTAATAGCCACGTCTCTCTTGGTGCGCTCGCTTTTACATTTCCACCGATTTAACGATCTGCAGATCACATGGGGTGGTTTGCGACGACCACATCCCAAACCCTTTGGTGATAAAGTCGAAGCTGTTAATTATTTAAATCCTTTAGTCAAATTCCCCAATTGTTATTATTTTTTATTATCGAAATCAATTTTTTGAACCAATTTATTTGTTTTAATTTTTTCAACTATATTTCTACTAGGGTTTAGCACCCTTAAATGTTAATTTATTTATTTTTGCTTTAGTTTGTTGAATAATTTTTGTTTGTTCTGAGTAATTTAGATTGGATATCTTTTTTTTTTTTTAATTAGAGAATTCGAACCCAAAACTATCAATTCATAGTCACTTACGTTTCACTCCATCAACGCTGCTGGGTTTTATTATTGTTTTATTTGATTTAAATTCTTATATCCTAAAAGAAAAGAAAGTCACCTAGTACCTTGCTCATGTTTCTCTTTGTAATCCGCAAGAAACGGAGAATTATGGATTAATGATTTTTTTTCACTAATTGTTTCTTTCAATTTTCAAAATATGCTTAGATAAAGAATAAATTATAGAAATAAATATTTATAACCATAGAAGTTTCTATTTAGCAGATTTTTTTAGTTAAAGCTTCCCAGATGTCGGGTTATGTTAAATTTATTAATTTAACAAACAAAAAATAAACTAAATAGGTGTATATTGTTTATCGATTGGTGGAAAAGTCATCATTGTTACATTTTTTGTTCTGAATTGTACGAATCTTCTTCCTACTGACAAACACCAAACCTGTTCTCTTATCTAATGTACAAAACTTGAAATAAATTAATAAAATTTTCAAAGAACACCTTCGATTGTACTTATCGTAAACTCGTATATTTATTGTAATACTTAACAAAACAAACAGAAAACACTGGCTATTAACACGCCTTCTTAAAACACTAACGCGCTCGTCTTTTTTAATTCTGTAGATAAATTTTATATTGCTTTATTTTAATAGTGGCAAAAATGCTTGTTTAATAGCCAATTCACGTTTCTAATAATATAAATTTTTCGTAACCTAATAGGGTGGAAATCGGGAGTTGCAAACCGGTTCTCAAATTAATTCAAAAATTGTCTATTAGATTAAGAAAAAGAAGAAGAAAGAGACGTAATTGTAATAATAAAGTCAAAAATAGCACTTGGTGCAAGAGTGCTCGTTAAAAGCGTCAGATAATCATCAATTTTACATTAGTTAAGCATGCCAGTTACGTGCTAAATAAAGTAAACATATAAAAATATTATAATCTAATTATTGCGTTTTTATTATTCCTTGTAGGATAACTTTCACTATTAATACTTATTACTCGCTTATAACACCGTTCATATCATTCATTAAAATAATTTAACTATCTTGGTATGTATTTACAAATCCAACAATTAATTAATTACGTATTAATTTGTTAGCATTACTTGCTAAATTTTAAGACTTTCAATTTTAAAAATATACTTTCTAATTTTTGGTCCAGGCGAGTGGTAAAATAAAAACAAAAATCTGATGCAAAGTTACATTTAATTTTTTAAAACTTCCATCCTGCATATTATAAAACAAAACGCTTTTTCACGTTCGCATTCGTACATTCCTCTTTATGATTACCCGATTTCTTAAAAAAAGAAAAACTAATGTTTCTTTCGATATGTGGGCGGATATACATCGTCGTTGTATAAGGACTATTTTCCTGGTATAATAAATTACTTAACATCGTCCTTCATTCCTACCACTTGATAAGTAACTATTTAACGGTTGTTAAAAACATTCATCAAAAAAACAAAGATTTATTAACTATAGGTAATTTTAATCGTGAACAACAATTTTTGATAAAGTTCCTGTAATGGTAATTAATTCTTGAATTTTTTTAAATTGAAAAGAAAAGATTGGCAATAATTGTTTCTTCCGATATGATTTAATGGTCCACACTGACGCTGAATATGACAACAGACAACACTAGATATACATCTATTAAATATCTGTTATGTTTCCTGTACACGAAGCTTTTAATATAATAAACTACACAACAATATCATGTTCACTATTTCATACTTCCTGACGGATGAAAATAATAAAATATTCTCGATTTGACAGTGCAAGACAGGACAAAAAATTATTGTCTTATCGAAAGGTGAGGAAGTCTGCATCCTGACCGCCTGAAAAGCTATAGACGAATAAATTTTTTTGGTAAAAAACGGAAAGCAATAAAGATTATTTTCCAGCACAACATAATATTATTATAACTATAATTTATAAAATACGAAGATTAAACAATTGTAAATGTTTGGTCTTAATTTAAAACAACTCGACCATGTCATTGTTAATTATTAACTTCCGATATTTTTCTTTAATTAATTCACCTGCGTGTATATTACATCAATATAAATTTGAATTTCCACGTTCATTTGCCATGCCGAATCGGTTATCGCTCAACATAATTTTATTTATTGATTTGTAGTTTCAGTGTTTACAATTTTTAATGAAAAATTTCATACTCCGACCGATTGAATTATTTGTAAAATATATAAGAATTTTATTTGCGAGCCCCTCGCACGCATTCGAATAATTTGTGACAGTTGCAATAAAATGTAACTCTTTGTTAGAAATTGATTTGACTCGCCTAGATGAAAGCACAATACTAACATAAATTACAGCAATCAATTTTTAAAGTTCCTGAAAATTACATAAAACCCTTCCCCATTGTTTGAAAATTGCAAATTTCACGCTGAATATGTTGTTTTCTTTTATGTAAATTAAATTTAAGCAAACACAATTTAAACCACAACAACTAATTTTTAAAATTTTTTAATTGGTATTCAAATTGTTTGCTCCTTCTAGCGAGGATAAAATAATTTAATAAAAAGTAATTCAACAATTATTGTTAGGTAATTAAGAGTGCAAGGTGTGGTAGTATTAATTGTATCGTAAATAAAACCTCAGGTTAATTTGTCTTCTCATTAATTAAGCAAGATAAAATAAAATAACTTAAAAGTAACAAAATTTAAATATTTTTGCATTTATTGGTCGTTTTCATAAGTCCGTCCCTGTAATTGTTAACAAATATCGCTCAAGACGGTTGCCTATAAAACAGCAGGAGTGGATTTAATGTTCGTTTAATAGTTTTCAAATAGACAGGGCCTAACTAATTTATTTTAAAATAGAACTAGAATTTTTAACGATCATATAATTTAACTTATAAATTTAATTCTACCATCAAGTTGAAATAATTAGCCTTTAAGCATTTGGCAATATTGTTTCCAAGATCTCGTGTGCAATCTCGTTTACAGTTCGGTTTATAACATTGAAAATAATTTAAATAAAATAAATAAAGATAAAGATACTTGCATTTCCAGTTTAATCTAAAATGTTTCGTGTAATTTAAATTTTCAAGGGATATCAATGTAATCCTGCGATTAACGGAGTGAATTAAGAAAGCTTAACTTTTCTAACTACCTTACTGTCACTATAATATTGTTATTTGTGTGTACCAAAATATCGTAAAAGAGCGTGGTTTATCCAGTAAAAAATAATGGTCATTTAGAAAGAAACATTTTATAAATGGATTTAATATTTCAGGATTTGATCAAGGATCTTACAAAGAAGCGTCGTAAAATTATTATTTTTTTAGTAAATAGTTTCAATCCAATTCTGCAATCCTAAATCCTGAACCTTACACAAATTTGTGGATAAGCAACAAAAATCAGTGGTTTGTTCAGCTCATTAAGAAAATTTAAACTAAAATTTCGTATGCAGTTCTTCGTCAAATTACAGAAGTTATAAAAGATATACTCTATATTTTTATTATTAACCATGGAACACAAAAAATTGAAATAAGTTTAAGCTACCCTCTAAGTTATTGTCCGATCCTGGATTCAAATACAATTAAATACTTTTCGAGAACTAGAAGAATTTTCCGCTTACAAAGTTAATTTGAATTTCATTTCAAGATGTTCTAATAAATTTTTAAGCACTGCTGTGATCTAAAGTCCAATACTTGGTGTTAATTTCTTTGATCAATCGAATTCTGTAATCCTAAATCCTGAACCTTATACAAATTTGTGGATAAGCAACAAAAATCAGTCGTTTGTTCAGCTCATTAAGAAAATTTAAACTAAAATTTCGTATGCAGTTCTTCGTCAAATTACAGAAGTTATAAAAGATATACTCTATATTTTTATTATTAACCATGGAACACAAAAAATTGAAATAAGTTTAAGCTACCCTCTAAGTTATTGTCCGATCCTGGATTCAAATACAATTAAATACTTTTCGAGAACTAGAAGAATTTTCCGCTTACAAAGTTAATTTGAATTTCATTTCAAGATGTTCTAATAAATTTTTAAGCACTGCTGTGATCTAAAGTCCAATACTTGGTGTTAATTTCTTTGATCAATCGAATTCTGTAATCCTAAATCCTGAACCTTATACAAATTTGTGGATAAGCAACAAAAATCAGTCGTTTGTTCAGCTCATTAGAAAATTTAAACTAAAATTTCGTATGCAGTTCTTCGTCAAATTACAGAAGTTATAAAAGATATAATCTATATTTTTATTATAACCCATGGAACACAAAAAATTGAAATAAGTTTAAGCTACACTCTAAGTTATTGTCCGATCCTGGATTCAAATACAATTAAATACTTTTCGAGAACTAGAAGAATTTTCCGCTTACAAAGTTAATTTGAATTTCATTTCAAGATGTTCTAATAAATTTTTAAGCACTGCTGTGATCTAAAGTCCAATACTTGGCCAAATTGATTATTATCGATGTTCCTATAGTCTGTTTTTTTAAAGAAACTAGTAAAAAATTTCCATTCCACATGGATAACTTGAATGTTAACCAATGAAATTGCTTGAAACTTAATTTCCACCTTGAATAGGGTTCAACCTTGCTTGAAATTTAATTTCAACCAATTTCATTGGTTAACATTCACGTTATCCACGTGAAATAGAAAATTTTTACTCGTTTCTTTAAAAAACAGACTATTATAGAAGCGATTTTTGTAGAAAGTCTGGCCTTGCCCTCCTCCCATGCAGGAGAATTTCCAATTTTGCATTTCCAATGAGGGGAAATGCAAACAAAATGATTGTGTTTTAATGTTAATCGACATTCCATACTCCCTGACTCCAATCACCTCCCTCTGGAGATCTTATTAGATGTTCTTCATGAGAGTAATAATAATTATTGTATTGTGATATTTATCACCCCAACTCCAGAACTCCATTTCGATTGCTTCAGAAGAAAATTACAGACCAAGAAGTATTCCGAAGTTTTTTTATTCGTGTTTTGCATTTCCTGAACCAGTCCAAATAATATAGGTAGTTTGCGTAGTGGTTCTGATTCCACGTTGACCTATAGGAACTTGTTAGCGTTTAGTTGACAAATATAACTTCCAATTAAATAGATTGACATCCTCAACCGTTCCTAAGTTAATTAAATATTGCTACCACCGGTGGTTGATCATCAAACAACTCAAATTCGCACCACTAAAGTCTTGGTAGCTGTGAGGCCATCAATCTTCGCGTTAATCCTAATCAAACCAAAATCAAAACTGTAAAAGGATTGGTGTATATGCTGGAATTTTAAACATTTATTCGAACTGAGAGATCAGATAAGTACAGCACTGGTATTTGTTTTTCACTCAAAACTTCGGCGCAAAGTAAATTTGATTGTGCACCGATGCGAAATCTTGATGCAAAACCAAGCGTGACCCTATATAAAAATCTCGTCATTGTTATTGCTTATTTCCCACATTTGGATGAAACATTATTGTCACTCCTAACAAAATTTTTGCTATGAAATATTCAGTTCTCAAGAAAAAATGTTTATTGTTTTTGTACTACATATTTATTACTTTTTGTGAAAGATCTGTAACCGTCAATCGAATTGCTTTATAAAAAGATGTTACTAATGTAAATTATTTTCCTAATTTATATAAGTAACGAGTAATCAACAAAAAAACAATAAAATTCACAACAAAAAATTTTTAAAGTATATGGTGGATCAAAAACTTAAATCAGAATTGCCTTTACAACATGAAACCGCACCTTTCCTGTGTAAAAACAACAGATACCACGTAGTTGATTTTTTGAAACCTTCGAGCAGGTCTACAGTATTACTTTGCAAGTCACGGCACCTACTATTTTTACAAACTTAATTATAACAGTCATTAATCGAATATGAGAGAGTCCCACAGACAGCAATTACGATCCAACTAACTACTGCTTTAATTGCTAAGTGCAAGTTTTACAAATAAATTGTCATTGTGTCTTAAAAAATAACCCTTCCAATTTTAATGGTTTTCCTTCTACCTGAGATAAAACACAAAGTTAACTTAAATTTTAACGGCTTGTTAAAATTTGTGGTAAAATTGGAGGTGAAGGAGAAACAAATTAAAATCCTAACATTATTGTAAATGTTAGGTTATTAAAACAAAACGACGGTTTGTTTTATGTTCTAGCAAAATTATCGATTAACATCGAATGTTGAAAGTTATAAATATTTATTAGCATTACCTACACTGCAATAATAAAATGTTAAAATCGCACTAAAGCCATTTTTTGCTCTTCTTGATTCGGTAAGAACATAAAATTCCAAAATGAAATCCAATTATCAAAGAGCTAATAACATGTAATATTAAGTTGAAAAGTAATTAAATAAATTACTTTATTATTAGGCATGATAAAAAATTTAACGTTTAATAGCCGTTTTATAATTAATTAAGTTGGAAATTGTTTCAAAACACAAAAATGGATTCGTCAGATGTTATAATAATATTGTTACACTCAGCGAGTGCTTAAATGCGAGAAAAGCGTCCAATTAACGCTAGTACATAGAGTTTTTAATATCCATTTTTAAATTTTCGAAAAAAATATAAGTACCTACCTACTAGGCAATATTGTAAAGAAAACGTTAAAATGACCTTAACCATTATAAATTCCATCTAAATTCAACGATTAACAAACATCAGAACGACAGGACGAAGAATGCTGTATACCTATAATTTGCTATGACTATGTGTTTCTCATTTGATTAAGATTCTCAATTGGACTTATAAAATTGGCTTTCAATCAATCTATCACTTGTCCGACACACTATCGACTAATTTCATTTTCAAATTTCCACTTGGAGGTTATGCGGATGTGGCAATAAATTTTGAAAGTGAAATGGATGTGAAAAACAGTAATAAAATAATAAAGTTTTATTGGCGGATGGAATTTAAACAAAAACCGAAATTTATTAAATTACCGCACCCTGACTTGCTCATTAAGTCGGAGTGAAAGCAGATCCCTGATTTAGGATGTTCTCGGGCGCCACCAAACGCATCAGAGTCTTGTTTGATGGATTTCGAACCTTTTTATCGTGACAAATCGTTAAAGCATTCCAAATTTAATTTCTTAATGTCGGATTTCGTTCCGCACTACTGTAATGTCGTTTTTTCTCTTCTTATTATTAGAAAAAAATATTAAGTTCAATTTTTATACTTACACCGCACCGGGCAATTTCAGTCGTTTCACTAAAATTGGGCTACGCCGTATTATTACAAAGTTGTGGTTACCTTTTTACCTGGTTTGTGATGAGGTCTTAGCTTTTCTTAGAATTACAGCTCATCAAAAAAGAAACCAAATAAAACAAAAACCACATCAATTCCAATTCATTCAAGTGAAACAATTACGATTTTCATCTGGGACACGTAAATGAAGAAACGTTTTATATAAAATTCGTTTTATCTTGGAAGTTTTTGTAATAATATAACAAAATAACCTTTCGATATTATTTGTCGGAACAGTTTGACCGTAGGATTATATATTACAATTGCATCGGAAGAAAAAAAACGGAAAAGCTGAGTTTTCTGGAGTGGTGTTATCACAGCTTCAAAATCTTTTAATTTCCAACATTCTGTAATTACAAAATAATCGTGCTATTAAAAAAAAATGTAAGTTGGATGGTAATAAACGCATGTACTGCAATGTTAATCACAGCAAGAAGTATCCAATATTTACAACTGATTGCCTCATAAAACAGTTAATTTAAACTTGAATTCTATAACACGGAATAGTATTTTAAGATTACATATTATAAAACTATGTACTACTTTAGAAAATTATAGGTACCTACGTTTTCTTATGGTGAAGCCATTAAAAAAATTCTTACTTAAATATACATTACGCAATAACGCAAATTTACATCGATTACGCTTTAAGAATCTCAGATGAGCGGATAGAAAATGTTAACCCTCCAAACTGCGGTCCCAGTTCGACCCTGCATAAACCCCAGACGAGAAAAATAAAATCATTAGTTTTGTATCATCCATCGGTGGTCTGTTATTTTATTACTAACCACGAATTCCTTCACCTTGAACAAAATTTTTAAAACTAATCGTACAAAAAATTCAACAGAGACACCAATTTTTCTCTAATTCCAAACCATATAATTGTAGTTTCTTAGTTCTACTATTATATTTTGGAACAATTTTCGAGTCTCCGTCTAGGTATTTATCCCTACGGCTATAAGAATAAAATTACTTTGATTCCATCACGCATGTTTTCTTAGCCACACAATAAAATTTCTAAAAGTTCGTTGTTTGGTCCAAACAAACACTTAAATTTTTTAATTCGTTTGCAAGAATTGCAATTATAAAATGTGAAAGAGGGAGGGGGGGGTGCAACAATAAGTCGAAGGCTTCTGGCAATAACCTTGACTCACAATGACATAGGACTCTACTATATCATTATGTGTACTATAGTCGTCCAAAATTATATACCGCTTTGTATTTTGTCGTAATTATTTTTCTATAAGTAATAAAAATTGGATAGCAATATAAAAAATAACGAGGTGTTCGTCTGCTGAACCCGGTAAGTCTTCATCGCCCATCTTGTAGTGCAGCAGACGTCTGATTGATTCGATAAAAAATTGAGGTTTTCGTTTCCTCGAGAGAGATTCGAAATGGTCCATCCTGGGCGGTACGGAGTTAGATTTCCTCCGTATTCGTTTTAGCAGTTAAAATGTTAATGACCAAACATAAAAAAATTAAGAAAGGATGGTTGGTAGTCGATCTGTTCATTAGTTTTTGTACACGAAGTATTCTCTCGCACCACAAAAATGTTAATAACAAATAAAGACAAACGATTTTGGCCTTTTAAGAAACCAATCAGAATTCGATTAGCAGTTTTCTAACTCACTTGCGAGATAATCAAAACAAAGGCACCCATTAATTACAAAGTTGAAGTATGGGATACGTGCTGTAAATAAATGACCTTATGTACCGAGTAGATAATTAACTAAACCATTAACAATTTTACAATAGAAATTACTATTCTACAAAATATTAATCAAGTGCAGATTACTTTTGAGCGATAGGATGCAAGCAAAAAGTGTAGTTTTAGTCGAAAAGGATAACCGGATAAACGCGAATTAGAGGAAGCTCCCCCACACGGTTTATCTTCATTCGAACCGACAATGCTTGAACTATACAACACTCGACAATTCGTTTCAATTAGAACAACACTTGACATAATTAATAAGCGTTATTATAAGATTTATTGCCATTATATACTTAATAATTTAAGTTTTAAAAAAACACTCCATACAATTTTTAAACCTATCCAAACATACTTATAAGGAACACAAACATATAAATAGTGACGGCAGAAAGTGCTAGTCATAGTGCATAATTGGAGTTGCAAAAGTTATGAAGATCTTAAGACGTATGTATGTTGAAAAGAAATGGGTAATTTGCATTCTCTTCCTCCTCCACTTGCATTAGTTGTTCGCATATAGTATGTGTGTGTGTGGGTACGTACTACCTAGTTATTAAGGACGTCAAAGAGTCATATAATACGACGGTCGTATTGTTAATTAAGTGTTAATTTGAAAATATCGATTTGTGAGGGTATAACTAACGTTTCGAGACACGCATTTTCTGTAGTCTATTAGGAAGGTAAACAAAAATGTTAAGAAGTTTATAGCAACATCCAAACCATTTAGTGTTACTCTCACACCATTGATATGTCAATTACTTGGAACCTGTTTAAATGACCTGGCGATGGTAACGAACCTGGTCCGTATGTTAGAAGTCACGAACTATGAACCATATTACTGTTGCTACGGTTCCATTACGTTATCACTCTTATTTAACTACCTTGGCACGACTCCTCACACTTTCCTTCCTTTTGGAAAGAGTCGAAAGGGTTCGGAAAATGAGAGGATAAAATTGCATCCTGCTAGCTCGGCTAGAGATTCCTGGTACGTAGTTTTAATAAAAAAAAATAGCAATTAGTATGCAAATAGAAGACAATAGTGATCATTCCGAGAACGGTACTATGTTAAATTCTTGTGGAGAACAAGCAAGTTGTGAGTGTGTGGCATTCCGATAGCAAGAGAAGAGCAAAACGATGCTAAACTCGACGCATGCCATTAGGAATATTCATGTCAATCCATATACGGTCAATGAGTTTTCAGTTTGGAAACTTTTTAAAGTACAAAAATAATTAATTCATTATTTTAAAATGTCTAGCAACAAATTCTGATGTAAAAATAAAAAGTAAAATAAGTGCAAGTGATTCACGAGCGTTGACCAAAATCGAAAAAGGTATTGAAACAAAACGAATTTAACTTTCGACAGTACATTGGCCATCGGACAAGTGAAGTACCCCTCTCCGCTACTACATTTACTTGTCTCCAAAGTGGATTTACTGCATCCGATAGAAATCTGCGGTCTCGCAAAGACACGCATATCTGCCAAGAGGCCAAAAGCAAGCATGGAACCCCAAACTAGACGAGTCGAGCAGGCAGGCAGCCACTCCCGACGCCAACACTCGATGACACTTGTGATGCAAAACTCTGCACTGCAAGACGATTTCATCTGTGAAAATTTCGTAGAAGCTCCAAAGTACTAACAATTTGGATAAACCAAAAAAACGACACGAAAGGGGCGTTTCTTCATTTTAGTTTAATGCACCTTTTCAAGGTTCCATTAACCGCAAGTATCCTTAATATTAAAGTAAGAGAAAACGATTAAATTAGCCGCAATTCTGGAGTAGATTAAATTTTTCTCAAAATTGTATTATTTTGCATACCCGCAACATAGTGTAGGCTACAAAGTTTCCCAAATCAATTCGAATAAATTACTCTTAATTACGCATAATGGTGGTAGTGCTGCTAGAAGCATCGAGAGAATTTTTAAACGTTTAAATTAAACGACGGCGCGGTGCGCATCTCACCGTCTCAAAATAATTTTCTAAATATTCGTGCAAGGCATAAAGTGGTAAAAAGAAACGAAAACAAATTTTATGTCCCAAAATTATAAATTTATTAAGTTATGAGAAAAGTAATAAATCGGATCGAAAACATGGTGCAAAAATTTTACGTATCCTGCATGAGCTTTTTGGCATGTTCGAATGGAAGAGCGCGGCAACTGGTATTTTAACTAAGTATATCGTTAACTTACGGCATTGTTTAAAGAAGAGTCAAAGGCGCATTGACGTTGACACTGCAATATTTTTTCTTGTTCGCATTCAAAAGATCAGATAAAGCGCAACCCTTAAATTCGAAAGTCGATGAACTTGCTTGCCATTCTTAACGAATAATAAGATTGCATTTGAGCATGCAAATACAGTATAATAAAAACAGGAATGTCGTGTGTGCTTTAGTTTACTGTCTGGATTGCTTACAGCAATATATGCTCGCATGCAGATCTCAAAGAAGTGTCATTTATCGTCAGTTGACGGCGGCACAGAATTTCCGTATTTAGTGAAGTTGTGTTAACTTAGCTGTGCGACAAGGAAACTGCATGCACAGAACCATTTTAATATTTCAACTTGACGAGGATGCTCACTTTCCGACGCTTGTTTGCAAGTGAGATGGAATTAAATAAAGGATATGTAGAGCTTCTTCGTGTGTGAAGAAGAAGGAAGTCCACAGATTATTTTAAATATACAATTGCTTATGCGAAAAGGATTTAAACGAGTTATGTGTGTAAACTTACGGGACAAGCGGTCGAAGTAGTATATTGAAAACAATATTTAATTAATTAAAATCCTATCCGCATTAAAATGCAGACAAATTAAATGCATCTCATGTAATTTTACACCCACATTTTTTCGTATGCACCCAACATTAGGGAATAATGGGAAGGTGCAATCTACTTATTTTAAAATTGCATCAACACTTTTTTGTACTAGAGGACCTCCAAATACTGGATACTGGCAAAACCACCAACAAGAAGTTTTATTTCCTGTGGTCCTTTTGGTTTCAGTGCATGACCACTTTATTTTACGTGATGTCCATGCTATTATATGCAACAATGCTCTAACAATGACCTGGGTTACGCTTTTATTAAGCGTAAAATCTCTTCCATCTGATTTACTAAAATTTGATTTATTCTAATGACAAAACGAAATCATTTTTCGTGCTTGTCAGCATATTAATATTTTTGAAAAAATTGTGTTTTTAGTTCTAAGGTAATTTGGGACTCACAGGGTTAATAGAGATTATTATTGAAATCCAGCTTTTTTATTAGAATTTTTTTTGTAGATTTGCTGACGTTCTTTGAATGTTCAATTAAAGATAGTAAACCGGGGGGGGGGGGCAACAATGAACAAAGTTATGCAGTTTGGATTTACTAGGCACACCTAAGATCTGAATTAGCAACCTCAAATTTGAGAGTCTAGTTTCGCCTATGTTGTGTGATGCACAGCATTTTGTTCTTTTGCTCTATTTTGAAAAGATCCTCCATAAATTGCAGCGCCATTTAGAAAATCAGGGGGCAGGTAAATTGAAAGAATTTAAAAAAAATTGGATTTTTCTACTAGAACAGAAAATTAAAACTGTCTTTAGCAACGAGTGGAAAACTAATTTGTTTTGTTTTATTAAAATGTTAATTTATAAATTTAGAACTTATGGCATGAAAATAGATAATGGGTGGGAGGGTTGCATGTCGACAGTTCAAATTTTCACCCTGTTGTGTTTGAAATAATTTTTTTAATCTCAGAGATAACACATAATTAAAAAATAAAGAATAATTTCCTTTTATTTCATTTAACCCATAAGTCCCCTTGCTCTTGAAAGTGGAGCAGTTGTAGACAAAATTTAACATTTTCACAGAAAAATGTAAAATCAATGAACAATTTTGATTTTGTAAATTTTTTTATTAAATATAAGAGTGATGTAAATTTTTAAAAGTTTGAAAGGCTTCTAAATATATGTGTCCATATGGACCCCACTCGCCCCTATATTCCCATGGTGGAAAGTCACTTTGCAGTCAGTAATATTAACTGACTGCAAATCTTCCTCGTGAATTTTTTATAAATGAAAATTTATTTTTTATTTCAGTTTTGATTAAAATGTCAATTTTTTTGAGGTTTTTCTCTAATCAATTCTTTGTTTGTTACAATTTCATTACCATTATATACACATTTAATGCTTGTCCCGAAGAAAATTGACACTTTTCAAAGATTGCAAGCGTTGAGGAAAAACAATGAAAAGTCGGAGGTAATATAAGTAATTTATGATGAAGTACAAATAAGACACCTTCATTATTGAATATTTAGTTGTGACATTTTCTATATAAAAGTCAATCACTTTTTAAAGCTTTAACAGCAAGCAATAACTCAATTTTATTTACTTTTGACTTGTGTCACTATTTGTCCGGTTAAGCGATTATGTGTAAACAAATAATGAATTTTATTACGTATATATTTATATAATATTTGAAAATTTTACTTTCTTGTGTGATTGGAAATTAGATCTCCTATATCGGCAAAATGCTTCGCAATAGTTGGTATTCCTTTTGTTGCAAAAAAAACTTTTTAACATTATTTTCGAATGTAATGTAATAATTTTACTGATGGGAATAAGCAAATGAAGAAAAATGGAAAAGTTTTTCCTTCTGAATGGAAGAACATTATTTTTGTATTCTGATGTATTCCGAAAAACATTAAGTACTATTATTACTATTAATTTTTAAGCAGCTAGATGTTGGCATAATAATTTAAATTCTAAAGTCAAAGCAATTTAACAATTGGGCTATGGAGTGGTTCTTTTATGATCCTTTCTGAATGCTACAGACGTTTTATAAGCGGAATTGTAACTTAAAAATATATAAATATTTAAAATTTCACTGATGGAAAATTGTTAATGCGATTTTAATAAGTCATAAATATGTGCGATCATTATGGGGGAAACAATTTTAAAGGTGGTAATCGCTCTCGCCACCACTGTTAAATTTATTACAAAATCGGAAAATGGTTCGTGATGATTGATTTAATTAATATTAATAACATTGAAAACATGTAATCTTAACTTCCTGCATAATAAACAGCATTCCAATAAATGGTGGAATAGAAATTAATCCTGCGTTTGTAATTAATCTTAAACTAAAAATGTTAAAAAATTGTGTGGTATTAGTTTATTTTATGTCCGGTGAAGAAGTTGATTACAATTATTTACGTGTAATAGCTGTGGTCTTAATTACCAATTATAAATTTAATTAAAATCAAATGTTGTTGAGTTCAAAATTATTCATCCCAATAATGCAATCGGTATAGAAAATTGTTCGATGTAGTAGGATGAAAACTCTTTTCTTGATAATTGTGATGGAGTGCCAAAAAAGCAATCTTTGGCTGGTCGGTGAGAAACGGTAAATTATTAACATGCAGATAAGTGTCTATAGAATTAAATTACTTGTAGGTATTGTGATTTTTTCGAAGAAAAACTGCCTGAAGAACTAAATAAACGAGCTTTTCTTCTTCTATATGGCACGTAAGATCTTAGCCAAGCTATGTATAGCCACAATATCTTATTACAACGAGCAGCTGTTAATTTCTCCACTTCCACGATATACGACTGAAGATGTTAGGTACCACCAGTTGGACTTTATATATAACGTTGTTGAATCTTCTCTCTCTCTCAGCACCAACTTTTTTTAATTTATTTTATGTTGACATAATTATCTACATCGCACCAGGTTTACTCGTTTTCCTTCCAACAGGATTGACTGCGATGTAATGTGACTTATTTAATTAGACATTTAATATGATTACAAGCAACGTGGTATACGATTTCTACGTTTTCCTGTTCACCCCGGGGCTGCCTGATTGAAAACGTTTGTCAGAGCGAAACGAACGGTGCATGGTGAAAAATTAAATCAAATTAATCACGAATATTTAAAATCGAAATTATTTTAAACCGAGCAGAAGAAAAACGAAAATACGGTTTATTGGAATTTAAAACTTGTAAATATAATAATGCAAATAAAACATGAGCAAGTTGTTCCAAGTTTATTGAATACACCGCAAATCTTGGCAAAAAACAAGACATAAACTAAGATTCTTGACTTTAAGGCAGGGATGCATCGGTTACATTCCCCCTAATTATCGCCATAAAATAGGGCTGTCGGCAACCTGTACTAACACCTTCACTTTACACCGGAGTTTAAGGCACCAGCTCGAGTAACACATTGGAATTTACAGTAAAAACAAGAAGGTAAAGAGAAAATATTTTGCTATTAATCGTTGGTTGTTACACCACCGTACCAATATAACATCGTGTGGAAGCACATTTATTATTATGATGATACAAAAACGAATATTATTTGCCCAAAAACTCGGTGATAATAGGTGCCCACATTTTTTCCCAAACAAAATGACCACCAATTCGACCGACAAAGATCAAAATTCCTTAAATGTTCGGTAATTACGATTAATCGCAGATTTATATGTTAATATGGATGGGCAATGATTTTTTTTATTTGCATTTCAATTGTAGAAATATTTAAATGTCTTAATTAAAGCAATTCACATAAGCTTCCATTTTGTTTAATTGCCCAAGAAGTTTTCTCCGATGGTGATAAAAAGAAGAAGAATTTATCATCCACGTTAAAATTTTGAAAGATCCTTCTTCTTCTGGAAACTTGCACATCAGGTTCTTTACCAACTCAAAAATTGTTAAGGTTTTCAGGGACTGGAATACAAATTTGGAGGCGCCTCACGATTTTTTATTCCAAAAATGTAAATGTGGATACCGTTAGGTGCGTGTCTCATTAAAAATTGAAATAAGCTGCAATGCATTCTAGTCGTTGCTATCCGAACACTTTTAAATTTACAAATGAAGGAAGGAAGGTTAAAAGTAGCAATTGCATAACAAGAAGCCCATACTCAATGTTACCATCCACCCACACTACATCTTACAGCTCATTACCCGCTCAGTACTCTTTGAGACCGTACGTTACCAACCTTCTCGCATAAATATTTATTCGAGCTATTTAGTGGCGCGCTAAACAAAAGACACCATTAAAAGTTGAACCTATAATAAACTGTAATCAGCAGTGCGGTGAATGCGCACGGACACTTGTATTATTTTATCAGCGTAATCGAAGATTCCATACGTGCTAAGGAGAGAAATGAGCTTACTAGAGATGTTATTTTAATTATTTATGATAATAACGAAATATTTCTCAATCTGCGGAAGACAACTCGCTCGAGAGGGCTTCGAGAATGCAATTAATAATTGTGTGCTTTTGGGTCCGATTAAAGGACTGGGTAATTGGATAATTTTTAATGAAAGAAACATGACTTCTCTGTCAATATCTTTTACAAATATTCACTAACAAGCTCCTGCGCCGAACAAGTTTAGTGCCGCTAACGATAGCCCAAAACATGCTATTGTCAAAGTACAAGCAGCTAATTGTCAGCTGAACATTGGCAATAATTGGTATACATTCGATTTTGCAAAATACAAGCTAAAGAGCGATTATGCCACTTAACTCGGCATCTGTAAATGTCATTATTATTATATTCAAATTTTCACTAGCTCATTTAATCGGATATTATGCAAACACGATAAGCTCCGAGCAAGTTGCGTCGATTCGATAGACAAAACGTAATAATCGATTATTC
Organism: Rhagonycha lutea; assembly: GCA_958510855.1. Lineage (NCBI taxonomy): Eukaryota > Metazoa > Arthropoda > Insecta > Coleoptera > Cantharidae > Rhagonycha > Rhagonycha lutea. The sequence goes on along the minus strand of OY294040.1, from coordinate 1,437,668 downwards.
GGTTCAAAATTACAAAATAATGTTTTGGATCCTGTCTCACCGTTAGGTATATAATATAAATAATGCAGGTAGTATTATAATTTTTGAAATTCCGTCAAGAGACATAAAATCCAACTAAACGTAATTGCTTTGGTGCAAAATAAATTAATTATTAGACAATTAATTATTTATGTCGAGTTACGTTGTGAACTATCAAGATTTTAACTAATAAAATAACATTTTTTAACAAGCGAATGGAATGCATAACAATTTACAAAACAAACAGCGGCCGTTGCACTCTCCCCGATACAACGAGATTTAAAACGTTTCATTTGAGTTGAACTGTATATGACAGATAATAATAAAGTGTATCATTAGCGTATTAACATGTTTTGATGACAAACGCGATTAAAAATACCATCCATTTTTGAATCCAACCAACTGCTTGAATAAAATTCATTACATTAAAGGGCCAAACAGCGGGATGCTTGTAAACATAATACACCCTGATGGTACGATGGTACTATACCATTCTCACTCTGGCACTTTGTATTTTACTAAACAGAAAAGAAAGTTGGCTTGTGCACAACGTAAGTTAATTAAGTTTCTTATTTTTAATAAGAACATAATAAATGTGCGGAGGTAAAATAATAAAAACAATAATAAACGGCTGCATAGAAAACTCATTAACTTTAGCATAAACATAGCCAGCAGTTATGTTAGCTTAAGAACGCGTATTAATATTTTAAGTATACACTGTATGATAACAATATTAATGATCATTACATTTATTTTTTAATTGTACCTTTCAATTAGTAGGCACTATATTTAATTTTCACTAGAGTCGAGAGGTGACAGTGGTGTGAAAGCATAAGAAGGTGAAATTCGTTTCCTATAGATTGGAGTCCCACAAAAAGGTAATTAATAGCAATATTATTATTAAATTTTAATAAATTTGAGTCTGTTTGTGTTGTGTTTTAAGAAAATTGACTTTATTTAATTAATTCTTTCGAATGATTGTATTATTACACGTTTGTGGGTAATTGATTGACACACTTCATTTTGTGGAATGAGTTAAAAACGCTGGATTTAAAACAGCGTGAGCGTTAATAAAACTACAATCGACTTTTAATTAGAACCCATTAAAAAATCGTAATATGTCAAAACTAGTTTTTATTACTACCAATAATAAAAAATTTTGGCTTAAGAGATAAAAATTTGGAGATAACTTTTTGGGATAAACTTCAACAATAACCCAGTTCGTTACATGATTGATGAAAGGACTACATTATGTACACTGTCAAATACTTCTGGCGTAAGATCGTGTTAGATTAAAAAAAACATATTACGTTATTACATGGGACAGTGAACATAGTGCCCAAAATTAATCAACTTGATATTCTTTTCCCCCTTATCTCTCTCATTAGCCGGTCCCCGTAGGTTTGGCCTAAGGAAATTAAGGCTTTAAAACCGGCTCTTTCTGAATCTCAAATCAAGCTCACAAAATCATGTTCACCACAATCGCAAAACAACTAAAACTTTAATAAAATCAACTAAATAAAATTGTAAATATTTGGATGGATGGATGGATGATTCGTTTATTGTTGTGGTACAAAAGACTACCTGAAGTTGTTATCAAAACTAAATTCAATTCATATTTTTATTCGCACTATAAAGATAAGTAATTAAATATTTTTAAAACAACCTCTAGAAGTTACAGTGGATTGTTACATTCGAAAATATCTACCCTTCCTATTTCCACAGTTCAGTTCAACCTTTTCTTTTCTCTGACACCTAACTTACAAAGGGAGCAGGGTGGAAGCAGGGCTACCAAGGAATCAACAGGTAGAAATTTGGTGAGTGACAGGCAGATGGACATCACGAGAGTCAAACTTATCTAGTGAATGTTAGAAAAACTAATTTAATTATGTGATGATATATTTTATAATTGTATAAAATGTATACATTGTTTTGGGGCTGCAAGAGTGCAATGAATTTTTAATTTGACTTCTTTTGAAATCACATAGCAATATTTTGGTTTGTTTATAATTATGAATGCACATTTTGATAATTGGTACTTGCATATTTTTATTTTTGAAACTAAAGCTGCTTAGGGTTCTGGGTGTCCTGACTTATCGATAGTTACGATAGTTAGATGTGTACGTCCTTGTTAAGATTGGCTTTCTTTGGCAGGATTAAACAATTAAGCTTTATTGTAATAATTTGGAACCTACTTATGATAACTGGATTTTCGAGTTGTAAATAGCAAAATCGTCTATTTAATTACTGTAGAAAATTTACAAAACATTAAATTGTAAACTGAACTTTTCATTCTGTGCGGCCTCAAGGCCGCACTGGAACTGTTTTTATGTTGATAATAAATGAACAAACTAATCAAGATTATGATGATTATAAAAAGTATATAAGATAAACTCTGCATTATGTCTATAATATTATGTAAACTATGTCGGTATGGATTACATATTATTACGAACTTTTACGACATTAAATTTGTATTCACCAAATAAAAAATCATATAAAATTTAACCATTGATTTGGGTATTTATTTGGGTTACGCTTTATTTAATTTCTTTTCTGATTCAATAATTTATTATCTTGTGCTTAAACCGCGGTTCGGGAAACCTATATACGAACTTGAGTGTCAGGATACTCTGCTCTAATATAAAGCGGCGTTCACAATCAGGATCTTGTCTTGCTTAGGTAGACGTTGTCAAGAACCAATTAGATCGAAGTATTTTTTAATTATAGAAAGAGATTGAAAAAGATACTACAATCTGATTGGTACCTACTTGCCAGCTTCTACCAAAGCGAAGCAAGACAATTATCTTTATGTGAACGTCGCTTAAGAGTCCAAGATCGAGCTGTGAACTATAGGGAAGACAATAGCAAACCACCCCATTAATATTTCCTAGTAAGTTTTCTTGGCGCATTCGAAGACAATCACATTCACAAACAATTCAGAAAAATAAATATTAATGAAACGAGAGGGGGAGAGATACAAGTTTATGTTTTCGTTTTTTTTCTGAGCTTTCCTTCCTTTATACGATCTTGTTTAAAACTCTCAACAGCTGTAGGAAATTTTGTAACGTTACAGCTGCATGATAAATTTAAGCACCAAATTTAATTTCTTCGTGGAATACTTTATTTCAAGAGTGTGGATTCGATTTACTAGTAATATCTGTAAGGAAGAATTGGTTCTCACCGTCTTAAAAATTTGGTTAGCCACTTTAGCTTCATTTAGTATTCTTTCAATGAGATTTACTACTATTTGCAACTTAAATAGCCGTTATTGGAAGAGCACGTACATAAATTTCAAAAGACTTTTATGTTAACTAATTATACCCAATGCAGGGACATCGAAGCACTGAAGGTGATTTAACCTTTGTTAATGTGTATCCGGTTCTTGTATTTGAGAAACTCTGCTTATATTCAAATATGGGACGAGGAAATATTCATATGCTAGAAGGAGCCTAAAGGATTAAAGTGATGACTACAAGGAATCCTCCACGTTTGATTAGGATAACGTACCTGCCAAGTACCAATTTTTGTGTCTCTTCTACATTTTCACAGACAAAATAAATTGTTTAGAACCGTGCAGGTCAAATTTGAATGCTCTCTTTTAAACTGCATGTTTAAAGTTGTCATCAGGACAAGATAAATGACTTCCATAAAATTTAGTTTATCAAGAATGAGATTGTATCATTAATATTGTAAAAGGTAAGCAATTTCAAACATTACAAATCGATTATCCTTTTAATCTTGAGTTTAAAAAAGAAGGAAGACTGCAAATACTCAACCAGTATATTAACCACTTCCATTTTGTCCAAAGCGTGAGGAGACGATAAGGGCTGATTTTTCTCTGTATTCCGAAAGAAACATACTTCTTGCACAAAGACACGGTCACCGACCCATCTTTTGGCGTCACGCCATTATTCATATTGTTATTATGTGGTGAACAATGAATAATAATATAGTATGTTGGGTGAATTTCTATTAAGTTACTTTAAATCACGTAGAAGCACACAACATGCTGATAGTGTATCAATTTTGGTAAAGGTCAAGAAAACTGTAATTTTATTGATAAATACCTAAAACAACCAAGTATTATTTTCAGAAGTGTGTAATTTCACAAATTATACGATATGGGCACCTTACACATTTGTTTCGGCTTATTAGGACATTCTCAACTACTGTAATTGGCCGAAGCAAATTTGTAAAGTACAACTGCTATCGTATAATTTAAGAAATTGAAGTCTCTGAAAAATATTTTATTGAAATTGAGCAATTCCGCAATTTTGAATTTCTATCGTCGCTCGGTTGCCCGACAAAACTAAAAACTGAAAAGCAAGTCCGACTAATTAACATCGTCAAGTTGAAACACCACGGCCGGCGTCTACTAAGTACCCACTTAATGTAATTATCATAATATTATGAAAGTAGAAAAAATTGCCTACAAATAGATAAGCTGTCAAAACTGGTAAAATAATCAAAATAGCTTTACAACATCATCTTAAATTATTAGTTGCGTGTCTTGATTGGTATAACTTTTTAAACGGTTTATCTTGAAAGCGACAAAGATAAACAATATATCAAACGTCTAACGATTAAGATATCAAAATCAATGCTATGCCAAGCATGGCGAGCTCAAACATGAATGCAACCAAATCGTTTTGAATTTGAGCCAACAAAAAAATGTTTAAAGAGAACGTAAAAACAGTTACTTGGTTACGTGAAATGCATAAAAAGAGAAGAACAGAAAGATGGAACGATACGGGTATTATCCTTGTGGTGGCCATTTTTATCTCTCAAAAGTTTTTGTATCACTTACCTCACTATCATCTATACATATACGAGTCGTAGTTATAGGTTTCAAAATGCTCACCTAAAAAAAAATAAAAAAAATTAGTTACTTGTTCGAATAACAAAGTGGTATACCTATAATTTTGAAATAATGCATTTCAAAAGTAATAAAAATTTACATGAAGGACATTTAATAGGTTTTTAAAATGGTTGAAATTGAAAATGAAATAATTATTGATTTATGTTTAATAAATCCAATAAATTGTACGTTACCAGGGTATCCCGAAAGTATAAATGTAGTGATTAAGATTGTTTAAAACCTAAACATTTATGACAAATATGCACATACTACCGCAATTTTGGTTTGATTTATGGGCATCCCTGGTAGACGAACGCCCATGAGTATGGTTGTAAAACATCGCTCAAATAACGAATAACCAAGAAGCTGCACTTAAGTACTTTATGTCAGTCATTGTTACAAAATATGATACGGTGATGTGTAATAATGATGAATTACCATGTGTAAAAGTTGTTTTACTTAAGTTTTACCATTTATGTTGCAACAAAAATATTGACAAAGTATAAAGTTCAGTCGATAGTAAAATTTTTATTGTTCGTTATACACTCGCGATAATTATAGTGCATGAACTTGCATATTATACCGAAAATATTTTACAATACAGTGAACCTGTGTAAGTCTGAAAAAGTTGGGCTCTTACGTAATATAAACAGTACGTAAAAGGGTAGCAGTTACCTTAAACTGGCTTTTCAATGGAAAGCAGAAAATTAAAATTATTTTTCCATTTTCAACTTTTTTATGTGGTACCAATTAGAAAAGTCTGAATCGGTAGGTCAATAGGAGAGCGACGTCTGGTCAGTGTTTGATCGCAAGTGGCGGTGGAAGTTCAATTATGATATGCGACTGTTTTTGTGAAAAAATTTCGGACCTAAGCTCTGCAGACATTATTATCAGCTGAAGGAACGTTTGCCCATCAAAGTTCCCTGATCTCAATCGAATTAAGCTCTTATGAGATCAAGTGGATAGGAAGGACAGAAAAGTTTGTCTTGGTTCCACAAAACACATGAATTATGATACATTTTGAAAATTAAGATACCCTAAAATTGTAAGATCCCCCTCCCCTCACCCCCTTCCATCGTCTGAATATTTGTATGTCATTTCATTTTATGTCTATTAAAACTTATCGCTTTCTATTATTATTATTAATTATTTTCTCATTTATGCATATCTGGGTTCTAGCACACCTTGCAAGCGCTCATTTGGAGCGTTTATATGCTACCATAGAAATTAAATGTACATCGCCGGATAGTAAGAGGGTCGGGCAAATCGGAAAAGCTTATACTAAAAACATTAAAACCTGAAATTTCTTCAGTGACCGTTGGAAGACGCACAGAACGGAAATGCCGGATTTCTTTTTAGCTTAGCTATAAATCAAGATACAACTCCGTGGTTGCAATAACTTGCATCTGTAAAACCATCAAGTTATTTTAACTCAATTAAAGGTAAAGTTATTTAAAATCCATTTTGGGACGTTAGATTGAAAAGCCATTTATTTTATATGGCAGGTTCGTGTTAAAATTATATATGCAAAGAGGTAAGCAGGTGATAGATAAGAAAATAGTTTAAAACGACAATTTTAAGGGACACACTGTTAATAAAACCGGTGATTATCGAACATAACCCAACTAGAAACCATAATTAGAGCCAATCCTTATACCAAACCAGTCCCTCAACTAAATCGCGTTATAATAATACCAAATTTTAGAATAATGTTCACAAATAATATATTCTTTTTCGTATCGGGATAATTAAAGCTGGTAATATTCACGAAATGGTATTTGTTATTACGTTCCAAACTTACATAAAATTTTCAAACATGCGATTTAAAAGAGTTGAACAAACTTAAATTGATGGTATAAAATTTTACTGCACGGTGAATTATAAGATTCCTTACCAAAATCATACAAATCAATTCAAATTTTTCGATTTTAAACCCAATAAAATATTATGGACGATTGACGAAAAGAATTCTCTCGTGATTTTTGAATAATTATTGGATTTTTACCGCATTTAATTTCCAAAATATTGTTTGAAAATGAATAATTTTTACTCATTATTTCATTACACGTTCATTTTTCTACTCTTGGACGACGAAGGTGTAACTTTACAACACCTTCGAAGAATTTAAAGCTTTCAGGAATGTCAAAGATTGATGAGATTCTCTTCTTATAACTAACGGCGTGTTATGTAATCCCTGTATGTGATAGCTGTCTAGTTAAAATCAAAAATAAATAAAGTCAAATTGTAGAAATAAATTAGAATTCCGTATAGAGTTGCTCGTGAACCCATGATAAAAAAATGTAAAATAACTTAACATAACCTCGGTTTTCGTTTTAAATGTGAACCTCCCAATTAAGGATTCCCCCTAAAATATTCCCAGTTCAATTATGAAAAAAAAAAGTTAGTATTAAATTAGGTGAAAAACTAAATAAACATTTCAAATTAAGACAATGATTAATTGAACAAATTAAAATAATTATATTTTTTTAGTTGCAGGAATTAAAAGTAATTCAATTTTAATTGCCCCTTAATTTGAAATTAAACATTTCACATGATCCAAGTTCACTTTCTAAGGTTAAAAAATGAGAAAATATCGAAAAATTCGAAATAAAAAAGTGAGGTTGAATTGGTAAGACACATAATTACAAATCCATTAAAGTGACGCAATTGAAAAAATCGAAATTGGCAAAAAATTGAGCTAAAAGCGGAATGGTTAAAAGCAAAGATTACAAAAAACTTAAAAACTTTCAGCATTTAATTTTAAATGATTAAATTTTTAAAAATTAAAAATATACTTGGAGCAACTTGGTAGTTATTATCTAAAATTTTTTATAACCTTTATTTAATGTTCAAATTTATCATCCGTAATTATGGCATTTTTTGTGTACAAATTCCCAAAATTTAATATTTTGATAAGCTAATGGCCAATAAAGTTAATATAGTAAAAAAGTCTACAAGGATTCGCAATTATCACCTGTAATTAAGTCATTATGACTTAATAAATTTTTAAATTTTAATCCAAAATTTGATGATTTTGTCGTTTAAAAATGGCACATGGAAGGAATAATCGATAGGAGAGGCAATAAAAAAGAGATTCTAACTTACTTAAGCAACGTATAATTAAGTTAATAATTTTACGTACGATAAAATAACTTTGAATGTTATAAAGTTGATTTATGTTTTAATTTTTTAACGTGCTAACAAAATCGGTAGTATTTTTATTAATCGATCAGATATTACATAATAACATATCGCTCTTTTGGCCGCTGATGCACCTCGCACTTCCATTAATCACAAAATTAAAACACGACAAGGATTCTAACGCTTTTTGATTTAAATTTAATGAAGTTAAAATTGTTTTTTGAGCAAAACAAAAATGGCGTTCGGTAGCATGGAATAAAATAAGTATTATGGCAGATTGGTAGGCAGGTCGATAACCATCTAAAGGTATGTTCTGTCAAATGTTTAATTTGTTCAGAGTATTTATTAATGTTCGATATTTATGAAGTCAGGCCGCCCTTATATCGAAAGCGAGCGCGATAAATTCTATTAAGATCCAACCCAATAGACGTCACAATCTTCGTTATCTTTATTGAATCCACCTTCTATCTAATTGTACATAAATTTGTCCACGTATGTAATACAAAAATCAAATTATAAAATACGTCGGTTCTGCTATGTACAAAATAGTCGTAAAGTTTATCAAATTACACCCACAGTATTCCTTCGTTTGACCTCTCCATATTAATCCTCGAGAAGTTAATGCCAAACTGAAAGAATTATTTTCCAATAACCAATAGCGAAGGGAATTCACCCAGGATTTTTAGGTCTCCGAACACACCACAGTGGTGGGTTAGATGCTCCCTCCGTTCAAAAACTCATTTTACAGTTATTTTGATTTCGATTCGCGGTTAGGTTTCGAATGTAGTTATGAAATAAAATCCAAGAACAACACAAAGACCTGTGATCGCATTTTAACCACAATTTCAAACGAAACGATGTCCTATTTTAAAGGTAAAATTAAAATTCTTATAAAAAATACACCCGAGTTAGAAGATAATGGTGCGTGAAGAATTTTTACCTCTTGAGGCGAGAATTCTCGGTTATCAAAGTAGGAAATACCGTGCTGCAATAGGTCAAGAGATATTGGATGGATATAAACGTGTTCTTCGCTAAACACTATTATAATACCCTGTTTTATTTTTTCTCCTCGTCTTACTCATTTTCTACCTGTTAACCGTTAAAGTTAAAAATTTTCAACCATTTCCGAGATTAAAAATATTTTGTAATTTTAATCGTGCGAGTTAAGTGACCATTTAGCAAATGTCAACTTAGAAAGGTCTCGACTGGGTAAAAAGGTAAGTTGGCTTTCGCAAAAGCTTCGCCACTTTAAATGAGACGTAATAATAAAAGTAATCTTCTTCAAAACATCTTCAACGCCTCTATTTTTTAGCAACGAAACGCAACGTGAACTCTTCCGTCATTAAACGAAATTATAGAAAATAATATAATAAGTGGTAACTTCGTGCCGTTTTCTAAATGCTATTTTAAGCACGCAAAAATATTGTTTTTTACCGATATGTCCAAAACGCTGTATAATTATAACCGCTAAACCACCACACATGGGCAGATGGTAAGAAAATTACCAATCCTATCTAACGCCATAATAATTTTCAAATTTAAACTCGATTAATAATCATTAATTTCTTTAATAACTGCAGAGTGGTTGCAAAGGTTATTCTTACAAAAAGTTGTGCAGTTTTTTAACGGATCAAGAGTTCGAATCTCGTGATCACCGAACTCTTTAATTTATAGGTAGCACAACCATTAATTATAAATATGGAAAAGTAAATCAACCTTGTGAAAACTGGAGTGACGTTCGCGTATCAGTTGCAGTTTCCGTCAGGTCGTGGTTCGACTTCCACGTGAAACTGCAAGTTGCGACGTTTAGAATCGAGCTTTTAAGATCGTTTAATTTTTCTAAAAAACGGAAAAAAAAATTAAAGTTAATTAAGTAACGAAAGGTAGACATTAGATGTTGTTAAAGTGTAAATAATTAGCTTCTCAAAAGAGCAAACGTATCAGGTCGAATCTAAGTTTATAAATAAATTTGTGTTGTAATTTATCTAGATTAGAATGTATGCGGTCCATCGAACTCAATATTGTCATCATGTCTCGCACTTTCATTACTAAATAAATGATTACTATGAAGCGATGGTATATTTGCATATTATCTGTATCTAAACTACGATAGAGAGGAAGAAAGAGAATAATAAAAAGAGAATACACGTGAAGCGAGTTAATATCGTAGAGGAGAATTGATTTAAAAGTATACACGTATGAGAGAGAACAAGATGGAATGCGTTCAAAAGAACAACAAAGGTGGAGAGCAGGAGGAATGGGCTTCCTCGCGGCCATCGCCATATTTCATGTCGTCTACTGCTATGTTGCCATATCCGCAAGAGCTACCGTGAACCAACATCCATGAACTCGACAGAGTACCGGAGTCCGGAGTATGGTTAGGCCTTAATACGATGGAACGTAATAATAACGAGCGTAGCATGGAACCCACGTGTTTAGAACGATAGCGCAATTTTTTAGAACATTGTAGGTAAGCCGATTTAAATTTTTTGAGCCATTTTTCATAACGCTTCCCTCCTGTTTTGTTTAGTAACGACCAACTCATCATGGAACAGCATTTTCTAGAATTATCGCTTAATACACGCACCAAATAATTGGTGATTTGAATGCGCGCACAGACGACGAACCTCATTCATTGCACGATTAAACTTCGACTAGATTCTACAGAGACACTTAGCGATTTCTTTCTATAGAATGTAATCAACAAAGAAGCATTAAAAATATATTTTATGTATTATTAATTTCGATTAGTTACAAATTTCATGGATTAAACAAACGAGTACGTGAATACAGTCTACGTTATCAGTCAAGCGTAGGAAAATCGTAAATGACTTGACATTCTTTACGTACATTAAAAAGTTTTATAGATATAATAAAATAAAAGTGTCTATATATAAAGTACACATTTTTTTTGGAAATTTATATTGCCCTGTCCGAAGTAAATTAAATTTTCAGCTTGCAAGGAAACACCGTCCTGATGATATAGGCACCAAAGGTACAGCAACTTCTTATTTTTATCATTTTCTACCTTAATTAAATTGTTTCCTCCAAACTCTTTTTATGATTATTATTTATAGATAAAATTACAAATTATATGTTTTCTATAACAGAAACAATTTTGTACAAGTTGTATACCTGATTAATTTACATACCAACATGACGTGCTTTTAAATATATAAAAGCTCATTTATCATTACTGAATATAATATAAACTAAATTAGACGTACACATACCTAAATATTTTATGATAAAAATAATTAACATAAATGTTTTTCGACTAATTAATAATTAGCAGAAGAAAATTATTCGACTTGCGAAAAAAATTTAATTTTCGACCGCTCGGAGAGGTAAAGTTGAAAACAAAGAAGGAAAGACGAAATAGAAAAACAAGAAGTTTTGGGAACATAAATAAAAGAATCTAAAAGTTGCGCGAACTTTTGAGTCGTTAATAAACAAATAAATAAATTATACCTTGTCAATACAAAATTAACTTTGGAGACATTTAAAAGGCTATTTCTATAAGTAAACTTGTATTCGATACCTTTAGATTTGTCCTGCTAATATTGTAATTAAAAGGGCACGTTGACGTCCCGCTGTTGTAATAAACCTGTCACTTGTAGTTTATGAGAACACAAATTTAAATCACTCCATAATAATATATAGGTACCTACGGAACTGTCAATTATGCGTTACGCTCTACCTTTGTATTTCGAGTCCGTACAAAATTGGACGATTTTCTATTTTAGGATTTTCCTTTAATTTTGAGAAATTTTGCGGCGCCATCTAGCGCAAAAGTTTGGACTCGTCGATACAAGTACGTTATGGTATTTTTCTTCGCAGTATGACATGCACCTCTAACGAAGCGTAACAATAATTACTGTAATGAACGGGATAACATGAAACACCCCTCGGCACCAAAAACTTTCAGTAGTTTAATTATTGTTTGTACAACGCAAGTAAAAGTAAGGGGCACATATGTCAAACGTTCCGAAATTTAAATATGTTTCTCTTTAATTAATAACGTTTAAAAGAATACAAAGCAATTGTTTGAAGACATGCAAAGTAAAAGTGCTACCTACACTAGCAATTACTGTCGGATATCTCAAATTTACGCAAGGAGTAGGTAAGAAGAATAAGGAAAAAATTGAAAATCGCAAAAAGGAACGAGATTCGAATCTCTAAGGGTAAACTCTGGTGGGTTTCGTTTTATTTTATTCACTAAAATGTAATATTAAAAATGTTCTTTTTAAAGCTAAAAAATAATCAATTAGTATGCACAATAATGAGTTTCTCCACGATCGACGTTGCAACTCGAAAATAATTTTACGAACACGCGTATTAAAAACGACAATAAAAATTTATGATACTAAACTCTTGAATTCCTAATTAAAGATGTTCTTTGTTCTAAAGGGAAGAGAAGAATTGTTATGTTAAGTGCAACAAATTCGATGTTTATAGGATCTAATTATTATTATTTCTTATGGTTCTTCTAATGGTATCGCTATCGAATGCCCATGGATAGATAGTATAAGGCGGAATGAGTAATTTACTTATGTTCGACCTGTGAGGATATGATTATAATATAAACGAAAAGCCATAAAACTCATTAGTGTTGGATAATTGATGAGCGCGAGACTGTCTGCCAAAGACGGGCGGCCCTCCTTCGAGTCAGGGTTGAGTCCGTACATCTCGTGGTACAGACACCAAAAGATTGCAAAAACTAAGATACGCGTTAATCCATCTTCTAAACAAATAAACAAGAAAAACCGCTAGAAAATCTTAAATTACAAATTACTAGCCTTCGGCTTGCACATGACTCGCAAGTGCGCGCCATACAAAAATTAAAAGTTAATTTTGTTCACGGTTTTCGCGAAATTAAAGTAACGGTTTCGATTTTTGGCGAAGATAGAAAACTGTATTATACTTTTTTTATTCTTGCATTTTACTATTACTTCTTTAACGTTCGATTAACGCCTTTCAATCGAATAAGTGAATAACAAACAAAAAATAGTTTTAACGAAATTTCTAAATAAAAACCACCTGTAACTAATAATTTCATTTTGAAGTGATCATTTTTTTATGTTTAAACTGGAACAAATATGCCATTACAATGGTCCGACTTGAAAAAACAAATTAAAAATTTCGTTTATCTCACAACAACCAACTTAGAACAAAAAGATGTTAATGATAAATTTAAGAATGCTGGTACTGAAACTAATTTCGGATTTGCAAGTTAATGTTTTACCTTTTTCTTTCTCAACACATTTCTTGGTCTGCAAACTCACGCAAATTTACTTTTCCTAACTAAATATCAAAAAATTTGGACTTTGATTCAAAAATCGGCTTTAGTGGATTAAAAATAGCGGAAAAGTGAAAAATTCTATTACATTGCAATAAAAATTTTCCAAAAAGTTCTGTTAGGTAATTTTACTGTGTTTTTAGTATAACCTCGTAATTTGACTTTTAATTTATCATAATCTATCAAAATTTTTCATTTTTGAAGGTCATCTATCTTCTTGCAGACACATTTATTCACTTCTCAGAGCCACACCAGTAGCGGCACTTTCCTGATGCCAAACAATCTCCAATCGTGATCGATTTTAAAACAAATTTTCTGATAATATCGTATCAAGTATTTATCGATAACTTCGTGATAAACCGATTGCCTAATTTAACTACTTTCGACCCGCATTTCTTAGTAATTATTTGATTTGTGGTTAATTTATAGGTATTAATTAGACTTTTCAGCAGTAAATTGCACTAAACGCTTTTTAAAAACCAGAGTACGTCATAAATTTTATAATTGATGTATGCAAAGCAACTTAATTTGTTAATAACCGACAGTTTACAAAAAATGACTGCAGTCTTTAGGAAAAATATTATGCTTTCCATTTACTGATGATTACCAAATCTCTGTACTGATGAGATGAACAATTATTCATTTAGTGATAAAGGAAGATTCTAACCTATCTGATTAGATCCAGATGAATTTAGTCTGATAAAAAGCACCTCAAGTTTGTTTTGCACTACCTTGTATATGCTAGTTCGAGACCAGAGGTTGGTATTTCGGACATTAGTATAATAATTATAAAGGGAAAACTGATTTTTGTTAGATTTATCCATTCAGGCAAGCCTAAATGTTTATTTTTTAGTTTAAAGAATTTTAGCCTGACTCCTAATTTGACTTGATTATGTTTCTTATTTTTTTCTTTCAACTATTTCTGTGGATGATTTAATAAATCAATGCTTCATTTCTTCCAAGATTACTTAATTTCCTTGTATATGCAGTTGTTTTTCCGTAGTTTTTTTGGGAACAGCTAGCAATGAAAACTGACCACTTTACACCGTATAGTGTTAAAACATAAAATTGGAAAAACAAAATAAAGAACATTCTTTAATCCCCTGGTCATAAGTACAAATATACCATACATAGACATATTAATTTATAACTTTATGAATCTTAAGGTGTTAGAGAAAGGCGTCATTATTATTATAATTTGAAATATATAAATTATTACCTTGTGAAAATATTAAATTTAATATTAAAAACTATCGCGTTAAACAAACACAATAAAATTCAAATTATGTCATAAGCTTTCAGCAATCAAATGAATAGAACAGATGAATTCATATGATTAACATAAATTATTTATATTAAATAGATATTTACGCATGTTATTTCTTTAATGCAAGATTATAAATCAAATTACAAAAATTTCACCTTCTTGCAGTTATGTAGGTACAAAACTTCATTGTAATATGTTTGAAAAAATTCAAATATATGTAGCTACCCCTGTTCCGAGATTTTGAAGAGGAGGATTAGACCCCAACTAAGAAACTGTGAAGTCCCAGAATTTCCGCTTTGTAACTCAACCAGCGATCACATCACTCCACTGCTATGGCTAAACATAATATCATAAAGGCATATAATTCGACTTTTCATGTTAGAGGATAACAGTGGTCTTCAACATGGATGCTCAGAGGACTCCAGGCTCTGCAAAATTCTTATGCATATCAATATTTTAAAAATTACAGCCAAGAAATTTATTTTTCTTTACAATTCTTTAAGCATTCCAATAATAGGGCCCCTAAAATAATACCATCAACAGTTGAAGGTTGAAGACCACCAATAATAATATTATAATAACACCAGAACCTGAGCCTTATTTAATTACCGGCTTTGAACTCGGAACCACTGATATAAAGATATCATCAGATGATATTTTTTGAATACTCTCTTGCAGAATATTTTAATTCTGACAAAGTGTTTACGTCAAATCAAGTTAGATTTAGACCATCAAATCTGGACAAATTCGGATAATTAAATTGATATATTAAAATTACATATTATAACAGCCTTAATTGGTTACAAAGTTCATCTAACGAAATTAACTAAAGTTAATTAGAGTTAAATGGTTGATCAGATGGCAATTGCACCAAAATAAGTCCAAAGCTAACAGAATGTTTTTTAAATAAAGACTATTTAGTGCTAATAATTTCGATATAACGAATTTAATTTCGTAATCACGAAGTTATTTTATAATAATCCAAATAGGATACTCAAGAATGTAAACAATTCAAAGTCTACCTGCTGGCTCCAGGTAGCAAAATCTAAATATTTTCATCGACACCGAAAGGTAGGTACAACAGGTTCGATTATTGTTTGTTTTGCATTTGAATTCCGATGTACGATCGAATGTACCCCATCAAAAATGTATTTCTAATCTAACCGAATGTATCGAAACCGTTAGTAATTTTTGTACTGAAACAAAACTTCCCCATCAAAATATTCCGCATAATATTTACATCGCAAGATAACAAGCGAAACAACCGTTTAATTAACAACAAAACTGTCTTAACATCATAAATTAACAATAAGTTTAAAATAGTTGTAATAACCAAAAGGTTATCTCTACTTAAAATCAGGACATTTAAAAATTATTTCCACACACCAAAAACTTTTACACGAAACGTACGTAATTTTTACATTTGTCAGCGTAGGTTTATAAAATATTGGAATAAAATGTAAAATCAAATAGAAAATAATTTATAAATTGTGTTGTATAAAGTCAATAAATAATTAAATTAGGTGCGAATTTGAAAAAATTTGCATCAAAAAACTTACATTACAAGAATGTTTTATTTAAATCGCCAAGCAAATCCTCGTATTAAAATAAATTGTAGGGAAATGAAGAGTTACATTTTTATATTTATTCGAGATTAATTAACAACTAAAATTGAATTCTCATGGTTGATTATAACGTTCGGTTTAGAAAATCATCGTAATCATGTGCCGCATTCCTAGAGAATTAATTAACTAAAGAGAAAAACATAAGGCCGGATTTAAATCGCCTCGGGCTACAAATATTGGAATTATACAGCTTTGCGTATCCTTATTTTCATGCTTTGTTGTTCGGTAGCAAACCCACTTCATTATATTTCGTTAATCGATAACGATACTTAAAAATAAAATCAAAATTTTCAAAATTAACTGCCAGGGTGAGACAAAAATTGCCCAATGATGAACAAAACGCAACTCAAATTTACATTAGAAAGGCGGAACATAAGGATTTGCCGCCTAATATTGCTTGTTACATTTTTTTGCAATGTAAAAAATTGAAAATTGAAATTATGTAATAAAGTTTTTAATATTTTAAGTAGGTGGTACATATAAATATAAAGTCGCACGTTCGTATTATGAGATTATGACAATGTATGTCTTTCGCCCACATTTCCAATTGAACTTTATCAAGAGACTCCATCACACCCCAATTTAGTTGCACATTTTGATCTCAATTTGGAAAAGGGCAAAAAATTTTGGAATGGTTAATTTTGCTTTGTGGGCCTCTCGAATATTAATTATCTAAAAATTAACTTTCACGTCACTCAATTTTCAACCTAATTTGAATCTTGGACCAACAGTGAAAAAAAATTACAAAAGAAGCAATACGAACTTCAACTCCTATATGTACATTTGACCTTACATGTTAAAAATAATTTTAAATTTAATTTAAACAAAATTGCTTTTCATTCAGGAAATGTTTACATTACAAAACTAACTGAAACTGAAAATTGACATCCAAATCATAATTAAGTGTTTTGATTAATTGTCAATGCGAGTAAACGAACATTAATTATAAAATTTCTAATCGATTTTTAATTAATCGATTAATTCATTTATCAATCGAAAAAGGTCGTTTTTTAATTTATACTTTTATAATCAATAAGCGATTATTAAAGACAATAACTGTCAATACAAATTTATTCCACTTTTTATTAAGCATTTTTTGGTATGGTTCCCAATAATCACTCAATCATTATTGAGTAATGGATTGATTTGTGAGAATGGCTTAGATACTTAACACTAATTATATTTTTACTACTGTTGAACAAATAGAACGGTCTTTCCTAAGCAAAGATGGTTAACAATGATAACAATGTGTTGTTGTAATCTATGAGGACGTGGTTCTGGTTTACCTCGAGCAATTTTTTATTCTCGCGATTGTATCGATTGAAAAGTTTGGGAACGAAAATTGTTTCTTCCTTCTTTCTTCTTCACCATGGAGTGGAGTTCATTAATTTAACGTTTGGAAAAAACGAAACTAATTAAAATAATTTCAGGCAAATTTCTTATTATTATAAATTGGATACGACTGCAACTCGAGATTATAAATTAAATTTTTTTAATTATTCTCTAGTATTAATAATTCGCACGGCATTTAATTGCAAGTGGAAGTGATATTTATATTAACTTAATTGAACATTGCTACGTATGAACAAAATACATTTTTATCGATTACCTTATTCGAAATTGCAATTAAAAGTGATCGTGATAATATATCAAAATTGACAAGCAAACGTGCAAAAGTTATAGGGGGACGCAGGAAGTAGGTAAACTTCTTTGCAAAAGTATATCCAAAATTTTGACAAACAATTAAGCAAACATGTGTAATTTTTTAATAACGGGCAAACATCGATTTTTGAGATGCTTTCTCTTTAAATATCCGGCCAAATTGTCTACATGTAGCTAATCACTGCGGGATGTAAATGCCAAGACGTCCAACAGAGAAAGAATGAATAGAAACTGATTGATACAATTAACAATAACATTCAAATTGTCTACACGTGTTAAAACCAAACTTTATGTTAATCCCCCACATAAAACAATTCATTTTGTAATAATAAAATAATAATTGGTAATCCTCCGAAAATAATTAGGTAAGGATTAATTAATTATTCATAATATTCACAATTTTGTTCCTATAAAATATAACAAGCCTTTTGGACACACCTTCGTAAAGTATACGTTGTAAAATATTTATGATTACTTTAATATTATTATCTAATCATAAATTTACTATTTTGATATTATTATTTTAATTGTTTACGCTTTGCTGCACGTGCCTACGCATTGGAAAGAAAACCAACAACATTTTAGACGGCACACGATTGGCACAAATAATAAAATCCCAAGTTCCATATTTTTGGTACAAAAGTTACTCGACCATCAAAATAATCTTAATTCGAGCAATAAATTTTAATTAACTTTTTTTGCAATTTAATTGAAAAAAATAAAGGCTCGAGTGTGTTTGAAAGAAGATCATTAAAGTATACACTTAGTTTGTAAATTTACCAACAGAGACAGTTATTGGATAATAATATTTGCTAAATGTATTCGAGGATGCAACTGGTTCTCGAATTTATCCGTATCCAATTTGGAATTTTTAACTAACGTTATAGCATGACGTTATGACACAGCCAATTTTTGAAACAGAACCGCGAGTGTATCGAGCAAAAATTCCAAACTGACTGAATGGTCGTCACCAAAACAAAGTGTTGATTTGGTTCTAACCTCAATCGACTATAATTCCTGATATCATTGCGAGATTCCCTAGTCGGAAAATCATTTAAAGAACTCGATATACCTGACATTACTAAACCAGTTACAAAATGACCAGAAGCAAAGATATACGCATTTCTTTCTAACATCAACGCAAAACCGCAAACTTAAGTTTGAATAAACAAGTTTTGAAATGAAATAGTGACAAGTTAACTGTATGTTACATTATGTAACTAAAGAACTATTATGTGTTACATATCAGACTATCAGACATTTTAAACGCCGCGAATTGCAATTAAGTGCAAATCGAAATCGTTGTAAAAATTATAAATTTATTTATATTTTATAATTAGCGAATCATTTGATTATATTATTGCGAGAGTAGACTGTTCCCACTTCTGTGGAATTGCTCCAACAGGTCGCCCACCGAACCACGGTGAAAAGCACCCTTCGCCCATACAATCAGCTCGCTTGTTGAAATCGTTTTTAAAATTCACCGAAGCATTTATAATTTAGTCCAATTTAACAGGTGAGTGGGGTAAGATTATAAATTATTGTTAAAATTAATGGTTCAAAATCGTGTTCGATCAACGAGTAGGAAAATTTACTATACCAAACAAACAACAAATTATTATATTGACAAGTTGCAAAACAGGGAAAAAGTCCTTATATTTAATCAAATGTTTGAAGTACCGAACCGTTTATGTAGGTCAGACTGCACGATAATTCCATTAGTGAAACTGATAATAGTTATAACGAAAAGGAAACAATTTTTGTCCGCTAATTTTAACAAGAGAACGCTTTTTGACGTAATTGCATTTTAAAATTAACAAGTTTAATTGCGGTTTCAAGTAATCACGATATTTGAAAAAATGAAACACGTAGGATCGGTTTCACGTGAGAATAATTGAATGTAGTCCTTCAAGTGCAGCAATTTAAAATTTTATGAGTGATTAACTCGAGCATGCATTTTTAAATATTGCATCACCGGGTTTGTCCTTAATATTTTATAAATTTTGAAAGTTAGAAAAATTTGTATGTATTTACATATGGTGCGGTTTACGAGATTTATGACAAACTAAAGAACACGAAGAATGCAAATGAGATTACAAAAAGTGATAATGAAATGGAAAATTCTTTTTTAGTTTCTCCAAGACAGATTTAAAAATCGTAACCGGTGTTATAATGAAACCATTAAGTTTATTGTGGTTAACGTAACCGATCTTGCAAGATCTCGAAAGGTTTTAGTAGTAGCGCCAGTGGAAAACAATGCAATGTTTAGTTCTACTATGTAGATACACGACTGGTATTAGAAAATGCGACTGTATCGACCGCTACCGTTGTTACCTTCGAGGTTATTGATGCCATTTGCTTCATATTTTATACTTACAGTTAGTTACTGCATACTTTAACATTATCTACCGCTGTTTACATAAACGATGGTACATTAACGAGTTAACGCACTGAAAAAAGTTTTTAATTTTCCACTATCGATATGTGACGAAACACCCTATACATATGCGTCTAACGACTCTATTACTATTATTACCCGTTCCAAAGTTGAGAGTCAACAATAGAGCTATCAAAATTTCATATTACCTTATATAATCATAACGACTCAACATTTATCGTTGTTTGTACATCGGGTTGCATTCTAATTTAAGTATATTATTAAAATGTGTACGTGCGGTAGTCGATCTCAATCTTAATCGTTTCCATTTGCTTGTACCGCTTTTCTTTTCGTTTGTACTATTTTTGATTTTGAGATACAAGAAAAAGCTCTTCCCCCATTCAAGTTCGCGCTAAGAGTGCGCAACACTCAAACGGTAGCACCCCACGATCTTAAAATCCTGAATTTGTCAAGGAGAAAAGTAACTGATAATTACATCTTCTATTATCTGGATATTGCAGTCTCTTGGTGTGAATTCAGAATCAAAAATGAACGCTAAATATCCGGTTCGAATCCGAGTGAAGTAAGAACTGTATTTTGACCGTCTCCCCCTCGGAAGGCAATGGCAAACCACTGAGGGTAAATTGCCAAGAGAATCCTTTAATGTTAAAAATGTAATATTAATGGGATCATGATTCCTCAGTCACGAGGATCCGACTGGAGAGAGATTCCATTGACTCGACGACGACGGTCTTAATATTAACCTCCGAGATTATTTCTGGTATTTCTATTAATTTTTGTTGAATTTAGACGCTTTTTGTTACAATTGATACAAAAATGTGTTAATATTATAATAAATATTATAAACTACACAAAAAATATTATTTTAATTATTTCCTTTAGTAAGTTTTGATTTGGCCTGTGTACCCCACCTAAAAAGTGGAGTAAAAAGTACCAGCTCCCATACCTTCTTCCTTTCTGTGCAATAGTACCTACTTATTAATTTGTGAAAATTTTCGGTGCCTACAATCAGAAGCAGGCAACCTGCTTTCTTTCTGTTTGTACCTTTAAAATGTATGAATTTAAAATTTAAAATAATATAATAAATTGAATTAAGACTTGACGATTCCAAGTCACATTAGCTCTGTTCCTTCAGCAATTTGAACAGTTTGAAACCGTTTGCAAATTGTCAGACGCAGTTTCGAATTCACGTTATAATTTTAATCTGTGCGTGCGTCTGAATGTTTGTAACTCTTCAAAAGTTTCAAAAGAAACCTTGCCAAACACTCTGAAGATGGTCGACAAAAGAGATCTTCATAATAGGATCAAAATAGAAGGATGTCATTGATCGAAACACAACGGAACGCATTTGACTGATATTTTCGTGACTGAGAATAATTTCTGTATTATCATCGCGAATTTATAAACAAACGACAAACGAAGCTATAAAGAACAAAAAATGATCTCTCAACTATTGGCTTTTCTGTACCCCAAAAGAAAATTTTGTAATTTCTACTTGAAAAAAATGAAAATTTTTTGGTTAAATTTTGGACAGGTTTACTCAGTTATTATTAAAATATTATCATATTCCAGTAAAAAAATAACTTAGGTCGTCGTTCGCACTATACAAATTGTGGTCTATATGGGGGTAGAAATCAAAGTTACAGTCGTCAAGGAAACGATAAGCCGGATGAAAGGATATAATATTTTTATAACAGTTTCCACCCAAAATATTTCCTAAATTACTAAACTAAAAATTTACTCTGCGGTGCTAAAGAAAAAAGCCGAATCTGCAATTTATTAATTTTAAGATATTGATGATGTTTCCTTTTGTAGGTTTCTAATTATTAAATCGATAGATAAAACTTTCCAATTTATATAGTAAAAAATTCCGTTTTATGTTATAGCATGAAGTAGTAAAACACAACCTTTTGCTTGGTATGACAGAATACGTAAAAAATTCAGCCGCATATAGAAGAAATTGTTACCTTATTAGACCAGAGGTATCCCCAAATTATGGCCAGAAGGCCGAATGTGACAGTTTGACAAAAAATGAGTTATTGGAACAATTGCAAATTGTTCTTATATACAATTTTTAAAATATTTTCAATATTCCATTATATGGTTCTCTCTCTCTCTACTCAAAAAGTTTGGGGATCTCTGCCTTACACCATTAACAAATCAATCCTGATTGCGTCACGGATCTAGACGTTTCTAATTATCAAGATTAGGAAATTTCCTTCCTAAGGCTTTGTCGCTCTTACCAGTGAACTAAAAAATTTAAATTCGGTATGGAGTTTCCTGGAAACTCGAAAATAGTGCGAAAAATCTGCAAGCAACTGCCGCAATTTCGCACAGTTGTTGCCTAATCAGTAATCACATTACTGAAAAAAACCAACGCATAGCATAAACCGTAAGAACCAGAACAATGAATGTTTTTGAATCTACTAACCGAAAATTAATGCTAAATATAACGCACCTTTGATTGAAAAAAAAACACAGTGACTGGGCAAGGATAGAATAATAAAATCCATCCAGGAAAACGTAAGAAATTATTAATCTTGTGCAAGAGAGTTATTGAATCTATAATTTACTCTCTTTATCTGAATCCTCCTGTACAATCTACACAATTAAATGCTAGGCACAACCAGAGGCGTAGCTACGGGGGGGGGTACATATGTCCCTGCGCGCCACAGCTTAGGGGGCGCCAAAATAAATAAATGAGTTAAATAAACTCCGGGCCCAGTGAGTCTCCAGACTCTCGATACGAAAAGGGGCGCAGATTTTGTGTCTTGTCCCCGGGCGCAAATTACCCTAGCTACGCCACTGGGCACAACACTTCAGCAGTTGAGTAGTTGATGGCTTAAGTGTGAAAATGTGCAATATATTCCTACTTTGATTGATCTAATTGATTATTATTTTTATGTGCAAAATCCACGACAAAAATAGTTTTACGTTTTATATTTAAATTCAGCCAATGACATGCTTCTATTCTGGGCCTGTCGTGTAGGTCCTTAAAGGATATTTATATGCACCCTGTCACCTACTACCCTTAGCGTGCCCAATAGTAATATGTAATTCACAAATACGTGTTTTATAGTTTTAACTGATGTGCCGGTCACTTAAGCATTATAATCAAATTTTTTGTTAAAGAAAAATTTAAACAAGCATTTCGATAGATAAAATTTGTAAACCTGCGCAAAGCATCAAACGTGTTTTGTTAGATAATGCCAACCAATTTCAATTAGTCATTTTGTTAACAATTTTTTTAATTAAAAAACCTCGACAGCTAATCTTAATGAAAAGTGAAAGTTACAATGTCACGAAGATAATCGACAATTAAATTATAATTGTCACACATCGAAATTAATTTAAAATCACGAAACGTTTTTAATATTGTAAGGATCAACCGTTTTGTAACTTCAAAGAGCTTTCTCTTGAAGAAGTAAATTTTAATGACTTCCAAAAAGGCTACCATGCAATACATAAAAAGTATGCTACCTTGCGGGCCCTACAACTTAAATGGCAGTAAAGGAAATTCGCGATTATTATTAAATCAAGTTTACGACAAAAATATGGAAATTTAATACTTGTGGCTAAAAAAATCTCTTACTGTAACCTGATCTGGTGTTACTTTCATTAACACCAAATCTTATTGCTCTCAATTTTTGTAATACGAATTTAATTTAAAAAAAAAACCTATCCAGAAGTTGCAGAGCAGGTAATTAATGCTTTAGCAAAAAAAAACGACTGCATAAGTAGGTACGAGAGAAACTTAAAATTTGTGGATATCGTTCGAGCGATTGCCAAAAAGTACGAAACACGTGTTCTTGTTATGGAGCCTTCCACGACCAAATTTTTCGTATTTTCCATCACCATAATGAAGACAAGCATCCGAGCAATTCGCTGCTGATATTTTTTTCGAGATTAACTGCTCACGACATGACCATTTTCTTGCAGGATAATGACCACTTCTATCTTTATCATCATTTCTTTATTATTTTCTTCCTTTTTTTATTTGGGTTGTTTTAAATCTTGTCGAAAATTCCGTTTAAATTTGTTTACGAAGGGATATAAATAAAAAATGCAGCTTTAATCCTAATAAACTGCATTTTATACTTACACAAATTCTAAATTATGAAGTCTGGCCATTTAAATTTTAAAAGAATTCTATTCAGCGATTTGCCTTGTGGATGACACATAAATAAACAAAATTACAATTATTATGCCGCATTTTTTTTATTATTAACCCATTCTGGTTTGGGATTTTTAAGAGTGCATTTAGTTATGAATATTATTTACATAAAACTTGTTTGACTAGATTTATCATATTATTTATCTTGTCAGTTACGTTTCTTATTTTTGACGGGTACGTTTTAGTGGCACAGTTTTGCTATCGCAGGAAGCGATTGCCATCTTAATGGATTTTTTCTTTTGTGGTCCAACGGTACTGCAGAGATCTACTTTTTCTTCTTTAAAAGCTAATAAGCTTAATCACAACCTTCCTGACACTTGATAATTTCGAATAACTAGCACAAACACCGAAATGTAAATCGAATGATGCATAAATCGGTAGGTATCTTTGGACCATTGTAAGACTTGTTAATAAAAAAAATAATATAAACTAATCCATTCTTAAAGCAACAATCACGATTTCGATCCATACCTACAAAAATATTTAATTTCGCTTTTTAATGCACGCCCACGATTTAAAAAACTGCAAACAAGGAGGCTATCTACCGATTTATCTCGGCTTAAGTTAAATTAATGGTTTTAAATTTGTGGCTATTGAATTGGCCTAAAAATAAATTTGGCGATGTGAAAGTTTTTCACCTGTTTAAGAATGCAATTGAGAAATTAACTGCTTAAAGATTCACAATTTTCCGTCAAGTGGAATCAATTACGTAATTTCTTTTGCTTCTGAATGAATACAAAAAAGATTGCGATTCCCACGCCCTTTTAAACCGTTTTGTCCAAATTTAGCCTTTGCAATTGTATATTATGCGTTTCGAAATTTAAAAGTCCAGATATCATTAAACGCTCAGCGGTTGGAAATCTATCATTTGTTCTAATGTAGGTCACCGTTATTATTAAAAATTATTTTAAAATCTTGTGCACAAATCATTCCTTCACTGTATATTAAATCTGACCTTAAATTTATTCTACTCTCACAATAGCACAACTTTATTGCAGTTGCTATTTGAATAAATAAAATAGAATATTATAAACGTCGTTTTTTACTGTATCGATTAATTATTTTGGAATTTCAGAACGAATAAATTGATGATGTAGATGTTGATAACCAAGAACATTGTCTAATTGAAAGGATGACGAAGTAATTAGGAATTTGAATGAAAGGGAAAGCAAAAAACCTTTTGTACCGAGACAACAAAGACGATATTGCCTTTGCAATTAAAAGCGTTTGATTTAATTGCATTTAAACTTATCATTAGTACTTTAATCATAACATTATTATGCTCTTCTAATAATTACATTAATTTATATAGACGATATGTGACAAGACAGTGGCTGAACAACAGAAATTATTTATATGACACCAGAAAAGATGTAAAATATTTTGTTTTAGCACTCAGTGACCTTTTTAGAATCCTTTTGAATTAGAACATATACCGGGCCCATAACCTGTTGTAATAAAGGATAAATAATATTTCGAATATTTGTGTACTCTACTTAGGCTCTATGCAATGGCCTTAATTTCCTTATGAATTATAATACGCCTCTGCAAGCAGTTTTGATTACATATTATAGTAACCGATGGAGTAACAAGTAACAACAACAACCATATTTCTTGTGTGTGTATGTTTATAACCACCTTCGACACTTACCGGAGAACCAAATTGCAAAATAATAATTGTGGAAGCAAAGGACCTGCGAGGTATCATAAGGCAAAATTTAATGAAATTGTCTAGTCGTAGAACAGGATCATTAAAATAGAACCACATACTTAAAAATTCTTGTAGTTTATGACACATGCAAATGTATCGTGCCCACATAAAATAAATAAGTACCTCTATGATGCAAAAGTAATAAAAAGAAAATGTAGGCAAAAATATTTTAACACGAATTGTGTGCTACAGATTAACATAAATAAATTTGCAGATAAGTACCACAATGTTGTCCATCGCAACAATAACAACAACAACAACAATAATAATAAGTGGCCGAATAAAGACGAAGTGGAGATTGAGAAAGTTTAACCTCTTAAAATCGGACGTCAAAAAACTGGGCACATAAAGCCACAAAAGTATGTTCTACAACTGCATTCACTTTTAAATAAGTTTCTGTAATGTTGTTAAAGGTGATACGACAAATAATATTAAATACAAAAAGTTATGTATCACATATTTACCGATTTTAACGGTTTATTAAAAAAGAAAGTTAATCTCATTAAAATTTACCAATATTTTTACTTTCGTTTACAAAATAAAGCTCCCCCGTAAGATATACATCGAGACACGTTAAATTAAGAAAAAAACTCGTTTTTAAATTAATTTGCACATCGATTGATTGCAATCTCTACATAACTTTAATGTTGTGATCATTTTATTAAAAGTTGGCGATTATTTAGCCAAATTTAAAATTTGTACGTTTCTTAATTAGGCCCTCTTTGGTTACTCTTACTATCATCTCGTTTCGTGAGTGACCTCGAACCTCGACCAAGTAACGATTCGAAATTCCAAAGAGGAACAAATTTGGATTGATAAATTGAAGGCTCTCTTCTAACAGATTTTAGATCGTTCGATTAATGTGGTTAATTTACTAAATATTTAAAAAGACTTCATTTTAAAATTTTTCGATCCGAATTTACATATAAATGTGTTTAATTATTTTTTTAACCTCATCTACGAGAAACTTTACGGGATTAATCTGAAACTGAAGTTTCTGAAATTTAATTTTTCAACTCGTTAACGACTCTCGAGCTAGGTAGCGACATCTTATGATTATCTAACACATCTTCGTTATTCAGTTCAATAGTTCAATAATGATGTGGATTAGATAAACGAAATTCCTAAGATAAACTTAATAGGAAAGAACATTAGCACCCACAAAGCTTTCCTAGGAGGTACTTAATAAAAATAAATCTAAAATTAAATCGAAATCTGCATAACTCCATTGGAAATTTATAAGTTCTTTTGGAAAGTTTTCGTTTCCATGTAAGTCAAATCACCTAATTAATTATTTTTATTATAATACCAAAACTGCACCGTAATAGTAAATCAACTGCAAAGTTTTAAAATTGATAATGAAATTATTTATTATTAGAAAGTTTACCTTTGGGTATAGTAAAAGTTATAAACAAATATTATTTTAATATGAAGATTCATATACACTTCTACAACATTTAATTAGTGATCGTATCCCACATCTTTAACAAATTATCACTCAATAAACTTTTCATTTGCGCCCACTAGCATTGTAATAATTCAATTTTCACATAAAAATTGATAATAAATCACAATTTCGTAAAAATTTATTTCCTCGGTCATAAAATTATAATAAAAATAGCGTCTACAATAATATTTAATTAAGAGAAAGGCTCACAATTAATTAGTCACATTAGTAATTAATAAATATCGAATCAAGTTTTATGTTGTAAAACCTTATAAACCGATTTTAATATAACGCGTATCAACGCTCTTTTTTTTTTCTCGATAATAAAATTGTATTTCGCTTAATTAATGCGTTAACAGTCGGTTACTTATATGTAAACTTTCGTTATGTGCATTCGGATTGAAAATCTAAACAATTTAATTATGTAATTTTTGCTTCAAACCAACAAGCATGAAATTGCATTAAACGCAATGCTAAATTTTTGTTTGATTGACCAAATCAAAACAAATAAAGTAAATTTTGTGTTTTACAGAAAATTATTTCACAAAAAATTAAGGTTACCCAATTCCCATTCTAATGAGACAATTAAACAAATTAATAGACTTGGGAAAGTCTTTTTATTGAGCTAATGAATTCTTTTTATTAAGTTATAAATATTAAAAATGTTGTTGATATCCGGTGGTAGCAAAGTGGCCGTGAAGCTTTGGTTTCGAATCTTACCAAAGTCGGATTAAAACTCGCAAAAAATAAAGCGCGCCGATATCGAATTATAAATTCGTTATGGGGATTGTGAGGAAATTGCAGAAAATTTTTCGTGATCGATAAAAATTAAGATCGTATAAATCATTTTATATTCTAATAACAATAATATGATTGATTTTGTGTAACCTACATTTGAAAAACGTTACATTCGTGCTGCTTATAAATAAAAGGAAATTTTAAATTGGTATTGGAAATGTGTAATAAATAACAATTTTAAAATTGTTATAACTGTTAAATTATTACACACCATTGTTACTTACTCTCGTATTACTTTAATTTATAATCCGTTCTGTCAAGCCTATTGAAGTCGAAAGATTGATGCAAATGATGGTGATTATCATCAAGACTCATCTTTATTTGATAAGTGTACAGAACTACTAGCAAAAATTTAATTTTATAATGAAATACCATGAAACAATTGAATTACAATACAATCGCAATTTATCTCACAATTCAAAAAATTCTTTGTATTTTCACTCCGAAACAGAAACAGCTGCATGATTTTTATGAAAAAATCAAATTTTGGTCTCCGGAAGAGGTAAATCTGTGAAGACTACGCCTCATTACTTCACTTGCAAAAGAAGAATAAGAGGAAAAAATTTGATTCGATAAACAGTTCGGCTTCTTTGCACATAAAAAAAAACTTGTAAATGGGAATCAGTATATGATGCGAAAAAACTGTTAATGGTTCAAGGTAGTATCTGGAAGTGTCAAAAGCGTCATCAGCTAGTCGCAGAAGAAAGACGACATTGTAAAGCTCGCTTCCTACGCTTTCATGTAATCTGCCATACGTATACGAAAAACTGTTACATTCGGGCAAGTTAGTTGAAGAATTCGGAATTCTCCTAGTAAAAGAAGAGCTTTCCCTTAAACTTGTACCTACGCAATAATGCTGATGAACAAAAGATAATGGAAAAGGCAGAGGTTCCAGTGCAGCGTTTCAAAAACAAAATTTCCCACACAAATTGGTGTTTAATTTAAAAATAAGTAGAAATTATGAATGGTCGAGAAGACGAGGTTGAATTCGCCCGTTTGTTGAAAACAAGTTTTAAAAATTTGCGATGGTTTCCAATCAATACGTTTCGGCTTTGCTGTGCTGAAGTAAGAACGAAAGAAGTGTAAGAAAAGAAAAAGGAAAATTCTTAGCAATTTACATGCACAATGCTTTGGGAAACAATGTAATTCACATTCACGTGATAACAATAACAATAATTTAGCCCAATTGGTATCTCTTTATAATCTGAATCCCCAGACAATAATTTCAAACTAATTATTCAAAGAGAAATCAAAATTAATTGCAAGATCGATTTATAATTTGTAATGCAAAAAGCAGTTACGCAATGATAATTATAGCAATCGAAACTATAAAATAAATAAATATATTAATTTTAATAGCGTTTCGATCTTGTGCAACATTTAAATAAATTGGAAATGTGCCTTCAGCAAAAATTGAACCTACTTCTTCATTTGATATTTTTAATCGTGTAAAACGTCGCACCTAAAAACAATTATGGCATCTCGCTTCTTAAATTTATTCTTTCGCGAAAAATTATTTTGCGATAATTTAAAATTGAACATAAAAATTAATTTTTATGTCGTGGAACAAGTTAATTTGAATTTCAAGAATTACAACTTAAACTTTCTTTTAATGATAGATTAATGTTCCTCGACTGATTAATTGGATTTACGCTAAAACGTAGTTTTTTTTCGTTAATTTAAATAAAAATTAAGAAATGCGAAGAGATACAACGTTGAATGAGTTGCTTGTAAGTTACTCCGCAAAAGAACAAGATATATGACATATTTCAAATGCCTCGAGATGTTACGACAGTTATAATAAGGACGTTAGTATAGTCTACTAATTACTTCAGGACTTGAAATATTAATTACTTTAACGATTTTAAATTTACCGAGAAAATAATATGTTAGATTGAGTTTTGCTCTACATTACGACCAAAAAATACGGAATATCTTGGGTTGAAAAATAAAAATGCAAAAGTGGACCTAACGTGTAGCCAAATAAACTAAAGAGTATGCAATTAAGTAATCAAAGTTGCAATGCAATAACAACAAAATTGGCCGATAATTATTTATAGAGAATGTAACAGGTGTTTGAAAAATAATTTATTTTATATCGAATTACATAATAGAATTTAAAAATCTTCATTCAGTAAAAATCGGCAAGTTATTTAACACTCAGTGTGGTTCCTTAAAACGCTCGCGCTATTGCATTTTAAAACTCAATTCCAAAAAATTATCTATTTTTAGTTGGCGATTAGCATATTGGAAATTTAAAAATTTTGGCGAGCAAAAAAGATTAAATTGTTATTTCCTAGTTGCATATCCCGGTTTAAGGTTCGAATCTCTCACAATGGGTGGCCACTCTACCTGCCACACGCTGATTCGGTCAACGGACACTTCAACCTCAACAACACAAACATCCAATAAATTTACCATATTTCTAATAGGTACGTTCCACGGCTTAATAATATAATGAAATACTTTTTATGCGCGTAAATGCCTTTTTATGTCATCAAGTTCGTTGACGTGCGTACAATATAAAGACGGCGAAGAAAAATGAGCTCACCTTTAAAATACAGCGTCCTTCCAATTCGTTCTCTGCTACCGACACATTGTAAAAACTTTGATCAAAAATTGGCTCGTTATCGTTCACATCGTGGATCGTCACAAACACAGTAGCCGAAGATGATAACGGTGGAAAACCATTATCTGTCGCAATCACTGTTAACTGAGGCACTGGATCGGTTTCACAATCAACATGAGCTCGAGTTGTCACTAAACCACTACGCGAATCGATTTGAAACCACGAAGAATGCGTTTCCGGCGTATCGACCAAGGAATACGTTATTGCACTGTTATTACCTTCATCCTTATCACTCGCAAACACTTGCACCACGGAGGTACCTGGATCTGACACCTCCATCACGTTAGCGTTATACACTTCCTGCGCGAATTCTGGAGCATTATCATTAATGTCAGTCACCATCAAATTTATCGTTCGGCTTGCGTGCAACGGCGGCGTACCGGTATCGGTAGCCACGACACTTAAAGTATAGTTTGGCTGCATTTCGCGATCCAAAGGAAGAGAAACGATGACGAGATATTTTATGCTGTCTCTGGTGGTGAGTCCAAAACGACCGTTGCCTCCGCTCAGCGTTACGTTGATGTTGGAATATTCCGTCTTGGAATCGGGATCGTGGACGGATATTCTGGCGACAAACTCGCCGGGCTGGGCCGATTCCGAAATCTTTGGCGTGGCGTCGTCGCTGAGAAATATAACGTTGATGGTGGGTTGATTGTCATTAACGTCCGTGACTTTTATCGAAACAAAAGCAGTGGTTTCTAAAGGTTGCAAGCCATGATCTCTAGCTACTACAACAAGTTCGTGCATTTCTTTCGATTCGAAATCTAAAGGTTTGTTGACAGCTATTTGACCTGTAACAGGATCAATGCGAAACATATTATCACGATCGCTTTGACGGCGATTAATAGAATATTCTATTTGTCCGTTTTCTCCCGCATCATTGTCGGTAGCGAAAATTTGTAACACGTTTGTTCCAACGGTAGCGTTTTCTGGCACCACTGCAAAGTAACGGCTCTGATTAAAAATTGGTTGGTTATCGTTTACATCTTGAATCGTGATATTAACGGTCATTTCGCCACGTAATGGGGGAGTTCCACCGTCTAACGCTTCTATTACTAAACTGTACACAGACGTGGTTTCTCGATCTAAGAAACCATTTATCTGCAAATCCAAATACAACACGCCGTCGCGTTCTCGATGCGAAGAAAGTCTAAAAGCATTATTCACATTGCCGGATACAATGTTATACCTTTGCGTGTTGTAAATATCAAGATCCAAATCCCTAGCGGGATGTAGCGTTCGTTTTACATCTCGCGGCGTGTTTTCAGGAAACTCGATGTTCATCACAGCGGTTGGAAACGTGGGCGAATTATCGTTCTCGTCAAGCACTTTCACTTGAACTCGAATATTATCTCCACTTATTGGAATGGCAACTAAGGAATAACTGGCGCGCGTTTCACGATCTAATGGCACTTTAGTCCGAATTTCTCCTGTTGTAGATTCTACAGTCAAATCCGAATCTCCGGCACTTCCGACGGGTACTATCAAATATGGAGGGCCGCTATCGACCGAAGCACCGTCGCCAATATAACCTATTCTGGTGCCGACTGGAGCACCTTCCGATATTTCTAAATCCCTTACGTGCTCTCCACACGAGTTCGCCACCAATAGCAAAAGCAGCCCACCAAGCTGCCAAAGCTCACCCATCTCGCCTAAACGGCGTATCATCGAGGAGGCTTACACATTCTGAAATTTCCCAATATTAGTAAATTGCACCATGCCAGCAAATGCTTCAAGTCGTTTTCGTGCCAACAAAAAGGTATAATTCCAATAACAAAAAGCGACCTTTTCCACAATAGAATCTTTAAAGATAACACGAAACGTACAAAAGTTAAAATCAGGTAAATTTTGAATGTTGAACAAAAATGATATTGTTCCGTCTAATATATTAGTAGATGGATATAATAATATTATAGTTTTTTCGTTAACTTATTAGATTCTTCCAAAGGCACCGTCTAAAAACACTCGATCGAGCTATAATAATTTTAAAATAGCCCGTTGGGCACAAAACGCTTTTACCGGTTATATTTTTAATTAAAAACAATTTGAGAACAACGTGCGGCAATTTATGTATTTTTAATGCTAAAAGTGAGTTATTTGCTGGAAATGTTTTATTGTGTCACATAGCTAATCGTGGCGATAATGAAAAAGAATTTAGAAGAAAAATGGGCACGCAACTATGAAATCGTCAACAACATCGGACAGCGAGCGACGAGTCAAGTCAGTAAACCAGTAAGCAAAAAACAAGAATTTTAAGAGTTGCAGCTTCCAAATTCAGTCACAAAAGCCTTTTGAGCGAGGCTAAAACACATGGGCTGCTGCAAACATCTCAAATATGTGACGGGTTTCATTTAAATATCTGTCATACTTTTGGTGCAGTGTGAAATTGGTCGGAGAGCAATTATTTTTTTACTGGCGCTCATCGACATGAAAGCATTTGCGTATTGGCCTAGAAATAACACTCTGTAATAACACTTATAACGTGTAAAGAACAGCAACAACTAAGTAGCAGGCCATCCACGATCTCTACACACATACCTGAAGAAACACAACAACCGCGCCGATCTGCGCTACTACTAGCATATAACAACAATAATAAACACTTTTTAAACAAAACCGTTCACCAAGTTCAATGAATTTGAACAAATAACACACTCGAGTGTATTTCTGGACCGACTGGACGAATAAAACGATTCCCGACGTGACTTTATAATCCGAACTTCATGTATAAAACTGAAGATTAAGAAACGAGAGGCAAACTCGCCTCTTTAGTTCTTAAGATGGACTGAACGACCAGCGACTTCCAATGCCCTCCCCGCATTCCAACCTGTCCTCCTTCCTCGCCTCAGCAACCAGCAACCTGTCCTACCTGGTCGGCACAGGTACGGCGGTAAGTTTAAAACGAGCGCCGCTGCACTCGCCCATTGTCTGGCCTACAGATACAAACTATTGTCTTGTCTATTCACGGGCTATTCGGCTGATGAGCACACTCAAATACCCAATAATATATTCATAATCTCAACCGCAATAAATTGATCAACCCAGTTTGCAATTTAACATTGCATCCCAAAAAGACTTCTAGCTCGCGCTCCAACTTCCAGTTTCCAACATCAAATAATTTACTGCCTTATAATGCTTATTTTTAACTTGCCCGATTCATTAAATCACTAAAATCTAAACCCCGATAAATTAAACCTACATTGTACATAATAATATACAAATACCATCTCCTAATGATATGCACCCAACTACCCCAATTATTGTTGACGCGAATTACAATCGCTTTTTGTTTTACCTCGAATAATTACTGCTATTTTTAACGGCGTTTCTATAAATAACACGATGTAAGGAAATTTTTTCCGTGCAGAAAATAAGTGCAAACAAACGAGTAATTTAATTTTCCAATTTAACGAGTTTCTCTTAGAATACTAAATCGACACACAGTAATGCTGCTTGATTTATTTTGCTAATTTTCAAAGAAAATTTATATGTCCTACCTACATCAAAATACAAGAGTATAATATAACTTTTTCAATTTGTGAAATTAATAATATTCAGGGATCGGATTTTCAGGCATTAGCTTATTGTATTTCCATGAAATTTTTTTTTTACACTAGAAAGTTTTTCACTGAGTTTCATTTGGCTTGTTTCCACCTCAAATATTTCCTAATATTACAAAGATTATTATAGATATCGATCCTGAGGACGGTTGTGATTGTTGTTGGCCTTATTTTGATTTGTAGAAAAATAATCTAGAAGTGTAGATTATACAGGGTGTCCCCGCACTCACTTTACATAACTTAGGTGGTGATAGAGGACACTTTTGTAAGAACAATTTTTAACAAAAATTTTTTTCTAAATTCAAACCCTTGAAAGTTAGGCCTCTTTAAAGCATTTTTTTTAATTTCCACCTTCACGTGGCCATAGCCCCGAAAGTATTGATTTTTCAGTAAAAATGGTTTCGTCATTTTTTAAAGAGCGTTAAATAATCTACAAACTACATTCAAACCTTTTCTTGTCTAAAATCAACGGCTTTCGAGTTATGAATTAAAGTAGGTTAAAAAATGTCGAAAAATTTGAGCTTTCTTTTTTTCTGGTTTTTTTCAAGACCCTGTATCTTTTAAACGAAACATTTTACAAAAAATCTGACGGCCCATTCCGGATAGGAAATTTAACGGACTACAACTTTTGCCTAGTAAACATTTTTGATAAACCAATCCATTTCACAGAAAATCAGAAAATAACAAACGAGACAGCTACAAAACATAAAATTTATTCACAAAATTTTTATTTTTTTTGAAAAATTATTTTATTAATTAATTTTAAACTATTAGATTATTTAAGTAAATGTTGAAAATGACCACCCTCATTTTTAATACACAGTCGTGCTCGTTTTAAAATATGCTTTATAGTATTATTTATAAAATTTTCTTTTTTTTTAAAATCCATTATAGCAGGGGTGGTCAACAAGGTCGAGGGATTGACCGGTCGATCACGAGCCCAATTTTGGTCAATCCGTGAATGTGAAAAGTGTCAAAAATTCGAATTTCTGCGATTAAAAGTGTCGAAAAATTGCCTTTTTTCGATTTGTTTCGACAAACATCTTTTAAAACAATCACAACTGTGTATTGAAAATGAGGATGGTCATTTTCAACAATTACTTTATTAATGTAATAATTTAAAATTAATTAATAAAATAATTTTTCAAAAAAAATAAAAATTTTGTGAATTAAATTTTATGTTTTGTAGCTGCCTTGTTTGTTATTTTCTGATTTTCTGTGAAATGGATTGGTTTTTCAAAATTTTTTACTAGACCAAAGTTGTAGTCCGTTAAATTTCCTATCCGGAATGGGGCGTCAGATTTTTTGTAAAATCTTTCGTTTAAAAGATACAGGGTTTTGAAAAAAAAACAAAAAAAAAGAAAGCTCAAATTTTTCGACATTTTTTAACTTACTTTAATTCATAACTCAAAAGCCGTTGATTTTAGATAATAAAAGGGTTAAATCTAGTTTGTAGATTATTTCACGCTCTTTAAAAAAGTACTAAACCATTTTTACCGCAAAATCAATATTTTCGGCGCTATGGCCACGTGAAGGTGGAAATTAAAAAAAATGCTTTAAAGAGGCCTAACTCTCGAGGGTTTGAATTTAGAAAAAAATGTTTGTTAAATATTGTTCTTAGAAAAGTGTCCTCTATTACCACCTAAGTTATGTAAAGTGAGTGCGGGGACACCCTGTATATCTACAAATTTTATTTAATAAATTTAATAAAATTTATTTAATAATCTAGAAGTGTAGATTATATATCTACAAATCAAAATAAGGCCAACAACAATCACAACCGTCCTCAGGATCGACGCCCAATGAAAACCTATGGGGAACTTTTTGGACAACTGACAATAATTTTGAATTTTCATTTAGTTAGTCGAGTATAATCGTGAATGGGATCGAAACATAATAATATTATGTTTCTAATTTTATAATCTTTCTTGTTAGTTTTTCATTAGACGTCCATCCTGAGGACGGTCTTATTAGTCCTTGTCATATTGACTTGTAGAAATATATCTACTATAGTTGATTAATTTTTATCTATTAATTTTTAAAAATTTGAATTTTCTTTTCCTAAATCAAAGCAAAATATTGATACAATAAAATACGGAAAATTTCCCGAGAAGGAAAATATAATATTATGTAATTTTCATAATTTTTTATTTAACCCCCTCCCACACACCCCCTAATGAAAAATCTTAAATAGCCAGCATTTTAAAGAAAGTGATTATGCAAAAAATGGAACTTTCGTGTGAAAATTTTCGTGGCATGATTTTTTACGATTTTAAATGTGGCCTAAAGCCGAAACAATCCATCGATCAATTTACTTTGGCTTTCGGATATGAAGCAACATCCGGGAGTACATTTATAGCTGGTTTTCAGAATTCCAGGGTGGACGCACCACTCGCAGTGAAGAATTTCGTGCAGATCATCCAGCAACGTCTGTTGTTGCCACTAATGTTAATGCTGTACGTGAAATGATCGAGCGAGATTGGCATGTGACATACCGAGAAATTCAAGCATCCTTAAGCATTGACATGTAAGCAATGCACAAGATTTTGCATGATCATTTAGACGCATGCAATCTTTGCAGTCGCTGGATCCCATACAATTTGGCAAAAGCTTAAAAACTCAAAAACAAAGTAGTGTGAAATGATGCAAAGAAATGCACAAGAAATTCAACCGAGGTTTTTCAAATTTGGTGTACAATATCTTTAGACTGGTGATGAAATTTGGATTTCTTGGTATGAAGTCGAAAATAAACAACAGTCCACCGCTTGGGTATCGTTGAAACATTTCAAACGCTGGTTTTTGAGGTATCAGCTTCAGAGTGAAAAATAATTAGAATTCCCATAAAGGGAAGAAGGCAGGAAGGTGTAAAAAGATTCCTTTAGAAGGGAAGTTAATAGAGATTTCAAGGAGGAATAAATCCATTTTCGGAGCTGAGTATTTTAAAATGTAATTTGCCGAAGTGCACTTTTAAAGAAAATTTTAAAGCAAAACTAGTATGTAATTTTTAAATCAAAATACGAAATCTTGCAGTAGTATGTAATTTCTCTTGAAAACGTGATACAGTGGATCTAAATGGAATAATATTTTATATAAAGATTACAAATTTTAGAAAATATTTAAAAGCTATCTGTAGGAAATTTTGTGACAGAATTTTCATACATAATATTATAATTTTTATAGCTTGTTTTCTATACTCCGATCTCTATGTTACAGTGTTGGGAGTACGTCATGTTATTAAGATAAGTGACCACCTACAGGGAAATTTTTATTTTATTTTAGTACGCAGTCATTGTTTTAGTATCTACTATGTGTATTGAGTATTGATATATCGATGAAACAGTATAATTATTGCGTTTCCTAACTGTATTACAATGTACATACAAAATTCGAAATATCTGGTAAGGAAGCTTTCAGATGCAATTAAAATCGAGATTGCTTTAAAATTAATAGTAAACTAAAATGTAGATAGCAAAATAAAAATCTGAATCATAAATGATTGATCCTTCCTCAATAAATGTCGAAAATTCATATTTCTTGTTGCATTTTATAGTTTATATTTTTTATTATTATCTAATATTTGCTGATGAGGCTTGTGGAAAACCAAGAAATTGCAGCGAAAAGTGTCTGCAAATATTAACATGGGAGTGATAGTCTGATAGTAAACGAAAACATTGAAGGAAAACACATAGAAACTTCTTTGTGGTTAAACCAATGCCCTAGGATGCCTTAGATTTGCATTTATCGTATTTTAATTTCAGTGCAATTTTTGATTTAAATTTTTGATAAAAATTTTGTTTTGTTCAAATATTCTGAAACTTTATGAAAATATTAGTTTTATTGTAGTAAACACAGGAAAAATAACGAAAAAATTCTAAGCCTTAAGATGCCTTAGATTTGCAGTTATTTTGATTTCAGTGCAATTTTTGATTTAAATTTTTTTATAAAAATTAAATATTGTTCAAATATTCTGAAATTTTAAGAAAATATTAATTCGGTTGTAGTAAACACAGGAAAAATAACCAAAAAAATTCTAAGCCCTAAATTACCTTAAATATCTAGATTTTAGATAGTTTAATTTCGGGGCGATTTTTCATTGAAAATTTTTTATGAAAATTAAATTTTGTTTAAATATTTTGGAACTTCGTGAAAATACTAATTCAATTATAGCCAAGACAGGAAAATTAACGAAAAAATTCTAAGCCTTAATTTATTCTCCTTAAGTATGTACATAATTTAATATTGGTGCGATTTTTCTTTGAAAATTCTTGATAAAAATTAAATTTTATTCAAATCTTCTGGAACTTCTTGAAAATACTAATGCAAATATACTAAAGACAGGAAAAATAACGAAAAAAATCTAAGCCTTAAATTGCAATAGATTTCAAGTTATTTTGAGTTCAGTCTGATTTTCTATTGAAAATTTTGAATAAAAATTAAATTTTGTTCAAATATTCTGGAACTTCTTGAAAATACTAATGCAAATATACTAAAGACAGGAAATATAATGAAAAAAATCTAAGCCTTAAATTGCAATAGATTTAAAGTTATTTTGAGTTCAGTCTGATTTTCTATTGAAAATTTTGAATAAAAATTAAATTTTGTTCAAATATTCTGGAACTTCTTGAAAATACTAATGCAAATATACTAAAGACAGGGAAAAAAATGAAAAAAATCTAAGCCTTAAATTGCAATAGATTTCAAGTTATTTTGAGTTCGGTCTGATTTTCTATTGAAAATTTTGAATAAAAATTAAATTTTGTTCAAATATTCTGGAACTTCTTGAAAATACTAATGCAAATATACTAAAGACAGGAAAAATAATGAAAAAAATCTAAGCCTTAAATTGCAATAGATTTAAAGTTATTTTGAGTTCAGTCTG
The DNA here is from genome assembly GCA_958510855.1 of Rhagonycha lutea. Taxonomy (NCBI): domain Eukaryota; kingdom Metazoa; phylum Arthropoda; class Insecta; order Coleoptera; family Cantharidae; genus Rhagonycha; species Rhagonycha lutea. Next base: position 1,398,199 of record OY294040.1, on the reverse strand, counting down.
ATTTTCTATTGAAAATTTTGAATAAAAATTAAATGTTGTTCAAATATTCTGGAACTTCTTGAAAATACTAATGCAAATATACTAAAGACAGGAAAAATAATGAAAAAAATCTAAGCCTTAAATTGCAATAGATTTCAAGTTATTTTGAGTTCAGTCTGATTTTTTATTGAAATTTTTGAATAAAAATTAAATTTTGTTTAAAATATTCTGGAACTTCTTGAAAATACTAATGCAAATATACTAAAGACAGGAAAAATAATGAAAAAAATCTAAGCCTTAAATTGCAATAGATTTCAAGTTATTTTGAGTTCAGTCTGATTTTCTATTGAAAATTTTGAATAAAAATTAAATTTTGTTCAAATATTCTGGAACTTCTTGAAAATACTAATGCAAATATACTAAAGACAGGAAAAATAATGAAAAAAATCTAAGCCTTAAATTGCAATAGATTTCAAGTTATTTTGAGTTCAGTCTGATTTTTTATTGAAATTTTTGAATAAAAATTAAATTTTGTTTAAAATATTCTGGAACTTCTTGAAAATACTAATGCAAATATACTAAAGACAGGAAAAATAATGAAAAAAATCTAAGCCTTAAATTGCAATAGAATTCAAGTTATTTCGAGTTCGGTCTGATTTTCTATTGAAAATTTTGAATAAAAATTAAATTTTGTTCAAATATTCTGGAACTTCTTGAAAATACTAATGCAAATATACTAAAGACAGGAAAAATAATGAAAAAAATCTAAGCCTTAAATTGCAATAGATTTCAAGTTATTTTGAGTTCAGTCTGATTTTCTATTGAAAATTTTGAATAAAAATTAAATTTTGTTCAAATATTCTGGAAGTTCTTGAAAATACTAATTCAATTATAGCAAAGACAGGAAAAATAACGAAAAAATTCCAAGCCCTAAGATGCCTTCGATTTGCAGTTATTTTGATTTCAGTGCAATTTTTGATTTAAATTTTTTGATAAAATTTTAATTTTGTTCGAATCTTCTGAAACTTTATGAAAATATTAATTCGTTTGTAGTAAACACAGGCAAAATAACGAAAAAATTATAAGCCCTAAGATGTCTTCGATTTGTATTAGTTATTTTGATATCAGCCTAAATTTTCATGTAAATGTTTTGTTAAAAATTTAATTTTGTTCAAATATTCTGAAACTTTATGAAAATATTAATTCTATTATAGTAAATACAGGAAAACCAACGAAAAAATTCTAGTCTTAAGATGAATTAGATTTGCTGTTATTTTCAATTTAGTGTAATTTTTTATTTTGTTTTTTTGATTAACATTTAATTTTCTTCAAATATTCTGAACTTTTATGAAAATATTAGTTCTGTTGATGTAAACATAGGAAAAGTAACGAACAAATTCTAAGCCCTAAGATGTCATAGATTTGCAGTTATTTTGATTTCAGTGCAATTTTTTATTTAAATTTTTTGATAAAAATTTAATTTTGTTCAAATGTTCTGAAATTTTGTGAAAATATTAATTCTGTGGTAGTAAACACAGGAAAAATAACAAAAAAATTCTAAGCCCTAAGATGTATTATATAGATTCGCAATTATTTTTATTTCAGTGCAATTTTTGATTTAAATTTTTTGATAAAAATTTAATTTTGTTCAAATATTCTGAAACTTTATGAAAACATTAATTCTATTATAGTAAACACAGGAAAAATAACGAAAAACTTCAAAGCCCTAAGATGCTTTAGATTTGCAGTTATTTTGATTTCAGTGCAATATTTAGTAAAAAAAGGTATTTAAAAGAGGATCATCTACGGCGCTGGTGGATGGGCCCCCCGTACACTTGAGGTTCAAATCAATTGCTTCAGGGAGTGTAGGATTAGTAAAAAAACTTAGAGGGGGGGCTCAAAATTGAATTGCGCCAGGGGCCTGATAAAGTCTAAAACCGCCACTGGTTATGGTCTCCTTAGCAAATTTTTAATTACTTTTTAAGCGGTCTAATCTTGCAAGCATTTACTTTGCTTATATTTATAAAAGGCAAATAATAATACAGGAATTGGATAAAATTTTCACTGTATCAATTGTATGTCAAACTATTGATAATTAATTTTTAATTTTAAAATAAACGCAAATCATTAATAATAATTAAAATTCTCAGAAATTAGTAATCCGATTTAAAGTTTTTCATATAGAAAGCTCAGAAAGGTTTATTAGTTCACGTTGCATTAAAATCTCTAAAGCAGAAAATGCGTTAGCGCACTAACCTTTTCACATTATGATTATAATAAATCGCGGATTTATGTAGACGCAACCCATATAATAAATATAGCGGACTAAAATGTAACATGACTTCTTTAAGATGCTATTTATGCATATTTTAAACTCATCTTGCGTACTTGTATAACTACATTTTCACAAAGTATAAAATTTACTTGAACTTCTTTTATTACTGGCGGAGGAATATATTTAAAATAAAAATTACAAAATTATAGTATTAAAATTATAATTAGGAAACAATTATATGTTCAATTTCATACTTTAAATTCTATTTCATAACGTTTTTCTCCTAATAACCAACTATATCTAATAATCAAGCGAGTTGTAAAAATTTAACTTTGAATTGTTATAGACAAAAACAACCCTATTATCTTGGTAAAACTAACCGCAAGACAAGGATATTATTAACAACGAACATTGAGCTTAGTAACAGAAAGATTAACAATTAAAGAATTAGAAAAATATTACCACTACATAGTAGTCAAGTACAACCAGACTACAATGAACAATAAAAATATGATGGTATTCAACTATGATAGTAAATATTATTAAGATTGAAGACATATCAATCATCATATCAAAATAAGTTAACAGCAATCTAAAAAGGTAAAAAAAATACTAAATTTCATCAGAAAATGAAATTTTTTTTTTAAATTGTTTCATTCCTTAATAATTAACCCCAATCGCTGAAGAAATTATGATGGGCATTACAATAAAAAATAAATTAGATGTCAATGTGGTCGTGATTTTTCAATAAATTTTAAAATTTAAAAAAAAGTTTAATCAATAAATGCTATGTAATGAAGCAGAAGAGCATTTTAAAACAAACTAGCATAATAGAAAAAAGCAAAATTAATTATATTAATTTTTCCAACAAATTTTAGGTGGGCCATTTCCAAACACCCACTCTTTGTCTTTTAAGGACAACTATCTTTTATATCCAGCTTCGAAATATTTGTAACTCTTGGATTATTTTAGGAAAAATTAATAGATTATTAATAAATTCCCAAGTAGCATTTTGATGCTGAATTGCAGCAATTTGCTAGCAATTTGCAATTAAAAATTGCTATAGGCGCTGCCGCAGCCAACTAAATTGCTGCAAAATTGCCGCAATATTGCAGCAAAATTGCTAATTTGGCCCCACTATTTTTGAGCAAGCAGCTAGAAACTTTGCTTGCTGACAGCGCGCAAATTGCAAGCAAGTATTTGGTAGCAACTTGCAAGCAATTTAGGTATGCAATATTGCTGCAAAATATCTGGCTGATATTTTGCAATATTGCTGCAAAATTGTTGGCTGATATTTTGCAATATTGCTTTTATAATTTTACAAAATATTGCTGGTTTTTTTTTAATGAAAAAGAAATTTTGTGGGCGAATAAAAAATTATTAATTAAATTTAAAAATATATTTTTATTTTTAATTCAGATATTAATTTGTTATAATTTATTTTTAATTATCATTTTATTATTAACATTTTATTATTTAATATCTGAAATTATACCTACCTTTTTATTTTATTAATTAATTTTATTAATCTATTTTTAAATTATACCTACATTTTTTTTCCTACACGATGAATAATGCTGGAAATGTAGTATCTGTAAAAATCACATAAATTAAATAATTTTTAAATTAAATTATACTCTTACCTAAAGGCTGAGGTGAGATTCGAACCTAGGACCTACCGCTTGGATGTATACGCATATAAAACGCTTAATCGATTCGACCACGCAGGCTTACGTTAAATTAAGTTTAAAATGAAGACTTTATAAGTATTTTAAATTTACTCTTGCTTTAGCAATAGAAACTGTTTTAATTAAGGATTTTTGAGGGAAATTTAAATTTCTTCTTAATCTTTTTAAATACATGTTAGTAAATGGCTGATTGGATAAATCAATGTTAGGAAAACACTTTAGTATAGGTAAATGGAATTAAAGAATTCTTACATACACAAATCAAACAAAATACAACTAAAATCGTAAAAATGGCTAACTCACGATCGTGGGATAACTATATAATACAAAATGCGGGAATCAAAAGAGCTAAATTGATAAATAATATCGATTTTATCAGTCTTCTCAAAAAGTTTAAAAGAAGTGACACATATAAAAGACATGAAAATCAAACAAACAGATATTCCGACGGTCAATCCGACAACACGTGACAATGATAATATGAATTGTTTGCATGTTATTTCAGCTTGCAATTTATTATAACAATTTTTAGGCGCTATTTGCAAGCAATTTGCTAGCAATATCTTTGACGCAATTTGCTAGCATATTTTAGGCGCTATTTGCAAGCAATTTGCTAGCAATATCTTTGGCGCAATTTGCTAGCAATTTTTAGGCGCTATTTGCAAGCAATTTGCTAGCAATATCTTTGGCGCAATTTGCTAGCAATTTTTAGGCGCTATTTGCAAGCAATTTGCTAGCAATATCTTTGGCGCAATTTGCTAGCAATTTTTAGGCGCTATTTGCAAGCAATTTGTTAGCAATATCTTTGGCGCAATTTGCTAGCAATTTTTAGGCGCTATTTGCAAGCAATTTGCTAGCAATATTTTTGGCGCAATTTGCTAGCAAATTTTTAGGCGCTATTTGCAAGCAATTTGCTAGCAATATTTTTGGCGCAATTTGCTAGCAAATTTTTAGGCGCTATTTGCAAGCAATTTGCTAGCAATATTTAGGCGCAATATGCTAGCAATTTTTAGGTGCTATTTGCAAGCAATTTGCTAGCAATATTTAGGCGCAATATGCTAGCAAATTTTTAGGCGCTATTTGCAAGCAATTTGCTAGCAATATTTTTGGCGCAATTTGCTAGCAATTTTTAGGCGCTATTTGCAAGCAGTTTGCTAGCAATTTTGAAGCACAATTTGCCAGCAATTTTTAAGCGCTATTTGCTAGCAACTTGCAAGCTATTTATGCACCGCTGTAGCAATTTTGCATATTGCGCCAAAATAGGCAGCAATTTGCAAGCAATATTGCAGCAATTGAAAATTGGTAGTCAAAAATGCTACTTGGGTTAATAGACCTATTAATTAAAAATTTGAATCTTATGCTATTGTTAAATTTAACACATTTTTATTATTATTAGTATTAAATAAGAAGGGATCTTAAATTGTTCTTAAATTGTAAAATTAATTGAGTTTACATTCTGAATTTGTTACTTGATTATACAATTACTCAATGAAGGCTTCTTCTTTGCAATTTTGCTTCAAAAGAAAAGATTTAGGAACTCTTTGTTTTCATTTGACATTAAAAGACATAGAAAGTTGTTTTAAAAACTAATCATTATTCTAAAATTAATCATTTTTTACATTATCTTTGTAAATATTATGTTTAATGCAAATAACTTTTTTAATGTGCATAATTTTTAATTCAACCGTGTGTATTGTAAAATAATTGAAATTGTATTAAGTAAACCTACTTTTCAAATTAATTATATTTTAATTTTCTATTTTCAAGTAAACACATTTTTTAATTTACCGTATCAACAATTTATGATTAGTAATATTATTGTAAATTATATAAACCTACTTAAATATCATAAAATGTTTTAAATGAAAATGAAGTTCTATTTCTAAGTTTATAGATTAAAAATTCTAAAACTTTCTAATATCTTTAAATAATATATAAAAATATAAAATATGGATAAGATTATTAGGGGGAAAATGTTATAGGGAATTTAACAAGGGGAGAGCCAACACTGACACTCACCACTTTGCACCATTTTTAATATACCTTTGGTCATAATTAGTTATACATCAGGACAAAATTTAAAATTGCATAACTCAGCTAATTTGGGGAAAATCGATTTTGAAAAATAAAAATTTCAGGTGATTTTATATGGCATCATCGCAAGTATCGTAACATATTATGCATTACAGTTAGGCAATCCATAATGTTCCCATAAGATTTACATTGTTAACCTTTATAATATAGTAATTAAACAAATTCGTTGTTCAAAATCGATTTTCTCCAAATTGGCTGAGCTGCGGAATTTTAAATTTTCACCTGATGTGTAACTAATTATGACTAAGAGTTATATTAAAAATGGTGCAAATTTGTGAGTGCTAGTGTTGGCTCTCCCCATTAAGATAAATTGGATTAAATTTTTTCATAAAATTTAAAAAGAAATAAAAATATATTTTTTGTTTAAATATTCTGCAAATTTGTAAACAAAAACAATAACAAAATTCTAATTGTCAAGGGGGTAGCTTTTGTTAATTAACAGGGCAGCAATTTAAAAATTCTTAAAAGCTACTTAAAATTTTAAAATACGATTATTTGAATTGAAAAAAGAATTGCATCGGTCAATGCAGAAACTGAATAAGTCCAATGCAGTTAGGTTTGAATAAATCAAACAATGATTTATTGTAAAAATACTAATCTTTTTGTTTTAACAAATTATTTATGTGTGTCGTTAGTGTAGAAGCAATACTTATTATTATGTACTTCATTTCTGCATAAATCACTAGCTACCTTAAATTAACGCGATAAATTTTTAAAACAAAGCTGGTGAAAAATAGATATAATGCACTTTCTACATTGACTTGTTAAATTAAACTGCTCATAGTGCAATTTATTCTTATTTAATAACCTATTTTGCAAGAAAGCCTTCCTTGATATTACACAGTGGCGTAGCTACCATAGGGCAAAGCGGTGCAGTGCACCGGGGCCCCGGAGGCCCTTGGGGGCCCCCTGAGCTGTTTTTCTTTTAATTTCTAATGCAAACATGTGGAAAAAGGGGGAGGAGGGGCCGATTTTTTTTTATGCACCGGGGCCCTTGTCCACCTAGCTACGCCACTGATATTACAACTAATTAATACTTCCTTAGCAATTTTGTAATTCTATTTTAATCTTTTTTTTTAACATATTAGTATTATATTTTAATAAATTACGAATTAAAGTAATATAATTAATAATGTATTTGAGCTTTCAACTGCAGATTCAATCATCATCATCATATAATACTAATTTATTTTCACGAATTAATAATTAACCAATTTAAATAATATTTTTTTAATATAAATTAAAATAAAATAAATTACCTGCATTGTACTTACTTACAATTAACACCTACGTACTGCTCTTATCTACTGATTTCATTTTGAAATATTTTAATTGAGATTATTTTATAGCTTTAACAATAAGTTAGTAAATCAATATTTCAAGTAAAATAATTTAGTTTTAATTAGACGTAAAATTATATAATTAGGAACTTTATGGTTTCTTTTATATTCCCTCTTCTTATAAAATGCACTTCAAAGTTGTTTTCCCCTACATAGACGGATTTCTTGTACGTGTATGTGTGTATCTATTTCCTCAATAGAAAAGAATCAACCGACTTGGTCCTTAGTGATTCATAAGAGGGGGTTAGAGGGGGCCCAAACTCCCTAGGTCCTTGTCCATATCTACCTCCATAGACATGCAAAACCATGTTCCTTTCGCTGTGAAAGGTTCGACACGCCACTGATTGTAAGATTTGCATTATTTGCAGTCAAACCAGTCGCATTTTCGTTAAAATTGCCTAATTATGGAACAGACACTACACCAAATGTTGCCAATTTGCCATCACTTTATGAACATAATTAAATTGTAAGCAATTTTCTATTTGCACCTTATGAAAGAAATCTGGCCACACGACAACAACAAAAATTTAAAAAATCTGTATTAGCGACATTTTAGGGTGATAGCATAAAAATATCAATTTTATGAAATGGTCAAGCAAACATTTAATTATTGTTGGACCACTTTATATGGTTTTAAGTATTAAAATCTTTTAGTACCTACTTGAAAAAGGATTAAAATTATACTATGCTTTGCATGATGAGTACTCATAAAGAATTTATAAAAATTATAACTATAATAAAGATTAATTTAATAGGGCAAGTTAATTAAATTAATGATTTTTCAAAAGAACTAAGAAATTTTAAATTTGTTATTTCCTTAAGAAGCAGAAAATTTCTTATTTTATGGATTCAATTTTGTATTCAAGTCAAACAATCCGAAGAAATAAAACAAGTAATTTTTGTATTTTCGAGGCGCAGAGGCTAGGTAGATAGTAGATTATTATTACCAATTATTTATGGACGAACACACAATACAAAATTTAGAAAATTAAAATGCAGTTCGTTAGGAAAAGTTAACTTTGATCAAACGTAGATTCAATAAATTGTAAATATCTAACTTTTCATTTTAACGCTGTCCTTAACGCCGCCACTGATAGTGAAATAAGAATTATTGCAGGAAAAATTGAGGGATAGCAAATTTAAAAATAAAAATGAAAGATTCCTACCTTTTTTTAGTTGTAAAACTCAAAACCATTTTCCATTTCCCTCCAGGACCGCGCAGGATTATTTTCTCACTACACTTAGCACTAAAATTTTAAATTATAAAATGTCGATTGCTGCCGAACCAATTTTTCACATTTATAAGAAAAGCAAGGTTTCAATAGAAATCCTTATATTATTTTCACAATGCATAGTATCGCACAACTTTTTCGTTTGCAGATTTCAAGTTTTTATCACTCACGTTTTTAAAATGAAAACTACTAAAACCTAATAAATAATTTTGAAAGAGTAAATTTATAAACCAACCGACAGCACATAAAACAAATTACAAGTGTACATGTTGGAACTTGATCGGTCTTTGTTTTTGTAATATAGTGACGTACAATGCCCATTAGTCACTACACATTCTAGGTTTAAAATTTAAAACCTATAGGTAAGTAAATTACAAATTTTTAAATAATTTTAACCAATAAAGAAACATTGATTTTTAAATACTATAAAAACAATTAAGACGATGAGGAAGGGGGGGGGGCAAAGGAGAGCTTGAGGGATGTGTAAGTTTCTCTGCAAAAGCAAAAGTTGGTTATATTTTTACTAAAAATTTTGACTTATCGAATGCTTTCTTTCTCACTATACATTTGGGAACCAGGTTCAAAAATTGTCTGAGGCCCTTAGCTTTTAATCACAACAAAGTTATGAAATTTCCATGGATTTACTTCTATTACTTTTGCTTGATAAAGAAAATTATTATAAATCCTCAAATTTAATCATGTCTATGCGAAGAAACAAATTCAACAAGGAAATCGAAGTAAAATATAATAAAAGGAAGAGAAATTTGGGCAGCTTGAATATATCAACATTTTTGACCTTAAAAATTCTCAATGAAACGCCTGCAGCGTTGATTTTTTAAAAATTTTAAATCATCAGAATGAAAATTTTTGGTTAATTAAGTTTTGATTAAATTCATTTCACTTTAGTTAGTCAGGGTTAGTAAATTGCTAAGGGATGTAAAATAATATTAATTTATATGCTCATAGTTTTTAACACTGCCAAAGAAACGACGTAGATGTTAGGAAATAACAGGCCCTAGGCCTCTGCTAGCAAAGAATTTTCTCGAGAATTACTGGAAGAAGAAAATTTCAAACAAATGAAAAATCGAAATCAAAATCAAATTTTAATCAAAAAAATGAAAACCAAAAATTTGCTTTCAAAATTAAAAAACTCCTAAAAACAAACGGAAACTTTGATTTGATTGGAAATAAAATTAAATGATAAACTTCTTGAAAATAAACAAAGAACTAAATAATTAATTATTTTATAATCAATTAAATAATTATCATTAATTAAATGATATTAATCTCTACAATTTGAACAATAAGGCAGGTGTATGTCGCTACCAGGACCGGACTGGCTCCTTTGGGGGTCCTCGGCTAGATATTGAGGAGGGGCCCCCTTACTAAGAGAGAAGATTTTTGAAAAACACATTTTTCGCTATTTTGAATACTTGGGAAAAGTTCACTTTTACCCCAAGTATAAACTACTATTTTTGAGGCCGCTCGCCGACCTAGCCAGTCCGGGCCTGGTCACTACCCTCCCCCTCCAAATCGAATTTGTTTTAAAAATGTGTGTCAAAGTGTCACAGAGTTATTCGCGAAATAGTTTTAAAAATTAAAAATAAGAAAAGGAAATATTGAACAATCATTTTATTAGAAAATCAAACAACCTAATTAAATTCTGACCATTATGAATTTCGAAAAATGCTATCAATTTAAACTCAAAACTATTCAAAAAAATTAAGCCAAGTAACTTCGTTTGCTGGTAGCTAATTTTGCTTTTATTATTTATTTTTTTTAATTAATTCCCAAAGTCAAAATTAGACGCTTTCATGAATATCAATATGTATTAAAAAAACAACAAAATTGAGTGGAACAAAAAATTTTAATAATTTTTTTATAAAAAAAAAACCAATACATCTTGAAATAAAAAATTAGCGACATGATGCCATAATAGCACCAACATTATCAAACTCAATCTTCTCATTAATGTTTTTCGTTTTAATATTCTCTTCTTGATTTGCAATGAAAATCAAACCACCTTCCTCTTCTTTCCATCCGTACTTCTTCACCCAGTGTTTCAGGGTAATATCATCAACATCTCCCAACAGTTGAGCCAAATTGGTCTTGTCGATTCTTTGGAAAGTAATTCCAACCACATGGCACACAAACTTACGAATTGAATCCAAAAATCCAACGATGCGTTGCGTCAACTCGGGCATAGACAAAACACGCTGCCAGAAAGCCTCAAAATCACACTGCTCCAAAATGTCGGCCAAATACATAATCTGATTTATCGGTTCTTCGGCAATCTAAAAGTGAACTTAATAATTTACAACAATCAACAACAAAATCAAATTTCTTACCTGTCTCTCGTTCAATAAGCACTTGCACAGAATGAAATCGGTGTGTGGGAAGTTCGTGAGGGCTTTAAGTAAAATTTGACTCGTAATGTCGATGTTGAAACTCCCAGGATTAACTTGGTACAATTTAAGCACGGCAAGATTGGCTTCCAAGTCGTACGCATTTTCACGAGATTGGATCTCCACGTAGCGCTCCAAAGTGGGTAAATTTTCGGGATTGTACCTGAGAATTAGAACTTTAAAATATTTCACCAAAGGTGACTTAAAAGTTACCTTTCGATTCCTAGAAGCTTGGTAGCAACAGTCTGTTTCATAGCTTCGGCCATGGTTAATTATATTATACAAAATGTGGGAACCAAACTCGTATGTAGACAGAAAATAATGTGAGGTTAGTTTGACACAAAGGTAAAGCAATGGAGGTAGCTTGTAGGTTGGTATCTTGGTGAAAATAAGATTAGGATATGTTCGGACTCGATTCGATAATTTGAAATTTTGGGTTTGAAGTATTTTGTAACTGAATCAACATGAATATTTAGTGATCCTTCAAATATTTCCAATATTTCTCCTAAACTATTGACAGGAATTATAGCACTGAAATTGATTATTATAAAAAATAATATTTTCAATCGTGAACGCACCCTTACGAGCTACCTAGAATTTGGTTATTTTCTCTTTAAGGGGTTACAATTATTAGTCATATTGTTAGTTGTCAAAAAATATCACGGTGTTCTCGAGTTTTGTGCCGTGAAATAAAATCCGAAATCATCCTTAATTTTGCAATACAATTATATAAAAATGGCTATGATTCCTGGAAATTTCGCCTTCGATGAATATGGTCGCCCATTTATCATAATCCGCGATCAAGAAAATCAAAAGCGATTGACAGGAATCGATGCGATAAAGGTAGGTTAGAAATTTGGTTTTGTTGTCCTTATATGGAAGAAAATGGACAGCAAACGTGTTTTGATTTTTCTTCTTTTTGGGCGATTCTCAACGCCGTTTGTGTCGAAAATAGTAAAAATTAACGTAGTTTTTTGAAAATGTTTAGACCCACATCCTGGCGGCCCAACAAATTGCCGCTATCTTGAAGACTTCCTTGGGTCCTAAAGGTTTGGATAAGATGTTGGTGTCACCTGATGGTGACGTCATGGTAACCAACGATGGTGCTACAATCTTGAAAAATATGGAAGTTGTTCACGAAATCGGTAAACTGTTGGTTCAACTCTCTCAATCTCAGGATGACGAAATCGGGGATGGAACCACCGGAGTTGTGGTATTGGCTGGTGCTTTGTTGGAGCAAGCCACCGCCCTTCTAGATCATGGAATCCACCCCATCAGAATTGCTGATGGTTACGAATTAGCTTGTCAAAAGGCGGTGGAACACTTGGAAAAAATAGCGGATTTGTTCCCTTATTCCAAAGAAAATTTGGAACCTTTAATCAAAGTCGCTATGACCACTTTGGGCTCCAAAATTATCAACAAATGTCACAGACAGATGGCCGAAATTGCTGTGAAAGCAGTTCTCGCTGTTGCAAACTTAGAAACCAAAGATGTTAATTTTGAACTTATCAAAGTTGAAGGAAAGGTAAATTTTTGTTTAAAAGTTTGTCTATTGGATGGTAATCTTTGTTTCGCAGGTTGGTGGACGTTTGGAAGACACCACACTCGTTAAAGGTGTGATCATCGACAAAACCATGTCACATTCACAGATGCCCAAGGAATTACACGATGTGAAACTTGCAATTCTGACGTGTGCATTTGAACCTCCCAAGCCGAAGACCACCCACAAATTGGACGTTACCAGCGTAGAATCCTACAAAGAACTTAGACAATACGAACAGGATAAATTTACAGAAATGGTAAACGTTTTGATTCTCACTTTTATTATATTTAAAATTTTTTTTTAATTCCAATTATTAAACATTTTCTGATATTTTCCTATAATTTTGGCTTTCATTTCTTACTGTTTTTGTATTTTTTTCTATTTTAACTTTTATTGTCTAGGTAAAAATGCTCTAAAATAATTATTTTAGACCATCTTTACATTTATTTACAATTCTTGATTGAGAAAGCAATAAATAAGAAAAGGACACATTCTAAATTATAAATGTTCCCCTCTTTTCACTTCAATTTTGTTTAATTGTAGGTAGATCGTGTAAAAGCTGCCGGAGCAACATTAGCAATCTGCCAGTGGGGATTTGATGATGAAGCCAATCACTTACTGCTTCAAAAGGAATTGCCTGCTGTTAGATGGGTAAGTTTTCAACTTTATCATTCCCTTTTACCCTAATAATAAAATTTTTGATGTTCAGGTTGGTGGACCCGAAATAGAACTGATTGCAATTGCAACTGGAGGTCGTATTGTACCTAGATTTGAGGAGTTGACTCCTGCCAAGCTAGGAAGTGCTGGTTTAGTACGTGAAATTGCATTCGGCACAACAAAGGACCGCATGTTGGTTATCGAAGATTGCTCCAATTCAAAGGCTGTGACCATTTTGGTTCGTGGTGGAAACGAAATGTTGGTGGCCGAGGCTAAGAGAAGTTTACACGACGCCCTTTGTGTCGTCAGGAGTTTAGTTCAGGTAATTCAAACTTGCACATTTTTATGTGAATCGAATCAGCACACTTGTGCTTTTTTTCTTAGGAACCACGTGTTGTATATGGAGGAGGTGCTGCTGAAATTGCTTGCAGTTTGAAGGTGGCTGCCGAAGCAGACCAATTGGCTTCACTCGAACAGTACGCATTTAGAGCTTTTGCAGAAGCACTTGAAAGCATTCCTTTAGCTTTAGCCGATAATAGTGGTCTTTCTGCTATCCATGCTTTGGCAGATGTTAAGGTGAGTTGAAATTCTCAAGCATCAAATTTGTTTTAATAACTTTCTTTTAGTCGAAACAAGTCAGCTCTGGTAATTCGGCTCTAGGAATAGATTGCATGCAAACCGGTAATCCCAATATGAAGGAACAGCACGTAATTGAATCTCTAAAATCCAAGCGTCAACAGTTAATTTTGGCAACTCAATTAGTTAAAATGATATTGAAAATTGATGATGTTCGTTCACCTGCGAATAATTAGAGCTTTTTAAAATATGTATTATGAGGTTGAACCTAGCCAGATGGAAATGGGAGCATGAAGGATTATTATTTTCAAGTATTACGTGGCTTTTTGCATTTCTAAGTTCAACTCCTTTTTTACATTTCACCCAATGATTTGTAGTTATGTTCTTATTACTAATGTATTAATTTATATGCCTTATGAAACTTTTTAATACAGACCAGTTTAAGCGAAAATTTGTTTATGCTATCCAGACCTTAACATTTTAAAATATTCTTATTTTGTAGTTGGTAGTAATTAAAATAAGTGTTTATTCGGATCCAAGTTTTAAAATAAATTTATAGAATAGTACACTTTTATTATTTTTAGGGTAAGTTTTATTTATTTTTTATCAATTCGTGTCGAAATAGTAAATTTTAGCTTCGCAGCCGGTGTCCGCATCGCTTTAGTTCTAAAGAGCGTCCTTGACCGTATAGTTCAAACATACCACGTGAAAGGCATCTTTTAGTTCCAACGTTTTGACAATGAATAATTGTGAAACGTCATAAATAAATAATAACTTGTGATTATAAAAATCTTATCAAAATATTAGTAATGTTAACTTCTTAACATAGTAGTGACCAGTGAGTTATTTATATGGGGGGCGTAGCATCGTATTCATGATAAATTAACCTAAAAAAATTAACGTCTTACAAAAGTAACAATTTTTTTATTTTGTAAGGAGTAGAAAAGCTTTGTTCAGTTATGAATAACCAACAAAATTATGGGACGATGTCCTCTGCTCAAGAAGTAGATTTCGAAGGAAGAGATTCGCCGGAATTTAATAGTTTATGTGATAGCATAAGTACCAACATTTATATCATTAATGCAAGTTGGAAAACATTGGATAACGCTTTAAAATGCATAGGAACAGGCCGAGATAACAGAGGACTTCGAAATAAAATGTAAGTATTTCCCAAAATTATATTAACCAGTGACGTATCCAGCATTTTTCTGAAGGGCTACGTAATATAATTATTCTAAAATTATAACTTTATACCTTTAATTGCATATAGCATTAGATAGGCAAAACCTCCTGATTAAAGGAGGTGTATAATATACTATTTTGTAAGCTTTTTTCCCTCCTAAATAGATGGTGTTATTAATTTTCTCTCCTAGTAAATTTACGATATTTAAAAATAGTAACCCCGAATCGGTAGCGCCATCTGCAAATGGGGTAGAAAATTAACGCCAACGATATACCGGAAAGAAAAGCATACACATAAATTTGGATAGCATTTTCTATGTTTACATCATCTCATCTTTGGTTTTAAGTTAGTTTTTCGGTTTTACAATTTAAAATCTTTTAATGCTTTCGGCCCCCTCTCTCCTTTTTTTGAAACCTAGATGCGCCGCGCGAAATATTCAAAATTTTGAAATACAAAAGATAAATTTTTTTAAAGATCAAATTGACTGCTTCTTCATTCGAAAAGAATGCGAATATTGCAATTTTAAACTAAAGGGGGGGGGTAGTTGTTAAGGAGATAAAATATAAAAATTTTGGAACTACTACCATGTAAATTTACTACCATTAAACCATCAAGTTTTTAATTATTTTAGACACGTAACGCAGCTTAGCACAAATCAAATTATAGCTGTGACTCCACAAGATTTAAACAAACTTAAAGTTCTTGTACGCAAAGGAAAAAAATCAAGAGAACTACAGGTGACAAAACTAACAGAAAATTTTACGGAAGCAATGTCCCGTTATCACTCAATGCAGAAAGTAATACCGAGTTCAATTTGATTACAATATTTAACGTAAAAAAATTTCAGTTAGTAGCAGATAAAATGAAAGCAAATCTCTTAACCATGGCAACCGAAAGCTCTTCTGTTGAAGAGGCCGGTGTACAAGAACAAATACAACTCACAAAAGAGCTCGCGTTCGAGCAAGATCTCTTGTTGGATAGGGAAGAACGTATAAGACAAATTGAAGCGGATGTTATCGACGTTAACCAAATTATGAGGGAATTGAGTGCTTTGGTTCAAGAACAAGGGGAGAATATTGGTAAAGAACAAGTTCAAATTATTCGTTAAATTTTTTATAATTCTGTTGGTTTACAGATACAATCGAAAACAGTATTGACAGGGCAGCAACCAATGTGGAGGATGGCGTCTCTGAGCTAGTGAAAGCATCTCAGTATCAGAATAAGCGTAGGCGAAAGTTATTTATATTAGTAATTATAGCTTTAATTGTTATATCGATACTCGTTGCAGTTTTAGTGACGTCGTTAAAAAAATAAATAATTCTTACCATTCTTGTATAATACCACTTATATAAATATAACAAGTATTAAATTTTATTAAGAACACATTTTGTTACAATTTTGCCATGTAATAAGCTTTATGTATTACTTAAATATTTTTAATAATTTTATGTATGTTATTGCTCATTAAAGTTTTTTACTTCATTACCCTGGCCTTTTATTATTATTATTTGCTACACTACAACTTGAGATGGACTTCACAAAGATGAAATCAATGTTCATTTTTGAGTGGACTTGTAACGTAAATTTTAAAGTTGAAACTTTAATCTATGGTTGAAACCATAGAATAAAAGATTACAATAGAAGGGAAACTTCCATGTTTGCGTTGCGCCCCCTGGGTGTCATGGGTCAACTAAATCTGACTATTTTTCACTATTATAATTTATTAATCGTCTTACAATTCCAACTTATAGGATATTCTATGATTTATGTTATGTTATTGTTTACTTTTCTAAATAACTATTGAAACAGCGCCATCTTAAGAAAATCCGACAACTAAAATACCATTA
Organism: Rhagonycha lutea; assembly: GCA_958510855.1. Taxonomy (NCBI): domain Eukaryota; kingdom Metazoa; phylum Arthropoda; class Insecta; order Coleoptera; family Cantharidae; genus Rhagonycha; species Rhagonycha lutea. The sequence continues at coordinate 1,381,380 of OY294040.1, read as the reverse complement.
AAATCAGGGTCTAATATTTTCCTATGAAGTTTCTACACCGTGGTTGAAACCAGCTTTGCTAATGAAGAGAGCAAGGGCGGATCCAGGATTTTTTTCTGGGGGGGGGGGCACAAAGGGGCGGACGGGCAAAAAAGTCAACAATAACTGTTATCATATCACACAAAAATATACCGTCTGGGGGGGGGGCACGTGCCCCCGTGCCCACCCCCTGGATCCGCTACTGGAAGAGAGGGTGGTTTGACCTATTTGTGTTCCATCCATTTATAGCGTCCATGTTCTCATTTATTGTGCAATTGAACTAAAATGAAAAGATATTAGGATGGACTAAAATAACATCAAGGAAGTACATCTGCAATTATTACCTCCCATAAATTAAAATTGTTGTTTCCATAACTTGAGGTGATATTTTGATTTGTACAAACTTCAAACTCAATTAGTAATATTTTCTTCAAAATTATAGCCGTTTACTTGGAGGTTTGGGGTATTTTTAGAATAGCTGGACAAGAAAAGCAATCCAGTTGTTGACAGTATTATAATTAGTTGGGAAAGTATGAAGAACAAGTTTTGACACTTGAATTTATCTGCAATTCATCCAGTTATTGGTTTTATTAATATTATTGCTAATGGATAAACTGTAAATAAGTCCGACTGCAACGCTACTGAACCCCAACTATCTTGCATATACAGTCATCAACTATGGCCTGCACTCATATTATACATCCACCAATAAATTAATAATTATGTAGTTTTTAAAAAAATTAAAGTTATTTTTGAGGGTAGTAGACGTCACTTTTCATTTTAAAAATGTTTAGGTTAAAATTTAGTTAATTCCTTTACAATTTGAAATTCAAAAATTAAATTAACAAGAAATGAAGCCATATAAACGAATTCATAAACCTATACGCTACTGTGAGGATTACTATATCGGACGATGGTTTGGAAGAACCAGCAAAGCGATAGGTTCCCTATGCAAGGATATTCAATCTATTTGGTTTAGAGAACCCCAATTTCCAGCCAGTGTACGAATTTTGTTTTCTGTCTTACTGATTTGGATTCTTTTGCTTCCACTGTTATATCTGTTGGTAAGATATACCTCATGATTTTCTTTTTGCAAAGTTTTATAAAACGATTTTCTAAAGATCCCTCCATTGATGACCATCGCCAGTATTTACCTTTTAAAATGCGAAGAAATTCCAATATTTACAGAACTACCTCCTATTCCAGTTGCCCAAAAACAAGTGATAGTGAAAATAGCAAAGGAATTATTTAAGAAAGCAACCTTTAAGGTTTCCATGCTTGTAACGTTGTACGATTACATACAGACGTTTAGGGCTTTAGGTGGATTTAACAGTCTTAACTTACACACTTGGTAATTTCAATTATTGTACACATTGTAACGAATTAAAGAACTTTTTGCTACCGTCATTTTTTAATATTGGAGGCTAAGTCGGTGGAGGAATCTTCATTTTTGTCCGATGAAATTTTTTCATGTTGGTTGACGAGTTCTCGGTGAATCCCCCCTTCGTGAATCTGCTCCTTGTAGATTTTTAACCTGTTGTGCCACTCCTGATTTTGCGGAATCCTTTTAATACTTGTTCCTGCCAACATCACTATTTTATCGTTACATAAAGTAAGATATTTCCTAACTGGTTACATAAATAGCTATTGTTGATCGCTGTCTACTTATTTATTTCTGTCACTGATGAGTTTCTTCTTCGACTCAACCTCTCTCATATTGAAAATATAAATCCTCCCTCCAGCTACTCTTTGCCTTTTCTCCAACCAAATTAATGGTTTTTTAGGGGTCAATGAAAGCTTATGATGTCTCTGGGCGCAACTCTGATTAGAACTACGGTTTCCCGCTCCCTAATTATTTGCCTGTGCATGCTTTACACTTCACTAATGTTTTATTTCTTAAAATCCAGTCTAATTTAAGTTTTCACCTACATCTAATCGAATTAGTCTTTAATAGGATTAAGGTGTGAAAATTAAAACTTTTTGTATTATGTAGAAGTTAACGATCGACAATGTAAATATTTGTTTAAATAATATAACCTTACGTTTTTTAAACCATGTTAATCAATAAAAAATTTTTTAATGTGTAATTAAAATCAGTGGGCGTACATTGGCCACGCAATAGCAATCTAATCTTTTATTTAATGAATAAGATAAATATTTATACACGGTTAGTAATGGAAATGACTACACAATACGTAAGGTGCTTGTAAAAAATGAATAACCATCCACCTACATTTCGAGCCTTTACTTGTTATTTTTGCCATAAACTCATCGATAATGATACAGAATTTGTAAGTAGATACTTTTACGATTTTAAAACTTTCCAAAGAATTTGAGACCATTTTAGGGACACAATTCAAATTGTGGTTCGGTTTTGGAACCGTGCCCTAATAAATGTGGATTATATGTACCCAGAAAAATGAGATCAGCTCATTTGAGGGAATGCAAAAACATAAAATTAGTTCCAAAGTCAAGAGCAAGCTATTCTGGCAGCACTGATGAAACGTACAATTACAATACAAATTCTTTAGGTAAAAATTTACCCTTTTGACCAACAAGTAAATTAAAGTTTTTGTCATCACAGACAGGACGAAAACAAAACATGGGGCCTTCCAAATTCCTGTAGTTTTACCCCCTAATTTGGATCAAATGTACAAACAATTGGCTCAAAATTTTGCAATTTTAAAAAACAAGCAACAAGAACTGGCTTATGTACAAAATAATAGTCAACTGCAAACCAAAATGCTACTGGATAAACTATATTTTCAAAACCAAATTTTAACCGAATGGAGAAAAACGGTGGACATGCAAATGAAAAATGTAAAGAAAGACATTCACACACTGCAATCCTATCAATTGGATAGACAAAATATAGCTTCGCATTCGAATCTACTAAAATTAGAATCAAATTTCAGTTCATTAAACCAACAATTGCATCACAACCAAATAGAAAATCGTGAAATATTCAACGATTTTCAAACAAAGTTAAAGGAATTTAACGATCGCTTTGTACAAGAAAATGCGGTGGTTGGAGCTCTCTGGAATGATCACAAATTGAACATCAATAACTTGGTTGACAAAACAGAAATCCTTGGTAAAGTTCAAAGTGAGTTTAAAAATAAACAAAGTTCGTTGAATTTCGATCTCAAAAGTGTGACTCAAATATCGGGAGAAACGTCCGATAAAGTGGAGATACAACAAAGGTTGCTTGGCGAAATGAAGAAAGAGTTGAATCAGCTAAAAACGGATTATAAAAGTTTGGAAGATTCGAGTACGAGCGAATTGTCGAAACAGTTTTTGCAATTTCCAGGTACGTGAGGAATATTTTTCAAAAACCACAAGGTTCGAAGTATTTTTTTAGGGAGGCTTTTGTGGAAGATTAACAATTTTCAAACAAAAATGGAAAACGCTAAGGAGAACGACACATTTTTGAAAAGTCCTATATTTTACACGCACGATTTTGGATATAAAGTTAGGGTACGTCCAAATATCGTTTAAAATAACTTTAAAACTAATCAAAAATATTCCACAGTTGCATCTTTACTTAAATGGAATTAAAAAATGGAAAGGACGACACGCAATTATATGCATCCACGTTTTGAAAGGCGAATACGACTTACTCCTGAAGTGGCCATGTTTCATCGAAGGAACTGTTATCCTGAGGGACTTATACAACCATTCTAATGTAAGCTTTGAATTTGTCTTACATGGGGTGGATTTTTAACTTAATTTTATTTTTAGCCCGTAGATTTTTCCAAATACATTTTGGCAAAACGACATTCTGGGGATGAAGAAGACGAGGAACCTCAAGAATCGTCTACTCAATATATTTTCATACCACATACCACACTTACAAAACAAAATTTTTTACGAGAAAATACAATATTTATTGAAATACAAATAATTTCCACAAACAGAAGCAAAGATGAAACAGAATTATAATTAAAATTGTTTGTACGTTTTACTGACTTATCGATTTGAAACTTGAGTTATTTTCTATGTTATTATTTCTTGGTATTTTAGTTTCTTTTTTTTCTGTAAAAAAATATTTGTTTTAGCAAATAAAAGATCGGGTTTAGTTCACATTAAGAACCAAGCTTTTTATAATTTCTTGGGATATACTTTTATGAATAATTACCTCTAGGGAAAAGGCTTTTCTCTAAAATGGTAACAGGAGATTCAAACGTTAACGTCCAAAAAATGGAAAACAGCATACAAAATGTGTAATCTCCCCAAAACGAATGGAACTATGGAAATAAAGGGTTACAATTTATTAAAATATCCTATTCGCTGGGTGCGGAGTGCATAGTGGGGGTATTAAAAACGACGCCAGCGTCCGCTGCGGACAAATTGTGCAAAAAAGGTGGCCAGATGTCACGCACCCAGCGAATAAGATTGCTGATGGCTTATGAAGTTATTTGAATTTTATTATGTTCACTGAAACATTTGTTAAAATACCCACACGAATTAAATTATCCACATAAGCTGGTGTTGCACGTTGCCCTTCAACCACCGTCATAATTGCAATATGGGTGATGTACATACTGTAAGTCAAACGTCCTATTACTCCAAAAATGGGCAAGGAAAGAAAAATGTTGATGTAACCTGAAAATGAAACTTAGAACGAAGTTTTCTGTTACAAATCCAAACCTCCAAATCCACGTGCGCACGCAAAAATTATCCAACTCACACAAATACTCCATCCTACTCTTGATAAACTGAAGAAGGCAGCAATATGAGCAATTGTGAATTTGTATTTGACAAAGTGGATATACAAATACATAATGAAGACCATTGACGTTAATGATACAATCCATAACAAGACCACCAAGATCTGGAAGAAATCAAAATTAGATTTTGGCCACCTTTTAGGAAAAAAAACTACTTTATTTATTCTAATTGGTTTATTCTTGGTCTTAAACATGATATATCCCAGAAGAAGACCGACCAGCCAAGGCCCCATCCGGACTTGTGTGGCGTTATAGATGTATTTGTAATATTTGTTTTGTAACCTTCAAAAAAAGAAATGGTAGAGGTATAAAATAATGTTGGAAGACATTTTTTAGTTTGAAACTAAAAACTCACTCTATAGAAGCCATGTTGATTTGATGGTAATACGTAGCCTGGACGGTTAATCCAATAGAAACGAGTATTAACAAAAATATTGCAGTGACAGTAGTTTTTGGCCATTTCATTATTGGAATAAATAGTAGTGGTGAAAACACGTAGAGCTGAGTATCGACTGCTAAGTACCAAGACTGCAAAACACACTAAAACAGCCAAACTGAAACCCAAATGAGTCTGAGGTTGATTTTTTTACCACTCGAGTTGGATGTACATAATTTTGGACGTACAGCAAGGTGGACCACCAATTATTTTTGCAACTTTGAACTAACGTCAAGTCGACGATATTCCAATAAGGACCTGAACCTAGATGGATAAAAACGTACATGTAAACCAATACGATTGCACCCAACGATGGAGTGATTCTAAAATGGAATAAAATTATTAACTTTTAAATAAAGTTGGGTTTTAGGAGGAAAATTAATCATCGATGTTAGTTTCTTCTTTTTGCCCAGTATTGGGTACACTTTAAAAAAAATACAACAAAGGATAATAAGTTAAATCATTTGGATTTTTTCTGTGGAATTTTTCCGTTACCGCACCTCAAGATGGATGTTATAAGTAGTACCTAATGAAACGATGGAAGTAGAAAATTGGTAAATTTATTTTTCTTCCTTTTTCTTGGGATAACATCATCACGTAAATTATTAAGCAACCACTGATCACAAAAAAGGAATCCACCGAAGCAAACGAACCCATGATTATCAAATTTTCTTCGTGTTTCATCCACTAGAATCGAAAAAGGCTTTGTTATAGAAAGGAATAAAATTTTATTGGAATTATTACTTCTAAAGCATACGCCGAATTAATCGACGTGCCAACATAGTTGCTCAAGAAACTATGGGACAAAATAATCCACGCCATGGTAATGGTACGAATCCCTCGTATACATGTAATTTTTAAGTCATCTTCGTCACTTTTTAACGATAGGAGTCGTATTCCGTTAGTGTAATATGAAAATGACATGAACAAGTTGAACCGTTTTTCTAAAATTAAAGAGAAATTACTAATACCTGAAGTTGTGATACAGTTTTTCTTACTTGTTTGTTTCTGAAAGAAGAAAATATCGTATAAAGTACTGAGAAGGCATATCAATCCAATCGCTCCAAAAACCATCCTGGAAATTTAAAGGATCCCAAATATTTGAGCTGATGAAGCTTATTTTTACTTACATGACTATTCTGTCCTCTTTCGGAACTTTCAATTTCTCTATCGTTGTGCACAATTTATCATAAAATGTTAGATGTATATTACTGTCGAAACGTTTCTCTGCGTAATCCCATAACGATTGTAACTCCAATGCAGAACAATTTGATGGGAAACATGCATCGTATTTCATGTCTGTTAGAAGCGTCATTTCGTACAATGAAGATTGTCCAAAGCCACGAATGTTCTTTTCACTCTAAAATAAAGAAATCCTGTAGAGGAAGGCTAATTTAAATGATCTAGTGCCCCTCCCCCAGAACAAACTCCTCTCTCCATGATGGACCAAAGTGAGAAATATTTTTACTCACTAATTTATTTTCGATACATTGCGATATCGCTTCATTAGGTGTCACTATGGATGTACAATATTGGCCTTTAATGTGGCTTCCATTTCGAACTACGTCGATATCCAAACATTCATCGTAATTTCCCACCATGTACAAGTTTCCTGTTAGCAATCCAGGCTGGAATTTAGCAGACGAATCGAACACTGAATTAATCGAAAAAATAAAGAAATGTATCTTTTAATAAAAGTTTATTTGGTGTTATAATACTTTTAGAAGCCCACATTTTGGGAACCTTCAAATCCGAATGATAAATTTTCAACTGTTTAATGCATTCGGTTTCGTTTTCACTAGAATCCAAAACATCGGTAACGTATTTATCCAACACATACAAAAACGCTTTCGTAATTTCGCTTCCGTTCACTTTAATAATAAGAGAAATTACAAAAAGTAATAGAATTTTCATTTTTAATGAAAGCACTTGTGATTGTTGCCCTAAAAAATGTATTACTTAATTCAAATTTTTACAACGCAAAGGCTTGGTTTGATAAGACAATAATTTTGTACTGTGCTATCATTTGAAGGTTTCTCTAATTAGGGAGCTTTCGTGTCTTTATTGGTTGGCTAGGTAATTTCGATATTGAAAATGATAACAAACAAAATAATAGTAAATACTAGTTATATTGTTTTGTAGTTGACTCGGTAATTAAAACAGTTCGCAATTATTTCGAAGAACTTGCAAAACATTTTTTTGTATAATTAAAATTTGAGATGACATATTTTTGGATAACCTTGGGAAAATTTCGTTTACAATATTTGAATTTTGGAATTTAAACACGTCACCCAATTTTTATATATAAATATTTTAAATATTTTCCTCAGTGCAATTGCCAGGCAACCACCTGATTAAAGAATCCATGAAATTCCGGCTCTTGATGCTGGAAATGAAGGCTAGTCGCCGTAAATATCAAGGGCCTTTGAGGAAACTGTAAAGTGGACTTAAGAAAGCCGGGAAGTTACAAAGCTTATTTCATTATTGTGGAAGTTAGTCAGAAAAAAGCAGTCTTTTTTATTTTGATAATTTAAAAAGAATTCTCCAGATCGAAGTCACATGGGAAATTTCACATTCTCTACTTGGCAAGTCCGCCCCTGCCCCCTCATCGATGAACGAAATACTTCGATTTCAAATCTAACAGATGTTAGCATTAAAATTGTAATTATCACAAAATTCTGTAGTGTGTGCTCGTATAAATTGAGTGTTTATTTTATAAATTTAAGTGGTTTTTAAATTTTAATTTATTGTGAAAGATCAGTAAAAATTGCAGCAATGGAAAACTTGAACGGGCTAGAAAATGCAGAGGTTGAGGAATATTTTAATGAAAATTATTTTACTAGGAAATTTGAGCTTGGAAAAAGTATCGCAAGAAGTCGTTCATCTGAACTTGAAAAAAGTGGGCAAGGAAACGTTGAGGTATATCAAAGAGTTTCTTTTTTCTCTTCCAAATTGTTTATTTGTAATTTTAGTCCACTACGAGACAGGAGAGAACGGAGATAGCGGCAAATTTATCAAGTGCCGTTGAAGTTATAGGGGCAAAAAATATTTATGAGGATGTAATAAGTGTTTGAAAATTTTCAATTTTTAGTTTTCCTAATTGCATTGCAATTTTAGTTACAAAGTGGAATGCATGGTGCCGATGAACAAAGAGCAGATCTCGAATTTACTGATGGTAACTTTGCATATAAAATGATCGAAAGGTACGTCGTTTTTTAATTTTTTTCTTTTTGTAATCATGAAAATCACCGAGATAAAGGCGGAGTTCGGTCTGGCACTTACATTGCTTTGAAGTGCTGACGATTCTACTTTGGGAGGTCGGTTTTGAAATTCTCAACGTTTGCGACAGCTTTTAAATCCGGATGCTTCTTTTTTCAAATTAGGCAGTGCAACAAAATCTGCTGAAAACTTTTTCTCTCCGATTTTTAGTTAATGTAACTCCAAATTTTTAAAGTAGGCATTATGTTTAGTTCTAGAATTATTGGTGAGTTGGAGAAAATTATTGAACATAAAAATAAGATGCTTATGGATTCGGAGGCAACAATAAAAGTGTTATTTACTCAGACTGCCATACTACAAAAGCAAGTCCTTCAGAGGTATAAATATTTAAATTAATCTTAGATTTTTAAATTCACGCAAATCTCTTTAGTAACTTAGAAAAGTGTGACTACATGATCGAGGATTTAGAAAGTGTTAGTAGCTTATTAGGAAGAATGGACAGGCTTGCCGGGTCGGTACAAGTCGAAACAGAAGTTACACTTTGGGAAAAGGAAAAAAGGAAAACAAATGCGCTTATGGATAATTTAACAGTGAGTCTGATGTAATGATAACCAATAATTGACTTACATATTTAATATTTAGGAATACTTTGGTAAAACTATCCAAGAAATTTTTTCGAAAAATTATAGAAACTTAAGTAATATGCCTATTTTTACAATGCTTATGAGTGATAACGTTAGTATCTTGCACAAACAGTTTTTGGAACATTACACCGAACTTTATTCTCGTGGCCAAATTAATGCTAATAATATAGAAGGCTTGTATGATGAGTTCTTCCGGTAAGATCTTTTTTTTTCTTAATTTATCTGCTTCTCTTCGATAAAGCTTACTTTTCTCGTGATACTCATTATAAAATTATCTAATGGATGTAATTTTCGTATTTGTTATGGTTTTGCAGCGCTTCGAGTGTAAGGTCATGGTACACTTTTCTCATAGCTTTTATAATGAGTTCAATCATTTAAATTATAAAATTTTACATTATGATAATTTGATAAGAACAAAAATGAGCATGGTAGTAGACCTTTTCGGACGTTGGCAGATAGAATTTTGTATGCAACACGGGTGAAAATGCATTTTTACATTGGTTGTATATAAATATTAAATAATTAATTTTTTAACCACTTCTACATAGTATATAATTTTTTAGTATAAAATATGATGTTCAAAGAGATATTACACAACTTAGCGAAAGAGCGAGTAAGTATCCTACAGTTTTTCCTTAAGGGTTAGAGTTATAGTTGAACTGGGGGGGGGGGGGGTACGGAAAATTAAAACTATGTTATTATTTTTCGATATAATTTTTGAGCATTTCCAATAATAAATGTTAGAGTTAGGATGGTACGCTTTCCAATATTTAAAATTACCTAGTTGATGTACCAAATCTTAATAAAATCATTTTTAGACAGTCTTTTCCGTAACTTAATGCGGCTAAATCGTGTCATAAACGAATACAATTCAGACAACGAATACGAAGTTGAAAATCACAATCCAAACGCAGATATTAACAATAATGACGAAAATGATCAATGAATAATGAAATAAAAAAGGACTATGAAAATATCTCGTATTACAATATTTAAATCAACTTTCCTTAAATGTACTATAGATAAAAGTAAAATAAATACTTTTAAAACGCACATGTTTGCTATTTCTGATAATAACAATTTCATGTAGATGTTCAAAGTGTAATCAATTTTTGCAAATAAAAATCTATCCGCTCGTGAAATTTATGAAATAAAACTATTTCTTTTATAAAATCAAATACCTACTAGTCAAGAAGTAATTTTTTGTTCAAATAAATAACCATGGAAAAGACAAATTCGGAAAATGATACTAATGGTCAAAATTGTAACCAGGCATTACAGTCAAGCAACGAAACTTCCATGAATCCCGATATTCATTTAATAAACGATGAAGAAAGCAGCATAATTTTGACCGTTCAAAAGTAAGTAATTTTGAGATTACAAATTCGGATGTTTTCCATATTTCCTGCTCTTTACTTGTAGTGATAAGATAGCCGAATTAAAAAATGTTGAAAGTTATCTGGACGAAGAACTTTCAGAAACAGCAAAAACAATTAAGGCGATGTTCATTCAGTTTACTGCTCTACAACGTCACACTCTTCGAAGGTTCCATTTTGCATTTGAATTATTCGCATTTTAACAAAACTTTCTTTCAGACACCTTAAAATATCCAAAACAATGATCAAGGATTTGGATGACCTTCTTGAATTTTTAAATGATGAAACGTTCCCTTCTTATGAAAATATTAGAGAGGAGCTGCAACTTTGGAGAGATGAACTTGAAAAAGTTTACGAGCAAATACTAAACCTAAAGGTAAATGTAGGGGGTATTTTGTAAATAAACTATTTTAAAGAGCTCTGTAGCTCGATTCCTAGTAAAAATCGATTTTCCAATCGTGGTTTGTACGTTAAAATTAGTTATTACTCAAAAACCGCCAAAGTACGAATCTACTTGAACAAGTTTTATAAAAGGAGGAAATTAACTCATTTCAATTCGATTTAAAAGCCACAGTAATTTTTATTTAAGAAAGAAGTCCTGTAAAGAGGTAGAGGTAATTTTATTCATAGTGGTTGGGAGTGGCTAATGTGCATAAACTAATATTCGTAATTTCGGTTCTATGTTTGTGTCAAAGGTTCTCCCTCCACATTTGCCACAACCACTATGAATAAAATTACCTCTACTTTATCAGACAAATTTCAAAATAGCTTTTTTCTCATTTCAGACATATTTTCTGAACGCTATAAATCGAGCAGAAGTTTCGGATTATTCCATGATTACAAACACACCTTTATTTATCACGAGCTTAAAGAATACTAGAAGCATTTTACATGGCAATTTTGAACACGCCTACAAGTATCTTTCAGATATTTATATAATACAAGAATGGACAATAAGATCATTGAAAGGTGTAATACAGCAGTAAGTTTCATTTACGAATAATAACGCATCTTTGAACATATTTAATCTGTTAGGCATGAAGTGACTTCACGTTTAATTTCAAAACTATCAGAAGTTCTTCCGGTAACACGTAAGTGCCCTCAAAATTTGATTTATTAATCTTTAAAACTTTTCCACTATCTAGGTCAGTTAAATATTAATCCTGCAATTCACCACAGTTATCAAGTAATTCCACCTTTAAATAATTTTGCAAATCGGTCTAATAATTTAAATGTTATTCCCGAAGAAAATTCTTCTTCACAATCAGATAACGAAGATGTTGAAAGACAAAATTAACGTATTGTTAATTATAAGTTTTAAAAGATTTTAATTCCAAAAGAATATTTAAATTAAATATTAAAGGCTTCAATAAAATAAAATTTTTAAATTAGATGTTATATTTACTAATAATTACATAATATAATTAATAATCCCTAACTCACTCCTATTTTCCTTCCTTTGAATTATCACCCTCGCCCCTCTCTTCTGTTTTTATTTCTACAACTTTCTCACTTCTTTCTTCATTTTCCTCCAACAAACCTTCTTCGTTGGTAAAGTTTCCACCCTCCCCCGCAATAATCTTTCTTTCAAATTCTTGAAGAGCTTCCTTTTCGGCCAAATCAATTTTGCTCATCATTTCTGAGCGTTTTTGAACTTGGTACTCTTTTCTAGCTTCTTCCAGAAGTACGTTGTGTATAAAATTTTTGTTCGATGATCTGTCGGGTAACAAAGAAGGGAAAGGGTTACCTTTAAGTTCTAAAACCGACTTTATGTATCGTCCTGGATACTCTCGTGGAGCAGGTAGAAGACGGGTAACAGAACTTGTATAATTTTCGTACCTTGGGACTAACACTTTAAACAATTTATGTACGAGTTGTTTTTCTTCGAGCCAGAAAGTTGCAGCGTCCATCGTTTCTCGATGACAGTCACCGTATCGCATCGCATCTGAGATCAGCTAAAATTTAAATTATTATGGTAAGAATTGCGGTGTCGGTTAGTTTTCTACTTACTCTTTCAGTGTACATTCGGGCTTCATCAGCTCTGGGATAGTTTAATTCAATTCTTTCGTGTTTAATTAGCGCGGTTACGGTTTTCCTCAACTTCTTCAGTCTACCTAGGGGACCTTCGGGATTACGAAATTTACGCAACCTGGGATTAACTGTAATTTTTAACTGCGATATCAATTTGGAAACTTCGGCTTGATTCATTTTGGATTTTGGGTAATAGTTAAAAACAAAATAAATGAGGTTAGGTTAAACATGCGACGTTTGGTGGCTCAAGTACCGTACAATATGCATATACAGGGTGTTATCAAAACTTTATTTTTGCTCTTAAAAGCATTTTTCTAAATTTCCACCTTCACATGGCCATAGCTCCGAAAATATTGATTTTTCAGTAAAAATGGTTTAGTGCTTTTTTAAAGAGCGTGAAATAATCTACAAAGTAAACCTTTTACAGTATTATTTGGATAATGTACCTACTTTAGCAACGTAATTTGTCAAAACATTGTAATTAATTTTCTTATGATTATTCTAACGTGCTTCGTGGTAATTATAATAAAATTTCGTTTAATTACATAGCCAGGATTTTTAAAGCATATCAGGAAGACAAAGATTGACATTTCGTTTAAGAGCAGGGCAATACAACCAAGTGATACTGATGATGGATCTACCTGGTCACTTTGAATTGTCCATTAAAGATTTAATAATTGACTAAACCATTGAAATTGTCAGCTGTTTTGCTAATGACATTAATTAAGAAGGGAGGCCATAAAAGCCAATGATATTTAGGATAAATTACACGTCTCAAATATAAAAAAAAATTAAATCAAAAATATATTGCTTTATTTCTTAAATAATAAAATATAAATTAAAAAAAAAACTATTGGTAATTGCTATTATTTCTTACTAATTTGCATTTGACGCTTTTTTGTATGCTTCTTTATTTTAGTCTTGCGTTTTTCTGCTTTTTCAGATTTAACCAGATGCTTTCTCGCTTTCTTTTCTTCCAGAGTTTCATGTTTCGATCTTGCAGAATTAACAAACTTGGAGGTTTTCGTTCCATCAGAATCTTCATCGTCATTGTCTTCATCTGAATCGCTTTCCTCTTTATCGCTTAAAATTTCCGGTTTCACAGCAGCTCCACTTAAATTCTTTTTCAACCCAATTATCGTTCTGTACATAATGTCATTATCATCTCCAATTTCAGTCTTTTTCCTGTCTCTTTCGAAATCCAGGACGTCGTCCAATTTTCTTGGAATATATGCATGTTTGAATACTTCTTCCGACACCTAAACAAAAAGAAAGATAAATAAGACAATAATTACCTTTAAAATATTGCTTACCTGTTCGGCATTCGTAAGAGGTGCCTTTGATTCGGCAATTTCGGATAATTTATCCAAGCATTCCTCCATATTTTCTTCGGTAATCGTTAAATCCGTGACGAAATCAAATAATTCCTTAACGGTCAAAGTTGCAACACCTTTTTTTAAAAAGAAGTCTGTAACATTGGTGCAGTCTATCCTTAAAAACTCTAAAGCAAATGGATGATCGTGTTCCACCGATTGAGATACATCAATAATGTAAACTAAGCCGTTGAAATACAAAATGTTGTATTCTGACAAATCGGAATGTATCAATTTACTAACATTGTACATTCTCCACATCATAACACACAGCTCTCTGTAAATCTTACGAGCACTAGAGATACTCAAATTCGCATCTATAAGTTTCGGTGCCGGCCATCCGTCTTGACCGATAAATTCCATCACCAAAATATGTGAACGTAAGATAATGGGTTGTGGCACTCGAATTCCACCTCTGTGCATTCGAGAGAGATTCCTCATTTCTTTTTCGGCCCACGTTTTTATCTTCTTAAAATTGTTTCCTTGACTGTAAGCGTTTCGAAAACGAAACTCTCCTTCTACATACTTCTTACGATTCCTGAACCTCAGTTGCGACGTCATGAAGATTTTAATGGCGACATCGAAATCGTTCAAACGGGACGCATGATACACATTAGCCTCCTTGCCGGTAGAAACGCAGCCGTTGATTTCATGAATGAAACCCTTGTTAAAAAAACTGGATAAAATGACTTTACCACGACGATCTAAAACTTGCTCGGTCGTTGCACGATCAGATTTATCTTTAATTTTAAGACGACTTTCATCATCTTCTCGTTGTTTCTTGAACATCAGATTTGTAACGTGGCCAGGTAAGTCAACGGTGCAATTCTCCAAACGAACCTTTTTCACCACTTGCATATCGGCTGTCATTTTACCAACCTTTGCTAATACCATTTCGAAGTCCTCGTCATAAAAATCGTCGTTTTCTTCTTCTTCCGTTTCATCGCTATAATCACCACCGCTGTCGTTCTCATCTTGATCTAGCTCTTTTTGAGGTTCGCCGATTTCGTCGGCATCACCAAATAATTCGTCTTCCGGAATAGTCACGGGATTGTTCATCTTGAATAATTAAATAAGAAAAATTTAAAACTCCAAAAACTGAAAATACACATAAGAAACACGTGTGAATTTTGAGGTTAAAGTAAACCAACAAAGAACAAACGTCACTGAAACCAACATAAACGTCAAAATAAATTAGTTGAATATTTTAATAAGAGAGGGCGCTTCGTAATTTTAGTGCCTTCCAGAATTTTATATTTAAAAGCAGGGCCTCATTTAGGAATAATTTTTAGTTAGTAAGTAATTAAGTATAACTTAATTAAGCCTTATTGGCTGACTTCTTTTTCTATTTCAATTCTTTTTATGGTCTTCAAGCCAAATATCCGAATCGTTTCGTGAACTTTTTGATAATTTCAAAAATAAAAAAATAAATCGTCTACCGTATGATGGGGCAACATTGGCCCTTTAAGGACAACATTGGCCCTTTAAGGACAACATTGGCCCACCTGACAAAAAATGTTTGTTTGTAGTATAGAGATCGTAAACAACACAACAACACAAAGTTAGTAATTAGGTTATTTATCAAGATTTTTCAATTTAATTATAATCCGGTGGTCTGTGACGAATGAATAACCAAGATAAGGCAACATTCGTCCAGATATTGGGGCAACATTGGCCCAAGCTAAAATCAATTTAAATTTTGATAAAGAAAGTGAGACATATTCTGATTTGGAAGAAGTGATAGAAGTGGTCCAAGAAAACTCGAAATTGAAGATAAATCCCAATGGATTAAGCATTGGCGACTTTGTTGTGGTTTTGTTTAACGAAAATAAATACCCTGACAAAGTTATTGACAAAATACCAGAACCAGAACCCATAATGGTTTCCAAAAGAAATCAATATAAAGTCCCGGAGCTCGATAATTATGTTTGAGCTCCAGTTATTTTTTGGGAAAGAAATGGAAAATTATATAGGAAGAAGATTGCGTTTAAATTAAAAATATTTGTTTTTTACTATTTTTTAAAAAACTAGGTAGGTACCTATTTAGCATATTAAATACATTTTAAATGTATTTTGTATTTAAAATACTTTACTAAATTACATTTTGTCGTCATTTAATTAAATATTTTAAAAATTTTAAATTTTCCGCTAAATTTCCACGAGTTGTAAAATTTAAAAATATTTTAAATGCGCAGGTCTAACTTTATGATCCATTTGGTGTATGCGTGTATGGCACGTATTTGATGGCACAGACCTCTTAGTCCTTAGTGTATGGTAATATAATAATGTGAAATATTGTGGAAAATATTGAATTTCGATTTGTGATAACTGTTATAATTAATTACTTACGATGAACTGATACTCTACTAAACCTAGACTATTTTACCTAGACCATTTTACCGTTGATTGAAGAACTTAATAAGACACGCAGCCTTACGAACAAAAACGTGTCGTAAAAAAATGGGTCGAGATGTAGGTGACGTTAGCGTTGATTGGTAGAATAGAATAATTATAAATATTCCGTCAATCAACGCCGAAGGAATATTTCTTGAACCAGCAAGAGGTTCGCTGTCCGATGCACAATTTGAGCGCTTGGTGTTTTTGAAAAGGAACAACAATTACGTAAAATATAATTTAATTTAACAGGGCTGTATATACGGGATGGTTTTGGGGGTTCCCCCCATGGGAGCGGGAGATTAAAAAAAGGGTCTAAATAATTGTTTTTGGTGTAAGAACCCCTCCCATGGCATAGAAAAAACTTTTTTCGGAGAAAACCCTCCCCATAACAAATATCTAGCTACGGCCCTGTATTTTAAATACAATTGAATTTTAGTATTTTTGAGTATTTTTCAAATGTATTTTGTAATTGTATTTAAATACTCGACTTTCAATTATTTTGTATTTCTATTTCAAATACAAAAAAAAAGTATTTTGCCCAGCCCTGATCTTAGGGCCTAGAACTTTTCATTATTTTTCCTGTGTTTATTACAACAGAATTAATATTTTCATACAATTTCACGATGTTTGAACAAAATTTAATTTTTATCAAAAAAATTAAATCAAAAATTGCGCTCAAATCAAAATAACTCAAAATCTAAGGCATCTTAGGGCTTAGAATTTTTTCATTATTTTTCCTGTGTTTATTCCAACAGAATTAATATTTTCATACAATTTCACGATGTTTGAACAAAATTTAATTTTTATCAAAAAAATTAAATCAAAAATTGCGCTCAAATCAAAATAACTCCAAATCTAAGGCATCTTAGGGCTTAGAATTTTTTCATTATTTTTCCTGTGTTTATTACAACAGAATTAATATTTTCATACAATTTCAGGATGTTTTAACAAAATTTAATTTTTATCAAAAAATGTAAATAAAAAATTGCGCTCAAATCAAAATAACTCAAAATCTAAGGCATCTTAGGGCTTAGAATTTTTTCATTATTTTTCCTGTGTTTATTCCAACAGAATTAATATTTTCATACAATTTCACGATGTTTGAACAAAATTTAATTTTTATCAAAAAAATTAAATCAAAAATTGCGCTCAAATCAAAATAACTCCAAATCTAAGGCATCTTAGGGCTTAGAATTTTTTCATTATTTTTCCTGTGTTTATTACAACAGAATTAATATTTTCATACAATTTCACGATGTTTGAACAAAATTTAATTTTTATCAAAAAATTTAAATCAAAAATTGCACTCAAATCAAAATAACTCGTAATCTAAGGTATCTTAGGGCTTAGAATTTTTTCATTATTTTTCCTGTGTTTATTACAACAGAATTAATATTTTCATACAATTTCACGATGTTTGAACAAAATTTAATTTTTATCAAAAAATTTAAATCAAAAATTGCACTCAAATCAAAATAACTCGTAATCTAAGGTATCTTAGGGCTTAGAATTTTTTCATTATTTTTTCCTGTGTTTATTACAACAGAATTAATATTTTCATACAATTTCACGATGTTTGAACAAAATTTAATTTTTATCAAAAAATGTAAATCAAAAATTGCGCTCAAATCAAAATAACTCAAAATCTAAGGCATCTTAGGGCTTAGAATTTTTTCATTATTTTTCCTGTGTTTATTCCAACAGAATTAATATTTTCATACAATTTCACGATGTTTGAACAAAATTTAATTTTTATCAAAAAATTTAAATCAAAAATTGCGCTCAAATCAAAATAACTCAAAATCTAAGGCATCTTAGGGCTTAGAATTTTTTCATTATTTTTCCTGTGTTTATTCCAACAGAATTAATATTTTCATACAATTTCACGATGCTTGAACAAAATTTAATTTTTATCAAAAAATTTAAATCAAAAATTGCGCTCAAATCAAAATAACTCCAAATCTAAGGCATCTTAGGGCTTAGAATTTTTTCATTATTTTTCCTGTGTTTATTACAACAGAATTAATATTTTCATACAATTTCAGGATGTTTGAACAAAATTTAATTTTTATCAAAAAATGTAAATCAAAAATTGCGCTCAAATCAAAATAACTCCAAATCTAAGGCATCTTAGGGCTTAGAATTTTTTCATTATTTTTCCTGTGTTTATTACAACAGAATTAATATTTTCATACAATTTCAGGATGTTTGAACAAAATTTAATTTTTATCTAAAATTTAAATCAAAAATTGCACTCAAATCAAAATAACTTGTAATCTAAGGTATCTTAGGGCTTAGAATTTTTTCATTATTTTTCCTGTGTTTATTACAACAGAATTAATATTTTCATACAATTTCAGGATGTTTGAACAAAATTTAATTTTTATCAAAAAATGTAAATCAAAAATTGCGCTCAAATCAAAATAACTCAAAATCTAAGGCATCTTAGGGCTTAGAATTTTTTCATTATTTTTCCTGTGTTTATTCCAACAGAATTAATATTTTCATACAATTTTACGATGTTTGAACAAAATTTAATTTTTATCAAAAAATTTAAATCAAAAATTGCACTCAAATCAAAATAACTCGTAATCTAAGGTATCTTAGGGCTTAGAATTTTTTCATTATTTTTCCTGTGTTTATTACAATAGAATTAATATTTTCATACAATTTCACGATGTTTGAACAAAATTTAATTTTTATCAAAAAATTTAAATCAAAAATTACACTAAAATCAAAATAACTCGTAATCTAAGGTATCTTAGGGCTTAGAATTTTTTCATTATTTTTCCTGTGTTTATTACAACAGAATTAATATTTTCATACAATTTCACGATGTTTGAACAAAATTTAATTTTTATCAAAAAATTTAAATCAAAAATTACACTAAAATCAAAATAACTCGTAATCTAAGGTATCTTAGGGCTTAGAATTTTTTCATTATTTTTCCTGTGTTTATTACAACAGAATTAATATTTTCATACAATTTCAGGATGTTTGAACAAAATTTAATTTTTATCAAAAAATTTAAAGCAAAAATTGCGCTCAAATCAAAATAACTCTAAATCTAAGGCATCTAGGGCTTAGAATTTTTTCGTTATTTTTCCTGTGCTTATTAAACAGGAATTTAATTAATAATAATTAAATTTTCCATATTTTGAGACCCCTTGATTTACGAGGCCCTAAGCGCGCGCCTCTTGCTAAATTTTCATTGAATGAAATGAATATAGTAATTATAATAATTATTAGAGTACTAATAAGTAAGTATTTTTTCACCAAGCATCATTCAACGTTCTAAGTCTAATCGAACTCTAATCTCTAGATAAAAAAATATTCTTGGAAACTTTCTAATTAAAACTAAAGAAAAAAAATAACGTGAGAATGTTTATTTTCAGTAAAACATTTCCACTTTAAAAAATGGAATACAGAAAATGTTATAAATGAGTCAAAATTCAGTTTTATCCCTTTTATCAAGTTGTTGTACCTCGGAGGCCAGTCGTGATTTTCAGTAGAGGAACGTTTGATTATTTTCCAATTTTTTTGGGTTGTGAATAAAAATGATCTTATATTGTAATCTGTAAGTAAATTTTTAAATTTATTTTGGGATGTGTATTTTGTATTTTTTTTTAACATTTCTTAATTTTTTTTACTTTTTTTTTGTAATTGGTGTAGTATTTAAATTCATTATTTTCTAATAAACCAAATTAAAATTAAATTCACAATTCTTTTATTATTTTCACTAGAGAAAAGTTTATTAAGTGTGAATTCTTTGAAAATTCTTTGAAGAAATATTGAAAACAAAGTTTGTTTAATTAATTTTTTATTTAAAAATAACCCATACAAAGGTCGAATTTAATATAAATTATTTTATCATTTGGGCAGTAATTCATAGAATTTTTCTCTATTCAAATTTACAAATATGAAACTTAATATTTTTCAATATTTCTTATAATTAACTTATAATAAACACAATAACTTGTGTTTGCGTTCATTGTTAACCAAATTTATTGTAAAATGTCAAAGTAACTTGTTGGAAATTATTGGTTTTCAAGCAAAAAAATTTGTTTAAATGCGCTATCTTGCATTTTATTAGTGGGTTTTTAACAGAAATTAAAGAACAAAATATCAAGTGTTAGGTATCTGCTTTAGAAGCAGAATAAAAATCTCTACAAATTGATACCATTTTCATTCTTATCCGTTATGTTGGGAAACAGGAATTAGATAAAAATCAATTTCCCATGTTAATTTCCTATGTTCACATCGGCGCCCGGTCATCCTGTATATATTATTTTAGTCTTTATAAGTTAACACTATAATATGTATTTATTTAAATTTTTACATTCCTTTAACTGTAATTTGCAATATTAATATCACTGATAACAAAACTACTCGAAGTATTTTTTGTTCCGCCAAATTTATCTTTTGCATTTTAAGTTTATTCATTAATGTTCATTTTGTTCAATAATGAAAAGTAAGTATGCTTGGTTGGTATGCTGTATGTTACTGTGATATTAACTAAGTCATAGTTATAGAATAAACCATTAAGGGCCGATTTCATAATACTTTTAACGAGTCGTTAAAAATAACAGTGGATTGCTATTGGCTTGTTAGAGTGAACGGACGTTTTCTATTGCTTAGCAACGATCTTTTAGTTAAGTCTCCATTAACGTTTTGATTATGAAATCGGCCTTAATGCTGTAAAATATCAATTCAAATAAAACTAATTAATTTCGTCGTCACAGATAAAGTTTTGTATGCAACTCGTCGAAGAATGCATTATTATCGCACTTAGTTGTAAATTTTGTTTTGCACGATTCATTTCCTTATTTGCGTTGCATAATGGAAAAAAGGAAATGTCATGCACGTAATTGATATAGGTAGTACTTGTGTAATTCATATTAATAATTATTACTTATCTATGTCAAGTTCAATACATTTCCAATAAATTTTATCTAACTAAGATAAAAAAACAATACTAATAGTGAAAATTTATTAATTTCAGTTATTTAATGATTCCATAAATTAATTCCAAAATGTTTATCAAGTTCATATTTTTAATTTCGGTATTTTCGCAAGTTTATGCCCAAGAAGAGCTAGTCGATTATTATGAAAAACTGATAAAATCAGAAATAAAGAAATCATCTGAATATCGGTTTCCTAAAGATGCGAGCGAATATAAACCCAGAAATGTACACTCTAAAGGTAATCCATTTTCCTAATAATCCAAACTATGAAGAACTAACTTTAAATTATTTCAGATTTTGGCCAAGTTGACTTTGTCGTTATAGGAGCTGGTTCAGCAGGTGCTGTAGTTGCTAGTCGACTTTCTGAGATAAGCGAATGGAATGTATTGCTATTGGAAGCCGGAAAAGACGAAACAAATTTTACCAAAATACCATCCATGGTTAACTATGTTGAAAACTCAGAATACAATTGGGGTTTTAATAGTACTCCCCAAAAAACTTGTTGTTTAAGTAATTTTTTTAACTTGGGTCATCTTCATTTCACATAAATAAATTTATTGTTGTTTTTAGTGTACAAAGGAGTTTGCCCTTTCCCAAGAGGAAAATCGTTAGGTGGGACTAGCGCTATCAATTGGTTAATATATAGTAGGGGTAATAAGGCCGATTACGATAAATGGGCGGAAGACGGAAATACTGGATGGGCTTATAAAGATGTTCTTCCTTACTTTATTAAATCTGAACAATCTCACATTGATGGCGATAAAGAGTACCATGGCTTGAACGGAAGCTTAAACATCAATTACCCCAATCCGATTGATATGAAAACGCGTGTTTTTTTGGAAGCAAATGAAGAGTTGGGAGTTCGGATATTAGATTATAACGGAAAAGATCAATCGGGTGCGAGTCTCACACAGTACAATACAGTTAAAGGTAAAAGAGACAGCTCTAATCGAGCGTTTCTAAAACGAGCACAAGGAAGAAAAAATTTACAAATATTAACCGAGAGTTACGTAACAAAAATTTTAATTTGTAATGAAACTAATCGAGCATACGGAGTTATATTTTCACATAAAAATGTTAAATACACTGTTGCAGTCAGAAAAGAAGTTATATTATCGGCGGGAGTTGTAGGTTCGCCACAAATATTGATGTTATCTGGTATTGGTCCAAAAAAGCATTTGATAAAACATGGCATAAATGTGATCAAGGATCTGTCTGTAGGAGAAAATTTGCACAACCAACCAAGTTTTTTTAATAATTTATTTTTAACTACTCACGTCAGCCCATTTCCTAACTTACGAGAATCTATCAAACATTATTTAAATGGTACAGGTCCTTTAACATTGGTGAGCGGTATTGAAGCATTAGCATTCTATCAACTACAATTACATAAGTCAAGTGCTCCAGATTTTGAGGTTCTCATGATTCCATCAGTACTTCCAATCATCTCGGATTTGGAACCATTTCATATTAACAGGATTTCTGACCTTATAGTCGTATTATTGCATCCCAAAAGTAGAGGAAAAATTTATTTAAAATCTAATAATCCATTTGAATATCCCATCATAGAATCATCGTGTTTAGACGACCCAGAAAATGAAGACATTGAAAAATTATATGAAGGTGTGAAAGTTATACTCAAACTTTTGAAAACAGATGCGTTCAAGAAATTAAATTCTGCTTTGATACCGTTCCCACCATGTGTGGCACACCATCCGATGTCATCCAAAGAATATTGGATGTGTAATATTAGACAAACTGTTAAGAATCTTAACCATGGAGCAGGAACATGCAAGATGGGTTCAGATCCTGCCAAAGGAGCAGTTGTTGATCATAGATTACGAGTTTACGGAATAAAGAATTTGAGGATTGCTGATGCAAGTATTATTCCGGCACCTGTTTCAGGTCATACGAATGCACCTACTATGATGATTGGTGAAAGATTGGCTGACTTTATTAAAGATGAAAATAACTGTAAATAATAATAGAAAACAGTAATTTTGTAGGGAAATATGGTCTATTATTTGTATACAACAATAAAATTGTATTATTTTCTCATTAATTTATTTTACTTTTTCATTAGTTCACTTTACAGCTTAACGTGGAATCGGAACCACGGCATAATTCGGAAGTAGGTGAAATTGCAACTCGATATCGTTAGGCCCACAATACAACTCATTTATCTTTCCGCCAAACTACGTACACTGAATTAAAAGTGAAACTATGAAACCTGGTCTATCCAGATTGAAGAATGTAGGAGCCAGAAATTTGACTCGGCTACGCCTCGTTGATATAAACGCCTACTATTAATTTTTTGTTTAATTGTTTTTTTTTGTTTTAATTTTTGAACAACTTAGTTATTGTTTTTACTATTTTCTAATGAAAAATTAACATTAACCCTGTGACATGTTATTATTGTTACGTAAAACAATGTGGAACGTTTTGAAAATTCGCTTCTGCTCGGATTCCGGTTAACTGCTAAATTAAATAACTGGCTTTAGCGAACATCTGTGTCCTTTTCGCGTTTGCATCCCTAGGGAATGCTTAAAACTAAACTCGAAGAAAAAGGAAAATAGGTAATCCTTATCGATTAAAAGGTTTCGTTATATTCTTAACTGTAAAATTGACTTCGTAATATGAACAGATTTTTCAAAAATGAAAATTCGAGCAAAAAACATTACACTTACTAATTAATTTTGTACAAGCGAAACCCAATTACCAGAGCGATTTTCGTTAAATTTTCCCCTAACTTTTACAGGGAGGTGTTGAACCAATTTACCAGAGAGGGTGTGATAATTGAGGATTAAACAATTAAGTTTGTTACATGATACTTGTAATACACACGTGGTTCGAATGTAAAAAAAATTATTTTAAAAGTTTTTATTTCATTTTATACAAAACGAAAAATAAATATAACAGTGCTTCCTAATATTTATTGTTTTACTGCTGATGAATACCATGAAATGTACATACACACATATTGCTTTTTTAAAGCAAAAAACTACAAGCAATCACAAAAAAACTAAGTATCCAGGACATGATTCAAGTAAGCGATATAACAAATAGCTAAGCGTAAAATTTCAATTTTGGATAATTTTTTATCAGGTGGTAAAGTTGGTAAAAGTTTTCTTAATTCTGCAAAAGCAACGTTAAATGCTTCCACTCGAATTCTTTCTCTTGTTGCGTGTGCCGTTCTGTATTTTTGTGTCGCTCGTCGGCGACGTCTTCTTTCTTCTCTGCTTAAATTCGCCATGTCATTTCTTTCTCTAAAAAGTTAGTTTCGTTTTAATATTATTGCAATTTAACAATATTTTCTAAGTTTTAAATGTTTTATGTAAACTAAAATAATTATTAAACTGTTGCTTCGCCAAATGTAACCAAATAATTTTGATTTCGTCAAAGGAACATTAAGGGTGGGTTGTACCACCGTCGGTTAAACCTCGTTCAACTTTGAACTCAGTTCAAGAACGGTTCAACCAATCAACATGGCGAAATACGAGGTTTTTAACCATGCTGATGGTTGAACTGAGTTCAAAGTTGAACGAGGTTTAACCGACGTTGGTACAACCCGCCCTAAGTAGAACGAAATTTAGGGTTTTAGGTTTCCCCGAATTGAATATTTTCTTAAGTTTGTTTTTAAGCGTCGTTCCTTTGAACAAGTCGAAGAAAGTAAGCAATTGCAGCGTTATTCTTTGATTATCTAGGTTCACAATGACATAATCGAGTTGAAAAGTCTAAATACACATGCTAGAAATGAATTGCTATCTAATAATACAGTGATAAGTTCATAAAGAGGCTCAGTCGCATTTAGTGCATGTACTGAAACACAGATGGCGTTAGTGGCTGTAAGATTTATATTGTTCCCGAAAATTTATTTATAAAAATGTATTTTATACAGTTTACTTTTGAATGGATATCTCACAATCATTTTAAATCGATAACTTGTAATTTATTTAAAATAATTCATAACATAAAAAGTTTGTAGGTAATGAAATCATTTACAATTTAATTGTTAGGCATTCTTCCTTAAAATCCAATCGTGTGTAAGTTATTCGCATAAAGTAAAGCAAATAACACGCATATCCTTTTATGACATTATTTGCACAGTAATGTAGCTTCTAGTCTAAAATTATATATCAATTATTGTTTTACTTAAAATTTTATAGGCTATATTGTTTTTATTTTTTATAAATGAAAAAAGTTAATTTGAAATGTTAATTTTTGCAATATTTTGCATTTTGCTTCCCTTTACCGTTTGTCTTTCCTTCAAAATTTTGAAGTAAAATTAGGTTGACCAAATTTGATCAATTTCCACTTCTTGTGGGTTAGTTAGGAAAATCCACTCGATTTCGATCGGCTTTTTTAAAATTTACTTATTATAATTTGCAAATTGCTTAGATATCTCTAAATAAAAAGATAAAATAGTGCACGCAAAAATATAAGTTATCAAATCGATTTGAAAAGATGTATTTTAAATGTGATCGTAACATGCATAACAATTTTATGGACGACATGTGTCACGCTATGCACCAACATCAATATTCAAATAAATGTCTTGGTTGATTCATAAATTTAAATTTTGAAGGAAAATGTCGAGGAAATGATGGAATGATCAATCGCACTTGTATTAAATAAATGTTTAAGGCCATTCGTGCTTATATTTTTTAATGTAAGAGTCGCTTTGAAATGATCCACGTACCTTCTTCTGTGCACTCCGTTAGTGTTACACGAAGTAATAGTTTGCAGAACTTCCCGACTATCTGACAAGCTCATGGTGACATATTTAAAGGAATTGCAACTGAAAATGTTTCAAATTAGTTCATAATTTTCAAACAGAAACAAAGAAAATATTAATCCAAAATAACTCTTTCTATTCTTTTCCAAATATTTTTCTTGTAACAATTGGAACATATGCGTATTTATTTTATCGTTTATAAGGTTAATAAGGAAGGGAAAATCCCGAAACTGGCGTAAATTTACTTTATATGATCCCCGAGAGACCAATGCAAACCCCCTGGGTGTTCATGATGCACGTGGTCTAACTTATCGCCCCCGAATTATTCTATTATCAATCATATAAACAACAAAATAACTAAATTATAATCACACGCTTGGTGGAAACAATGACACAAAATTTGATTTCGAAATAATTATGTTATAAGAAGAACGAAGGATCACTTTTTCCTGTGGGTGACGACAACAATTTAAATTGATGGTTTAATTATTTAGAGTGACATCATATCAGTTTCAAATTTGCCATAAAACCGATTGAGTTTTTGGCAATAAAATATGAAACATTGCAGATTGTAAATTTTATTTTGGAAGGGTACGGCTTCCTCAATATTTCATAAATATTTTACATCAAATACCCACAAATTTCGATCACATTTATAATTCCATTTGTATTTGCTGCTCTTTTTAGTAAAACGACTAAAAAAATTACATCTTTTTATTTTTAAAAAGGACCGCATATTATTCTGGTTTAGAAAAATTCAAAAAAAAAAGTTAAAAAAGCGTTATGGAAGTTGAATACAAAAAGAAACATTTATAATAGGTAACTAACAAAATGTTACAATAATTTTCGTAAAAATTTTGACTAAACCCAACTTACTTTGAATTGCAATTTTACTAAACACTCACTTTATCAACTATTAGATAAAATAGATTCTTATCAACTGATGAAAACAGCGGGATAAAATTTGCCAGCATCCCTTTCGGATCCAGAAGGACCTCCCCTGCACCAATCTGGAATCCTCATCTTGTGGCTCCTCCTGAAATCAATATCCACATTGTTAAATTATGAAATTTATATAAATGGAGTTACCTACAAAAAGTTACTGGGTAAAAATAAGGAAAACTTGTTTAAAAAAAATCAAAACCTTGAAAAGTATGTTTCCAGTAAATTTTCACATTTTCTTCATGAAAATGAAAGTGTGATAAACTCAAGCTTTGTTGTCATGGAAATTTAATGTGAAATTTGTATCCAAGGTACTTGTTGATGTCAATTTTCACTTGACACACCTCATGTGTATCAAGAGAAATTTTTATTTTAGCAAAAATTAAGTGTAGATTCAAAATTTTGGAAAAGTTTCAAGCAGAAAGGTTTCCTCATATCGAGTTGCAAAATTAATATTTTGTTGTTCTTTTAGTTGGAAAATTATGGCTTATCATTTCAGCGCAAATCAGGTATCTAAAGAGTAATAATTTTAAAGTTAAATTAATTGGAAAACTTATAATCATAAGGTAAGCTTTACATTAAGTTAATTTTAAAATTGTGTTTGTTATTTTCTTACATCCGTTTAATTTCTTCGAGTTGTTAAATCGATACTATTAAATTTATGCGATCAAGTTTTGGAAATACATTTAAAAAATTGTTATAATAAAGATTGTAAATTTTGCCTTACATTTTAAAATTTAAATTTGTCGTGGTTTTTTACCCAAAATCAATCATTTTTTTTGTTTTATTACACGAATATTATAATAATAGCACAAAAAATTACTTTTTTGCATTTTTGCTATATAAATCAGCTATTATTATACGGAATAATATGAAAATTCTGATCCTAATCTAAGATTTTTTAAAATAAATCTATAGAAATCTTCAGATTCTTTCAGCCAACATTTTATCAATTTCTAGTTCGAAATGAATGCATAAATAGAATAATATTTTTCAATGAATTAAGCTCATGTTTCATGGGTACATGGCAACCCATAGAATTTTTTTCCAGCGGGCAGAGGGGGTAGATGAAAATCAAAATATCAATTTTTAAAATAAACGTTAACATAAAAATATAATAATAATATTAAAAAGAACTGAATCCATAAACAATAAATTTTCTTCTTCTTGTAGAATAAAATTTGGAAAATTAAACACTAATTTCATATTTCTTGGAACTATTTTATATTAAATTAATTATCTTAATTATCTTTATATTAATTAATTCTTTATGAAGACTCATCACGCAAAAAACTGGAAAATTTATGCTTTAGACCATTTTCAAGTGTTAAAAGATATTTTTGTGTTACATGAGCATCCAATGCTTCATAAATTGTAATATATTAGAAATATTTACTTAAAATTTAAAGAAAATGATACATTTTCAAGCCGAAATTTTATCATGTACCTTGTACCTATCAATTTCATTAATTTTTTCTGATTTCTTCAATTAAACGGTTAGAATGGCAATTTATTACCGTTACATCGTGCCGAAGCAAATAGTTAATTAAAAATTGACATGAAATTTTACCTTTATGTCGTGCTTCAAATTCTATCTTTTCAGGGTTAACAAACCAACATCCCTTAATCGTTAATTTAAATCTTCTAATTATTTATTTCAACAGTAATAAAATTTTATTTTAAAGCACTCGAACTATTGGCTAGATGAAGAATGTCCAATTTTTTATTTTATTTAATTTTATGATTTTAGTTCCAATCTTTCCCTGACCTTATTTTAATTTTCAAATTTTACCTTCCCAATTAATTTTCATCCGTTTAAAGATTTCAAACTTAAATTTTCTTTATTTAATCTTTTCCATCAGGATTATTTTTCATCTCCTAACCTTGTCTATTTATTCTTATTTATTTTTAATTAATAACAGACCAATTCATTCATTTTATATTATTTTATTTATTTCAAACTTATATTTCTCATAATAACAGGATGTCCATCTTATCTATGCCAATCCACAATATCGCAAAGTGGGATATATTTAAGTTATATGCGGCACGAAATACAGAATTTTTCCTAATACTCCAAATATTTGCTAGAAAACTGAAAATAGTTGAAAACTTTTAAGCAATTAAATTCATAATTAGTTAAAAAATTCTGAAACTTTCCAACTATATCAAATTGCACATGCAAATTCTCCAAAAATAGTAAAAAACTTTTACGCACCTCTCTGTGCTCTCAAGAGTTTCGGGATGAAAAAGGACAAAAAGCACATTTTATTTAAAAACTCTGAATCTTCCTTGATATTATACTAATATAAATTTTACATCTATACATAAAAAATAATGGAAAAATTAAAATTATTAAACATTTCCTCATAGTTTATAAATTACCTCTAAATGTGCATTTTAACCCCATGAAACTCACCCCCTGGACAACTAGAATTTTTATAGTATTTTTGCTGTCTTTAGAAGTCTATAATATTAGAAAAATTATAAATTTCAGAATATTTTGATATAAAATATATTTCCCAAAGAAAAATGTAATTAAACCCAGCATTAACTCCAATTTATTTGAAATTTGGGCAAGTTAAAGCTTTAAAATTAAAATTTTACGATTCTTTGGATTGTATTTTAAATAATAAAAGAAAATTCATCATCATTTGCGAACTTTCTGAGAAAATAAATAATCATTTGCTGATTTGTTCGTTATTGAATGAAAATTAACTTTTTAACCCCCCCCCCCCGAAAGCCATTCCCTTCACAATTAAAATTGTTTTTTGTTGCTTGTGCTGTTTTTGTAATAACGGTTCTGCGGAATCTTTAAACAAAATATGCTGTTCATCCCTCCCTGAAACAACCCTCTAGAACATCCAGGAGTGCGTAAATTGACAATACTATTTTTGGTGGATTTATAGGTGCAATATTAATTTAATATTATTAGAAAGCGTCAGAATTTAAAAAAATTAAAAATAACCCCTAGGCTTAGAATTTTTTCACTATTTTTCATTGTTTCTAGCAAATATTTGGAGAAGGAATACAGATTTATAGAATTTATACCATTGTGCGCCGTCGGCGTCGGTCCGGCCCTACAAAATAATCTTTTTTCTTTATTTCTTTTTCAAACAATTACGAACTATTTAACCCATCATAAAAATGTTCAAATTTAAATTTCAAAAATTAACATTTTTGTTCCTTCCACGCTATAGCCAATTTTTTAATGTATGAGATATTTATAAATGAGTGATAATTTAAGCCATTACAAATTCAACCACTTAAATTTGTCAAATTGAACTTTAAATGGCGTTTCGTTAGTTTAGATGGCTTTAAATGGATTTTTTTTCACTAGAGGGGGGGGGGGTAAATTGCTTCCTTTTATTTCTACATCAGTTGTTTTTTATTTGTGACTGTAATCCAAAATAATTCAGAATCATTCCACGCTGTCCTCTTACCCAAATTGAAATAGTATCTTATACCATTTTTATTTTCTAAATAAACCAAAATTATTTTTTGATTGATTAAATTTGTATTTACGTACCATCATATTTGAATTTCTTTTTGATAGGCCCATACAGATAAAATTTGTTAGCTAAACAAATCCTTTTACCTTAATTAACTTTTGGATTTATTGAAGCAGTGACAACAATACAGCAATTTTATTTAAAGTTTATTAATGACTTTAAAATTTGTTTGTGATTTACTTTAACTGCTAGAACGTAGCTTACCATGTAACTTGTAGTAGGTTAGTAAGTCATTTAAAACTAAATATAGATTACACTAAAATTGCATGATTATTTAAATCTCATAATTATGTATTAGTAGTATATAGTAGATAGAAAAGCAGGGGTTGAAGACAAATCGATTATTTTCGAATCAAGTTTTATATGAGAGCTAAACAGTAGTGGAGTTGATATATAAAGACCAAAGGAGTAATAAACACAAAGCCACAAAACCACCGCTACTTGTCAAATGCTTTTTAATCAATCACAAATTTGACTTTTTAATAATTATACCTATATGTATGTATACAAAGAAAATTACTCCTTTGCCATCAGAAGAGCAACAATGGAACTTTAAATTTTTATTAAAATTTCGATTTGACAAGGCATCTACATATTTACGCATTGTACGGTATGTAATCTTAGATTATTTTATTTTGCACACTCCCAAAATTTTGCTATTCTTTTTACCACTTCGTAGTTGCAATTTTGAATATTGTCCTGCTTCAAAAAATGTAAATTCGTCAAGTACGATTGATACTTTTTTTGTCATAGTGCAAATACACTTTTTGATTAATTGACTTCCAAATAATCCAAATTCAATATGTTATATTCTATTGCAAGCAGAACGCTTTTCATACAGAAAAACACTTGACGAGGGTTGTGAGCACCCTATACTGACACCTGTTTATATGCCAAGGGGTTGCAACTACAAATCATAGCGAGATAATCTCTTAAACGCCACTAGACACATTTAACAATACGGGGATGTCATATGGACAATTAGTAAATCCCCTAACTGGATGAAAAATTTGCATTACAACTTTTTCGGTGTTTATTTGAATTTCTTCAATGAAAAGCACACATTTCAAATATTTTAGAATTCTAAACTTGATTTTCTCAAATTTCCCTAATTGTTAAAATCACATCTTTGCCATTCAGATTGTGATAACTCAGAAAGGTGGATCTATTTCAAAAATACTCTCAATTATGGTAATTGTACCTATTAATAATGATTATTCTAATAAAATTTTATTTGCCTTAATAGTAATTTGATAATGTCGTGGTCTCAGTAAAAATTAACCGATTAATTTAATGTATTTGGAAGTTTTAATTTATTGATATTATGTAAATATGAAGTTCAACGTCGTACAAAGCTCCACGACAACTTAATAACTTTTCAAATAGAACTTGCATATTCTTAATCTTAAAAATTGGATAGGTACAAATATTTGCGTGCCTAATTTGCAAATTTACAAAAAAAAAAAAATGTTCAGTCAACAAGTCGCAAAATATTGATAAATCTTTAATGTGAACAGTAGGTAATTGTAATTTTACGCAATTGAATCTGGTGCTTGTTATTTCCAACCCCCTTACAAAAGTCCCTTATGGCACTTACATGTATAATCTCTTGTTTTGTATGAAAATGAAGGGCGGGGTGGGTTAACTAAGATTACATGTAATATATCATTCTTTTTCGATTTTTTATTTTGATTTGTTAAGCTTCATATTTGTCGCAAATTGTATTTACATAACTCTGAATTAATTTTTTTATTGTTTACATAAACAGGGTGGTATTGCGATACCCATAAGGGTCAGATGGAGCTCACTCAAAATACTTACGAGAAGCATTGAAATCGATAAAAAAATCATAATTCCTTATCGAAATTATTTTTAGTTTGACGATGAATACAAACCTACCAAATTGCGTAACTGGGAAGTCCCGAAATGGTATCCTGAAGATCCTTGCCGTAACGTAGGTCACACACAAATCATCTCGAACGATCGCGGTCACATATTACCCGGACTCTACAGACCCAATAGAGGTCCTTGGAGTGGCTTTAAAGGGACTTGGGATTTACCCAATAAAATTACCAGGCAAATAGGTAGGTCACTCTAAGTTTTACTAGAAAAATCTTGTTGAAATACAAAAGCATTTTTCTTTGCAGCAAATGAACTTACTGCAACGCCTCAACTCAGAAAAGACGCATGGAAGAACCATTGTGCCAAAGTCAACTCTCCTCTTGTGTTAATGCAACATAGAAGGAAGCCTCAAGACAAACTAACACCCGCAGACATTGTACGAGAAGAAAGCGAAGATACGAACACTTCGGAAGATATAAACGAACCGGAGAAGGTAATGATTTTTTCTTTACCACATTTTCTAACACTTTTGCATTTTAGACAATTTTATGCCCAATCCACGATATCTGAATTTAGTAGTAAACAATTATTGAAACTTTTATTTTTTATTATCCAATAAAATGTATTTTTTCAAAATCTTTTCCATGTCTGTGCTTTCGAAATAAGGAAAGGCGTGTGGTTCCATATGTTCCTGGTGACATAGTGGAAGACAAATACAAACACGAAGATTACAATCTTTTAAACACTTACAGGTATAAGCAAGACAAGCTTCGAGAAGAAGCTACGCAATGTCGGGATCCAGATGTTCCCCAAGTGAAGGGATTTCCAAAAATGAGAGAAGATTTTTCAAGAATCGACGTTAAACCCAAGGACAGTAAAACGTTAACCGAAGAAGTTTACCAAAAACATAAAGACCTGATGGCTCAATCGGGAGATCATCGCTGTAAACACAAAAAATGCAGTGTCAAAAACCTCCCATCTCCCATTTTAATGGCCGTTAAAAATTTCGATTTGGCTAGAAAATTACACAAAGAAAATTTACAACACAAGCCGTTACCTGACACCGTAACAGATGCT
Source organism: Rhagonycha lutea (assembly GCA_958510855.1). Taxonomy (NCBI): domain Eukaryota; kingdom Metazoa; phylum Arthropoda; class Insecta; order Coleoptera; family Cantharidae; genus Rhagonycha; species Rhagonycha lutea. The sequence goes on along the minus strand of OY294040.1, from coordinate 1,348,084 downwards.
TGGTATCGTAAGTATCAAATGGATCCATCCAAGGAACCTGGACTTGCGTTAAAAGATGGAAATTATGCATCCGGAGTTGCTTGGAAATCGTATGCTGGTTTTGGACCAACCAGATGCACCAAGTTGAGAGTTTTTAGACCGAAAACCAGCGTATTAAATAAAATTAAAGATTCGGTTAACGATCGACCTAGTAGTGTAAGCAGCTTCGATAAAAAGTGGAGATTTATTCGACAACAAAAGGTGACCCCGATGCAATTGGCTGTTTGTTGGGATTTAACACCCATGGATCCCAGTGATGAGCCTAAAAGAACTCCCCATATTGACGGATCTAACGGTTCTTTAGCACCAGCAGTATTTTCCTTAGTTCACAGCCCCAAGCAAAATCTCATTATCGAAGACGATTTAGAAGAAGAGGCCTTACCGGAACCCGGAAGGCCAAAAACTGCCTACAATTCTTGCGAACATAGCAGTACGAGTAGCAGTCAATCGAAACGAGCACAAAGCGCTTACGATTATCACAAAAGCCTTGGACTATCGAACGAAATTGAAAAACCCAAACTATCGCACCCCCATTCTAGCAATGCTTCATTTTATAAATTTTGTAGTGCGGAATGCTCGAAATACAAAAGCAAAAAGCCAGAAATAAACAAGCGTTTATGTGTTGCTTGCGAAATGAAGAACATCCAAATTAAGGAAACAAAGCCAAAATCGGAGTTTAAATTAGCTTTCAAAGCGGGCGTGCCACAAAAAGTAAGTAAAAATACTTTTTTCATCAATTGCAGAATCCCTAGGATGAAAATTCCGTACAGAATAAGGAATTACTCGATTAATAGTTTGGCTCCTCCTTTTTCTTTGCAGAATTACAAGAGGCACGACTACCCAGAACACTGGAGATTAGCCACCGTTTATCAGCATTCTTATAAACCTTTACAATTGAGGAAACGACCTTTGATACAAACAATTTTTAAATGAATTCTCATTGTAGAAAATGGGATGAAGATTCTCGATATTATAACTTTAAACTTTTAGTGTGGAAGGGAAGAATGTAATGGGACTGTTAAAAATTACGTGAAATTCAGTTTGACCCAGATTTTCCTTATCACCATAGATAACCAAGTTATTAATCTAATGTTTTTGCACCATAACATCCCCATTTCTTGATGTCGGCCATCGAAAACTTGATAACATTTTTGAGGCTATAAGGTAAAGCTTGACCCGAATAAGATTACTGGGCGGAGCTAATGTGCAGAAACGAAAATTAAATGTACGACGGCACCGGAACGTTCGAAATTGGCTACAGCCCAGTCATCTTATTCCGGCTGAACTTTACTATTACCATGAGGAAAATTATAATGAATATCCTAGATAGGAGCGGACTGGTACTTAAATCAGAGGCTGCTCGTGCCTTTCTCCAATAGGAGGGCACAAAAATAAGAAAAAAAACAAACTTTTCAATGCTTTGAAAACTGGGATAAAAATTGAGCACAATTTTCGCGTAACCAGTCCGCTCCTGATCACAAGAAGCATTGCATGGTAAAAATAGAGGTTTTGAAGCCCTGTTTGCGTTTATAAGGAAATGTTTTTAATTTGGCAACAAGATATTTTCAAAACAATTGCTTAGCTGAGACCCTAAGCTAAGCTGTGTATTCTTTATTCTAATAAACTAGTCAGCCCCTCCAACCACGAATTTTTTAATGGTCCCAATGTTAAAAATTTAAACTTAGTTGGTTCAAACTTCGACCAAATGCATTTTGGCTAAGTCAATGGAAACCTCTGTTGTAAATTTTAGATAAATGAGTCATTGATTACAACTGTAATCTGTGTAGATGCAAATAAACAAAAAAATTCTGATTTTAGTGTGAAAATCTGCATTCATATCAATTTCACTAATTCAGTAGAGTAAAATTTTAAAATTTCAAATTCAATCAGTTTTGGATTGACCCATTTGCTAATAGAATTTTACATTTTTTTGGGAAATCACTGCACCGACTAATATGATAATTATTATTTTGTTAAAAATAGTAGATTAATCAATTTTTGTAATTTTTCAAATGAAATGCAATTTGTTGATCAAATAAAATTTTTATTGTTAATACATTGGAAAATTATTGTTACCTGTTTATAAATAAATCATAAATTGAACAAAGTAAAATATAAAATTGAAAACGTTTTTTTTATAAAACTATAAAAGTTGTGTCCTTCCTTACTTTAGATTATTTGAGTGTTAAGAAAATAAAATTTAAAGAATGAAAATTCATCCTCAAATTTACCATTATCACTTTTATAAAAAGTACCATAATAGAATAACATTAACAAAAGCATACGAAAACAATTAAGGCATCAACTTATTATATTCGATGAAAAAATTACTTTTCTTAACATGATCCCATACTTTGGTACAATACAGCAACCAGTGTTTTTCGTTAACATTATTCAATGGATATTTAGTTGCACCTAAGATATGGGATCGTAAATAACGAATTAATTCTTCCAACCCCGGATGTCCTTGATATAATTTGTCTAAAATTAAAGGCTTTAAAATTGTGATCCACATGTTATCTTAAATTACCTAAAGCATCATCATATGAAGGAATAAGAAATAAATTTATTGGATCACCACAATTTTCAGGACTGAGACTGTTGATAAGTTTTCCACAACCTAAACCTAAGTTGGATTCCAAATGCAACTTTGTTTTATTAAATACTGATTTGTAGATCTACAAAAAAATATATATTAAAATGTGAAACTAAACTTCTCTGTGCCAAATTACCTGCTGCATTTTCTTAAAACGATTCGGGGAAAAGTCATCCATTTTTGCTTTATTGTGGACTAAAATTAGGTGAGGAAAATGATCAATGTGTTCGTCCTCTGGATTTGAAATCGTCGGTTTTAACATTTCGGCGGATTGTATAAACCTACAAGATTGTTAAAAATAAATTAATTAGTTACTGTAGCATTATTTTATTTTTGGAATTAGAGATACTTTAGGCCAAGTTTAAATTCAAAGGCTGAAATTTTGCACACACTGTCTTTCTACATAACAAACTTTGTATAAAAATTACCACTATAAAATTCCAAAGGGGCATATAAAATAGTTTTAGTTGCCACCTTAATTTAATTTGTTATTTCATATTATAAGAGAAATATGTATCAATTTCCCTGATGATATTCTAACAACATTTAAACAATTCATGGTAGTAACCCAAGATTACATAGGTAAATCAATCTATCTACCTTGGCAGTAACCTATGGTTTTTCAATTTTCATTATTTTCAAAAACATCCTCCTTTTTTCATTTTCTTAAGCTTACAGTTAAAATAATTAAGTAGTCTTAACATCCCAGTTAAGTTACTTTCATACGGTTTATATTTAAAAATGGGTAAGTAAATACCACCCTGTTCAAACATTATAAAACCTTAAAATCTTACCTCAAGACATTGCTATCGAAAAACCAATCTTGTACAAAAATCACCACATGACACACAGAAAACAAGAAAGCGGTCATCTGAAGACTCAAAATTTCACCCACATTCTCCAAAGGCATAAATTCGTTAGTCATACTCGACAATTTGTTCTCATTCCTTATTAATTCGTCCAAAACTGATGAAGAATTGATGGGTTGGCAATCAAGAAACATAACCTAAACTTAACATAGTTTACCAAGCACCTTATTAATTCGTCGACCTTACTCTATTATGGGTCACAAAGAAATCGATTCCACTTGTCCTGTACTGATTCCTTCCCAGATCATTCAAACTTTGCGTTTCAAAAATCACATCGTCAATTTTAACCGAACTTTCATCACTAATCTTGAAACTTATCTTATCCTCGAGTTTCTCCTCTCCACTGTCTCCAAAACTAGCATTGCCTTCGGCACCCACAACGTTCTCCATATCGTTATCACTGTCGTAGTTATACGAATCGGAAGAATGAGACGATGTGGAACAGTTATCTTCACTGCTGGGTTCCTTGTTAAATATCCTCTTCTTTAGTTTGTCTGTTATATGATGGTGAGCTAGAAGATTTAAAAGAGTCGATTTTCCGACACCTTGTCCACCGACAACGCCTACAACAAGGTAATCCTCGTTGTCCTGTTGTAAGTAATCTTGAATATTTTCACTACAAATTATCCCATCATCTAACAGCTTCGCACATCTCATCATACGAGTGTTACTTTTTGGTAATGTATCTGTTTGGAAAAAAGCTAATTTATACACCGTTTTTGGATCAAGAGCAAAGAAAATACCTTCGGAGGAAATGTTGGACCCACTGATGTTAATAGATTGACTTGCATCGCTGTCCTTGGAAACATTCTTAGGCGAGACCGATCGATCCTCTGGATGATGCTCCCTTGCCAAGATTGTAGTTTTCTTAACACTCCGTGTCTTATTTTCAAGCTTTTCGGAATCGGGGGTCGGATTTGATGTGTTTTTAAAGAGCCGACTGCCGAAATTATTTGATTCCTAAGATAGTAAAATAATAATATTAATATACCAAAAAGGGGGAAATTTTGTTACCTTTGTTGGCGTTGAAAATTTTTTTTTATTATAAAACTTATTTCTATCACCTTCAGACATTTTAGATGTGTTTTTTACAAATTTTAAGAAGGTATAAATTTAAGGTTATGTGTGAGGTTATGTTTGTTTTATAAAAGTTGACAGCTATGATGGTAATGTTATATACCGAGTGTAACAAAATAAAGAGATAACATTATTTGTTTGTGATTTTCAAAAGCGACTTTACGATAGTTTTTGAATAAACTACAAAAAGTATTATAATAATAAATTAATAGAAGTAGTATTGTAATAATATACCCAGTCACGAAGGAAAAATTTCGCTTACAACATCTTTTTAAAATTTTGATCTTCAAAATCTCAATTTTCCGCCTGCGACGCAGTTTCTTGCTATTTTTGCCCTCTCCTAAATTTTTACCTTCCGGTGCCTATTTATTATCCCATATTTTTAAAAACAATCTGGTCACCCCAATCAAAGGGGATTTAACGATTTGAATAGTTAAAGGAGAAGCTTGACTTATTAGAGCCAAGTCAATACTTTACAATTTCTATGCTTATTTTCAGAGGACCATCTGAGGGGGGGGGGTTGATTACACAAAATGCATCCTACAAAATTAAACCTTTAAATATTAATTAAAATTATTAAATTAAATTTAATTTGAAGATTTTAAATTCAGGATGTACGCCAATCTTTGATTAATAAAAAAGGTCAAATACTAATAAACAATTCGAATCAATATAATAACAATTAGTACATCTACAAAGGCAAACTGTTCTTACTTTTCCGTGTTATGAAAAGAAATAACTTTTTAAGCTAAAAAATATTTACAAACAATTATTATTAGTAAAGAAAATTTTATTTAAATTAAATTTGAACAGAGGTGGATTTGGCATATTTAGGATAAGATGTGGTGGACCCCCCCCCTCACGTGAGATTTACTGTATAATTTTTAAATAATTAAATTAATTTTAATATGTTCATGTATTTTGCTTCCTACGAAGAGGAAAAAAATGATATTACGGAAGTTCACATGAGATTTTCATTGACTCCCTCTCCCTTTAAGTGACATTTTGCCCCCCCCCCCCATGTTGAGCTCAAATTCTAAAACGATTTTTTCATTTTTCTGGGTATTATTATGTTCCCCACATTTAGTATTTTGCCATTTTAGAGTGCACACGGTGGAGGATATTAAAACTACGTCAATGAGTGGGGTTGAGCAGTTAAGGGGGGGGGGGTTGTAGTAAATTCAAACCACAAGTAAATTATTGTTGACTGTTAGTCACTATGATTTTGTTTGTTCGCATGTTGATTTCATACTTTTCTTTGTGTCGTGTATTTTACTAGTGCTAGAATGAAATCGTTGCATGATAGATTTTCGTGTTCGCGGAAAATTCCATTTAGTTTACAGTAAAAATTTCCGTTTTCATTGTTTTTGTGCAAAATGATTAGTGTGAGTGCCTTTTAAGTATTGTGTTTCTGGAGGACATTTGAATGGACATTTCCAAAACGCAAGGCAGCAAGAATGTGTTTGAGGATAATGGTAAGTCTTTTGAGTTTTTTATATTATTAATTCTCCTAAACATTTTAGACAAGTTTAATTAAAAACTATTTTGCGAAATACGCATATTTTACAACTTCTTCATGTGAGAAAGGCGTTTTTTAAACTTACACATTACAAAATACACCATTCGGTTAGGTTAATCTAAAATGATATTATACAGGGTCGCTTAAAATTCTCCTATTCGAAACATTATCGCGAGTCCACCCCTGCTTTTGTTTTTGTTGCTGTACAATCTTCTGTCAATATTTAAACGTCAACGTTTCATAACCTCCTTGCAAAATAAAAAAAAGAATTGTAATGTAGGAGCTATCGTTATTAATTTTATGTTTAATTTATTTGCCCTGATAATATTATCGCGTTCGTATTAATTCCGATGAATTTTAAGTCACGTTTTTGTCGTTGATATTTGCGTTTAGTTTACAAAATGTATGGGAGCAGGCGAATCGCTTGTTGCATGTCCGAGAAAAAGTTACAGAAACTAAAATGGTCCGAATTCGAACAGGTTTGTCGAGATTTCGGGTACGAAGTCTTTAAGGTGCGTTTTTCTGTTCTTAATTTTGTTAAGTAGGTTAAACTGTAACCTTATTTTAGTTGGATTTGAATGCAAGTTTGGAGGAACAAGGTGAATTTTCTGTCTTTCTACACAAATTAACCGACGTTATTGCGTTGGCAAATCAAGGCGACGAGAAGGCGAGTCGGGAGTTGCATTTTTATGTTATTGTTACTAAATTATGTTTACGTTGTAGAGCACAAGGGTGATTCATTCGGTGCAAGGTTACTTGAAGAAGCATCCCGAAGTGGTGGTTATCGATCCTATTGTAAATGTTGCTCAATTGTTGGATAGGTACAGAACCTACAGTATTATTCACGCCACCGATTTACACAAGTACGCGATTTTTACACCAAATTTTTGTGAAATTACGACCAAGAACAAACACAAGACTGTTGAACAGTTAAAAGCTGCTAACGTAACTTACCCCTTTATTTGTAAACCATCGCTGGGGCACGGTTCGAAGAAGGCCCACGAAATGCTTATAGTTTTTAACGAGGACAGTTTAGAAGACTGTGAACCACCGTGCGTCGCACAGACTTTCATAAACCACAACGCCATTCTCTATAAGATTTTCATAGTTGGTTGCCGGTACTGTTGGGTCGAGAGGCCTTCCTTAAAGAACTTTTATTCTACCAATCAGCGGAGCATCTTCTTTGATAGTGCGGATATATCAAAGGCAGATTCCAAGAGTAGCTTATCTGTTTTGGATATCGAAGACGTTAATATACCTCAAGGGAAACCGGACATATTTATTTTAGATAAAATTGCTTACACTTTAAGAAATGCCTTCGGGATGGACCTAATTGGGGTGGATGTTGTTATCGAAAATTACACTGGGAAGTATGCCATCGTAGACGTTAATGCTTACCCCGGTTATGATGGGTTTCCTAATTTTTATCAACATTTGTTGAAATGTGTGGACGAGAAAGTTAACTTTAAAACCAAAAAGCATAGTGCAGATACGAACTCTTTGATTATGATACTTTAGTTAAATTTAGTTTTACATTTTTTAATATTATGGATTTTTGTATAATAATATATTGATTTTCATTCTCTCGTATAATAATTACAATATTGGTTTACCTAATTAAAGTTTTACATTTTTTAATGTTTAGTTTGATTAAGGACAAAGGAAAAGAGTCTAACCTCTACTTCAAAAACTGATAAAACCATTGAACTACTCCTTGTTAAAGATATTAATATACCTGGGGGATGGGCAAACTGCAGTGAAAGTTTCAAAACATTTCTTTTTCAAGCTAAACCTCATTTAATGGTTGGAGATTTAAATTAACTTTTTTATGGTTTTTTAGGGAATAAATATTATTAATAGTTACAATTAAATTATTATAAATAATGTAAACATTTTTTTTTAATTTAAATCATAAAAATGAAAATTATTGCCTTGATTTGAAATTATAATAATTTCAATGCTTTCCCATCCAGGTCAATTTTTGAGCGTTAATTTAAAAACGGATATTTTCACATAAAGCAGTTTTGAGAAAAACTGTTTATTCATAGGTACAGATGAGATTTTTACCTTTTTTTAATTTTAGCTGCTATTTATATTTGATTAGTACCAAATTAAATTTCATTTTCATGCAAAACTATGTCATATAAGTCCTATTTGTTTTTTTTAATTTTTACAACCTATTTTAGCATTTTGGAAACTTTTCTTTAACTTGCAGTTCAAATAGCTCGTGATCTTCTCCAATAATTCAGTAAAGAGTAAACGATAATTTTTCAATCTTTCTATAAATTTTAGTCAACTTGTGACCAGTGGCGTAATTTCAAATTTTGGACCAGGGAGCAAGAGCTTTGAAGGGCCCCTCAATTGAGTGGTGTGCGATTTAAAAATAAAAAAGAACAAAATTTGGTCGCAATATAATGCAGTTTAAGGGAGTCCAAAGTATTGGGCCTGGGACCAATCTTCCCTCTGTCCATAGCTCCCCAGACCCTCGGTTACTCTAAACAGTCAACTGTTGGCCCTTGTTCTGAAATAGCAATAACTTTGCTAGGGTATTTATTTCCGTTAAAAAACACCACAACAAAGTCGCTAATGCGATTTATTCTCAATTTCGAGTTTTCTTGGATCACTTTTTCCAAACACTTTTTTCATCAGAACTTAAATTGATTTTGGCTTGGGCCAATGTTGCCCCAATATCTGGGCCAAAGTTGCCTTATCTTGGTTACGCTATCTAGTGGCAATTTTTGTACTAGAAGGATAGTGCTTGAATGATTGTTTACATTTCAACTTGTGTATTAAATTGTTTCTAATTTTAAAAACTGCGTTTGAGGAAAAAGTTGCCACGTGTTGATTTCCGATTAATAACTCGATTGTAGATATCACGACCTCCACGAGAGAGCAGACAGCAGGTACTGTTCCAACCTGTACTTCCCCACATTTTTACAGTCGCCGCCTATCGGCTGGCGCAATACTTAAAAAATTATCGGTACATTTACGATCTCTATACTACAAACAAACATTTTTTGTCAAGCGGGCCAATGTTGTATTTAAAGGGCCAATGTTACCACATTTTTCGGTAAACAATTGAACGACCGGGTGCTATGGAATACCCCCCCCCCCGCAGCGTAAGGAAAATATGTATTCTCAAGAATTAAATTTGCGGAAAGGAATGTAATTAAGAAATTATTTACACTTATATTTTTACATGTTTTATATTGTTTTCAACGTTTTTTGTGTTTTTTTTAAAAAAGAACATTACTTGATCCGCTTCACCCATTAGTCGTCTAGACTGGATTTCCGGAAGTATAAATGACTGCCAATCAACTGATCAAGCAGCTGAAGAACAAGAATGTTGGATTTTGTTGAGCTGGTTTTTTTTAAAAACCAATTCTTTGAATTCATTGGATAGCTGGAAGGAACATTTCGCCCCGTTTGACCCTACTTTTTTAGAGAATTTTATGACCATAGCAAGTCCTTTCCATGTCAAGCTCTACCAACAAATCGGTTACACTTTTTTTTACAAATCATTATTTATAATGAAGAAATCTATTAAGAGACACCTTGGTTGAGTGCCCATGACAAAATCTTTTATGGTTAAATGGCGTAACGCACTCTCCGTTACTTGTGAAGTGTCTCTTAAAAATAATTTGTAAATTAATCTTGTTCAAACAAATATTTTCATTATCGTTATTTTAAAGCGTTGGAATTTTTGATTTTATAGCTATCGATACCATTAACGACAACTTTTTACAGCTTCCTGTTTATTTTACAAATTTTACTCTAGAGCAACAGGTTCAATTATTTCAAATCGGTTAAATAATTAAAAACATAATAGTAAATAAATTTTCTTTTCTCTTCCCCATAAAAAAAATAACAGATTTGTTATCTGTTATATAAATTAAACAAAAACTTAACTAGACGTTAAAATATTAGATTTTAACTGTAAGAAAAGAACAACATACAAGAAAATTTTATTTAAAAACACTAAAAGAACAATTCTAACCTTTTTGTGACAAGGTACAAACAGAATATTTGAAAAAAATGAGAAAACTGAAACTACGGGGGGGGGGTCAAAAACAACGTGGTGTTTTTTATAAAAGTTGAAAAATATAGTAAAATAAATGAAGATATAGCGTTAGTGTTTTTAAATAAAATTTTCTTGTATGTTGTTCTTTTCTTACAGTTAAAATTTAATATTTTAACGTCTAGTTAAATTTTTGTTTAATTTATATTTCACATAACACATACTAAAATCACACTCTATTCTTGAAATAATAATACACATAAATATATTCTTGAAAAAATTTCTTTTTTAAGATCATATTTTTGTTATCTGTTGTCTATCTGGCTTATTACTAGCTAACTTTATGCTTTTCTAACAGACAGACAGAGTATATAAATTTTATATACATTTGTTAATAAATAACCAATTTAACCAGCTTTTTCTAAAAATTATGCTCATAATTATTGTTTTGACACACTTTTCTTCTTCAAAAATATTTCTAGTCCTGCCCTGTCATAAAGTGGTTGTTGTTAATAATATTATAATTGAAATACCTGTTGTCATCATAAAAGTCATATTAAGTAATTAAGTATTAATTTTGCAAGAACAAAATAAAAAACTAGCATGAAATTTAATTGTGTAGTATAATCTACATAATAATATAAAACACAATATTATTATTTATAATTGCATTAAAAACATTTGAATGTGGTATGATTAACTTATACGGTGATTAACTATTCATACACATCAGTCACTCTTTAGAAAAAAATTTCTGTATTTATTTCAAGTTGAAGCAAGTTAAAAATTTGAAAATCGACTGACATAAGAGGTGGAAATACAATAGAGAGGCATAAAATGGGGTATGGGGCGCTTCGGGTGGGTTTTTGAAAATATTTCAAAGATCAAAAATAAGTCTTAGAAAGTCTGGTCAATTTTTTGATCGAATAATTTTTCATCTTGCCAGGTTTCAAAATTGATCTCTTAAAAAAAAATTTCGAGCTGGTAGAAAATCTGAATGTCTGTCGAAAGAATGCAGTCCCTTAGGATCCCAGCACAATTCCTTCAAACAAAATTAAGTTAAAACTAAATCATTTTATAATATAATAATTATAGAACAGAATAAACGAATGGTTTGTTCCGCTCGTTAATCAGAAGAAATTCAAACTTACATTGATGGGATAAAATCTCGAGTTTTTCTAATTAGTAAACACAAACAAGAAATTGAAAATGGAAACCACCCATACGGATTCTTCCTCGTTCTACTCAGCCAGTCCGTTCCTGTATCATCTTCTCTTGTTTAAAAGCACAAATTATGTCATCCCTTTTTGTCCCTCTTTGCATGACCTAGTTACCTTAAGTAAACATGATGGTAGGGAGTTCATAAATCAAAAAAAAAATTGTTTTCGACTTCCTCTCGAGTTCATTAAAGCCGTAATATAGTGTAAAAAGTTTTTTAAGTGAAAACACAAAATTAACACCTGCAGAAATTAAAAAAGTTGTTTACGAATTGTAATTTTGATAAAGGTGTATTTTGAAGTATTGAGTCACACATTGCCGTCAATGAGTAAAAGTTTAATAACAAGTTCATGCATAATTGATTAACTACTGTGGGTTTTTGGAACAAAAAGTATAGAATTGTTGTTGCAAAGAAAAGTTTGAATAGTTGTGGTTGTAATAGGTGGGAATCGGAAGAAGAGAATCAAATTAGAAACAGTTTTCAGTCAGTCATACGGCGCACTCGTAACAAGTTTGATTTAAGATTACTTCAAGTCATTACAAAATTTATTGTCGCCGAGAAAAATATTCTTGTTCCAACGAAAGCGCAACAAGTTTTACAATGTCGTGCATCAAAATTCAAATTTGATTGAACGCGGTTTCACGTGTTGTGCGTCCTTGTAATTTTACGATTTACAAAATGTAATCGTAATGAATACGTAGGTAAAATTTGTAGTTTACTCGTGGGTGTTTAATGTTATCGGTTATTTAATCTTTATTTTTAAATTTATAATGTTTAAATTGACGTTTCAAAAATTAAGTGCGCCTTATTTTACTCGCGTGTGCGAGGAAAATTGAGTGAAGTGTGAAGTGTTGTGGTGTTACTACCCAATTGGATTTCCTCAACTTTTGGACGCTTTCCATGGAAAGTAAGCATTTTTTATTTCGTTCGTTTATTTGCTTTTTTATCAATAACCACTTCTGGTTGGCTTCCATCAAATTTTCATTTTAACGCTAATGGTTCCTTCTAATCAAATTCTTCCACACAATGAAATGATTTACATAATCCGATTGACTTATTCGAAACTGCTATCTAAAGTTTGACATGATTTGGTGTATAAAAAGCTGTTATATCATGGAATATTAATCAATTCGTTGAATAACTGAAATAATATTAAATTTTGAAAAAAAATCTACCTCGGTCTCGCAACGTTAGCCTTTTAATTTAAAAATTAAATAGAAAACTTCAAAAATGAATTAATTTGTGAAGAATTATTTTAAATAATAGGTTTATAAAAATTATTCGTCTCCAAAAAACGTTATCGACTCGAAAGGTTTTTCCTGCAATGAATCGTGGACAAAATTTAAAAAGGTCATTTTCGAAATAATCGTAAGAATTATAACTAGAACGAAACTCTAATAAAATTTAAATTCGTGAAAAATTAAAAGGTTTCAATAGAATCCTGATGTAAATTAATTTGTTAACTTTGAAATTATCTCTGGTTTAAATAATTTTATACTATACGATTCGAACCTGTCGTACTTGCTGTGAAAATTCTTTCTAACCAACCACGCTACCGAGGCGATTGGTTAAATGTTATTTGGAACTTTTATATTATTTTTTCGAATGCTAGGATCCGCCACAATTATTATAATGTAAACTAAAATAATGTACTATACAATTTTTGGTTTTTGCACGATTATACATTGAGACTTCCTAGTCTATGTCCTTTGTTCGTTGAAAGGATGCACACAGGGAGACCTACAGTTTAACACGAATTCGAGTTAAATATTCAAAAATCTAAATACTTCATTAGAGAAAATAAAATGTGTAAAGTAAAGGGGTACGTACCCAATTAGTACACACCACAGACAATTAAAATTGTTTGTAGAGGAAAGCTTTGGAAAATGGGGGTCTGAGGATGTAGAATACCCCTCAGCAATGGTGCAATTCCTTTTTAAAGTGTTGCATTATTACAATAATTATGCAATTTAATAATGCAATTATTGCAAATACATTATTTGATTTTTTATAGCTAGGGGGTATTCCATACCCCCAGACCCCTCGGTTTCTAAAACTTGGCGGTACAATTATTTTTTCTGAGCAAATATATTGAACCATTCAATGCCAAACGCGTCGGGTAACTAATTGCAGTCTGCTTAACTGGAGGCTGATTCAAAACATAACACACGCACATTGTCGTTAGGTTAGCATAATTGTTAACATTCCTTACAGGCCCACGCAACAGAACCAAATTAAAACCATATATTGGTTGAATTTGCATTTAACCGTAGAGCTATTTGTGATATACCGTGGCGTCTTCCAAGCACTGATAGATGGCTATGATATATTTATTCAGAGACGCTTATCGGGCATAAAAAGTGTATTTTTAATGGTATACACTATAACGAATGCATTTGAAAATAATACAAAATTACATGGCAAATTATCTGTCAAACAATAACCGTAAACAAGAATGTTAGGTGACTAAGGCGAAGAGCGAGCGTAGAGCTGGATTTCAACTAATGAAATGCTTCTATATTGGTGGGTTGTGCAGGTCGGTAAATGACATTGATAGTCGTTCGGTTAATATTTGATATTGAAATAAACCTAGAAATTATGTCTTATTACAGTCCTGGATTAACAATTACCGACTTGCAGGCGATCTGTAAATGAGTTGCTCGTATATGAGGTGATTAACAGGTTCAAGCGCTCCTAATTCAATAGGCTAAAAGCAAATAAGGGAAAATTGAGATCGGCCATGTATTTTAAATTAAAATTTGGTTTAATGACAAACCCTTGAGAAGCAATAACGAAAGTTAGAAAAGCTAAAGGAAACTAGAGTGTGAACAAATTCACCCCAATTAACTACATTAAAATAATATTACCAGATCGCATTTCTTGTAAAAATAACTGTTAAGCCCAACTATCGAATAGTTTATCCAAAGTAAATATGTAATTTACTGCGTTAATCTCAACCCAAAATAAGCAGTAATAAAATGCTAAAAATTACTATTGCAAAGTTAAAAAATCAAAGTTTATAGTTTTCCTTCCATTCATTTTGAAATTCAGGAGTTTTCACGTAATTACCGTAAAAGTTAATTACAAACGTCTTGGGGGTAAATTTTCTCTTACATACAATTTACACTTATTTCATTTTATTATCTGAAATTTGGTGCTTCCTTCACGACCATCATACTTTTATCTTCATTTTCTTTCATACTAAGTATCCTAAGTTTTTTTACTTTAGAAACTCGAACAAATCAAATACAATTTTTATATTCACCAAGAAAAAAATTCGTAAGCAAATTTCAAAGTACATATTAGTTTATGTTAATGAGGTTCAGTGTTGATGTACCTACATAAAAATTACAAGTGTTCAAGTTGCAGACTTAATGTCAATATTTGTGTAGCAAATTTTAACGATATGGTAGAAGACGTGTAAATTAATAGCATTTTCCTTTTTAAACATTGAACAAGTTTTACGTAAATTTTTGATCGGTTAAATTGTTTTAACAACTTGATCGTGGTATTTATTACGATTCTGTTAAAAAAACTGATAGGTGTTATTTCACAAAATACAAATTAATTGACTATTCAGTGTTAAGTAATCAAAAATAAATTAATAAAATTTCGATAAGATGAATTAATTTATTTAAATTATAGAAACTGGAAATTCGTTTTATTTTTATATTTTTCGGTTTTACTACTTTAGATAATACCATAATACGTAAAATTAGTGTATTCAAGATATTTTTATAGCTTGAAACTTCCTGTTGTTTCCCTAAGCGCTCTTAAGACCTTTATGGTCTTCCACATAATTTAATAATAAAAGGAATTATTGTTACTTATTGTTTGAATAAATATTAACGACTAATAAAAATTTTACTAAAATCTTATGTGACATTTAAACTTTAAAGCAATAAATTTTTAAGGAAATATGTGAGGTCTTAATACTTAAAAAATAATTATTGTTTTTGCTGTTAAATTAACATTATTATATTCTTAATTATTCATTTTAGAGGTGAAAAAGTACTTTAAGCTGGGTTTTAGGTCTCTGTATAATCGTATAAATATTTCAGTGAACGAGTATGAGGATTTGTGCTTTCCATTGTGTTGGGTAAAATACATACAACATTTTGTGTAATTCTCTCACTTGTAGTGAGAAAATTCAAACTTTTCCAAGAGAATATTATAAGTGCACAGGGGTGAAACAAAATTCATTTAAATTGCCCATTAGAAAGGCAAACATTATTTTGTTAAGTTAAAATTGTTGTAATTAGTAATGTAGTTATTATTAATTGAAGAACTATTTAAATTGTTAAGTTTTTAACTCGTGATAATAAATAAATAATCAATATTTTTATTTTAAGCTTTCAAACGTTATAACTCGATATATTTTAAAATAGCATAGTAATTAATTAAAGTAGAATTATTCTATTAATAATTTTTGCATTTAAAAAATTTAAACCGTTGCTATTAATAACTTCTAAGCTACTTTTTGTACATCCCTACATTTAATTAATATAATGGAAAATATAAATAGTAGAGACTGCCGGGGTTGGGATAATTGAAGTAGTTTTCAACTCGTGAAATTAATAATAATTAAAAATTTAAAACAATATATTTCTTATGACGGCTATGACATAATCAAAAGTTCATACAAAATACAATTAATTTAATAATAAAATAGAAAAATAAACAATCGAAATACTTTGAAGTTATTGACTATCAGACTATCACTAATTTTCAGTTGATCAACTAATATTTTTTTACCTTTTCTATCGGAAGCAGATAAAACTTTGAATGCAATACTCATGAAAACTCAATTATTATCGCACTTTTCTTTTACACTTCTTATTAGATTATTCACATCAAGTAAGTTTTAATTCAAATTTTTTTGCAATTTTCCCTGGAATTTTTACAATTTGTTATACTCATAATTTGAAAAGAAGAAAAGTTAACACTTCATATAATATATGATCGTTAATTTATGAAGTGATTTGTATGAGATGTGGCATAATAAAAAAAATAATTTAAAAATACCATAACGAGCATGTCTACACTTTTAATTTTTATTTACTGTTCTATTCAGTAAAATGATTAATGGAATACCAACAATTATTTATTTAATCTTGACGATATTAAAATGAAATAATAATTTTCGATCCATTTAAAATTTCGGCATGGCCCTAAATTTCGAAAGCGACTTTCACAAATCGATACGTTACGCAAGTGTCGTAAACGATAATTTTGTAATAAAATATGTACATAAGTATAAAAAATGTTTGCAAATATTTACGCCCACCATATCAGGCGTATAATTATTTGTGGTGTTAAAAATATAATAATTGTTAGTTTGAGGATTCATAATTGATACAATATTTATGAGCTGTCACTCAACCCGATTGAAATCAAAATATTTCCTTACTGCAACAATGTTTGACTTGTGTTAGATAAAATTGATGGCTTTTATAGTTAATTGATACTTAAAAACCAGTTGGCCAAATTTATGCAAAGAATAAGTTTCTGTGAAGAAACACAAAAAATTGCTATGTACTTGGCCACGACAAAACTTTCATCAAACAGTGGCTAAATTGAGTAATCAAAATGGATAATTGAATTTGTCAGAGGAGCGTATAACTTAATTTATTCGATCTATTAAATCAACCTTAATTATACCTTATATTGTGTAATATACGACTGCCACAAATACATTTTACAATCTAAAAACAAACATTTTTGTGACACAAAATTTTGAGGCGCGTACCCACCTAATTAAAAATTAATTTTAACATGACAATGTTTAATCGTAATTTTTTGTGTTACGCGATAGCGTTTTAATTTTTTGTCGATCCACTTGACTAAATGATCTAATTTGCATTTTTGTTATTTCGAAAATTGGCACACACATTTTTGATCGAGCTGGCTTGATTAAGAGGTGGTTTCACCCCGAGGCCGGGGACCAAAATTTTCCCTTTCTGCCTAAGGCACAACTCCATTTGCGCCTTTAATTCGGCAATCACATTTTTGTTTTATTCGCTCGAGAGATTTCAATTTTATCGAACTTAAAACAATTCTCGATTGCATTTTACCTCGCGTTCTTGTTAACACTCGACTTAACACAATAAAAATGTCGTTTGAATTGTTAGTAAAACATGTATGAAGCATCTCGAGAATTCTGTTTTGTCCTTAATAAATAATATTAAAAGTTTTATTTTTAGTATTAAAAACTCGTCGTATAAATTTCTTGTTAATCGAGGTCTACCTTAATTGTTTCTGTTTTAATACCCTTAATTTCATACTTAAATAAACATAAAACCTTCTTTGCGGTACTCGAGTGGAAATATTTAATATCACGTTTTATAAATTTGTTTATTATTATTATTATTTTGAGGCCGATTTGTGGTTGGTTCAGTCTTTCTTTTTTTATTTATAATTAGTCAGGCTTCTGTATTAAAAACTATTTGTTACAATGACCCCGTGGAACTAACTTTTTCCTTATTCCCAAAACAAGTTCCTCGTTCTAAGGAGACCAAACGACCTCTTTGTTTTAAATTTTCCTATTAGAAAATAGCTACCATTTGAAAAATTCCGTAATTGTACTAGCGGTGTTTTGGAAAGATCTTCCAGAAGATCGTCGAAGATAACTCGATTACTCCCCAAGGTCCCTCCAATTTGAGTTCGAAATAAAAATTAAACGATCAAACATGCAACTTATCTCACTGACAGAATTGTCTGGGTTCGAAGTTCGATTAGTTGGAATGTAGTGCACTTAATTTTGGAGTCAAACCAAATACCTTTTCGAAAAAAATACAAAGGAAAAGTGGCCGTCGCAGGATTCACTCGCAGCAGGAACATCAATCTTTGCTTTCAAATGAGAACATACCAGACGGTGCAAAATTAACAATCAATCAGATTCTCGCACTTTTATGGCAATTCTGATC
Source organism: Rhagonycha lutea (assembly GCA_958510855.1). Taxonomy (NCBI): domain Eukaryota; kingdom Metazoa; phylum Arthropoda; class Insecta; order Coleoptera; family Cantharidae; genus Rhagonycha; species Rhagonycha lutea. Next base: position 1,329,821 of record OY294040.1, on the reverse strand, counting down.
ATTAGAAAACTTTTTCGGATCTATTTTGCTCATTTAGACGTTGAGGAGCAACTGCATTCCCCATAGCTTTCGAGTGCAATTAAAGTGTTAACTATGTAGCAGGAAACTACACCAAATTCTCATTCACTCAGAAGGTCAGCTGTGCGATGACGAGAGAAAAGCAGTGGATGCATTTTTTGGTCAACAGCAAACCATGAACTTGAAAGAATTATATAGTTTAACTTCTAGGACATGGGAAAATAATAAAAACAAGAAAGAATTTTCTCTGATTTGACAAATAAAAGCGGAAATCCTTCCCTAACACTTTAAACTGTAGATCTTCCATACTCAACCGTAGAGCCAAGAGGAATTTCGTGGCAAGGAAAAATATTTCCATCTAACTCTTGTCTACTGGATCGAATACAACCAAGACGAATAAGAAAAATCTGTGAAATGTCAGGAAACAAATTAATGATTGGATGAACCATCCTGTGAAAACCATAAACAATAAAATTTCAATTAGGTGTTTGCCTAATTGCTTGATTATAGCATGGCAGAAAAAAGTAACTTTATCTTTTACTAAATAAACCTACTTTTACGTTTCGGTTTGATGCAGATATAAATCAATCCTTTATTTTCTGCCAAATTATTAAAACTCAATTAAAATTTTGTTATTTAAAAAATAAACATTGCAAGGTAATAAAATCGTAAGTGAATCGAGTTTGATAGCAACCTAATTTAAGTGCTCAGTTGAAGTGGATACAATTATCTGCAGAAGGTTTTACGGTTAACGAAGTTAACCACAAACGAATTCATCAGACTTGAAGAAGTGGGATTCCAATTTCAACCGCAAATTTATTGGTTTTACTCGGTAAATTGTGTGGGTTTTTAATTGAAAAGACAGTTGTTAATATAAATTTCCAGTTTTAATTAAATGTTTTGGTTTCTATTGTTGTTCGGTCTGAGGAAAATTAAAATTTGGGCTTTAAGTTTTGATTGTTGGTTGATTTTACATTCAAAATCGAGTGTCTGGTCTCTTCAGCTTGAAGTTAGTATTATTTCAGCAACGAATTTCCAAGTATAAATGTGGTTTCATTTAAGCTTTTAATCCGATTAGTTTTCCCAGCTCTCCATAATGTGCCGGACACTAGTTAAATTGGGGTGAATGAAATTAATTGAATGAGCCTTTACAAAATATTTATACGTACTTAACTCATTACTTCTTTATTGTTATTGTTAATAAAATTTTATTGTCATTTTCTCTATTGTCCAGCTTTAAAAATCGTACACGTAAAGTCTGGAGTTTGTCTCACGGACGACAGTGCAAAATCGATGTAAGATCCAAATTCTATTGTATCGAAAGTAAAAATCTTATCTCAGCATTGTTGAAACACAAAGACCTGAAAATGATATAAGTCGTCCTAAGATTCCTTATTGAGGCCACTGGCTTAGTGGGTATTTATACGTCTCAAGGCTACCGTAGACAGGTGTATAATATGTAAGTGTTCGTTAATACATTTTGCCACCAGCAAAACATCTTTTTTCCTCTCTTTAATTCACTTCCTGTCTTTATGAACGCTACGTTTCCATATTTCACCATCCCAGTCACAGTTTTCTACTCCTTCGAGTCGAAATTGCGCTTATCATTTTTATTAATTGAAAATTACAGTCATTTGAAGTTAAAAGCGTAAATTCAATGTTAAAACAAGTTTTTTTTGTACCTCGTACGTTAAAAACGTCCAACTTTTTGAGTGTTGGCAAACGCAATAATAAATTGTTAAATTAGGAAAAAACTGGCGACCTCGACCTTCACATTCTTTTTGGAGGTAAAAATCGTGCAATAATATTTTATTATTTTACATTTTTGAATTTAATGATATGAGGGTCATTTTCCTCTAATGAAGTGACTTAATCACTTTTGTATCAGAATAAATCGTTTTCTTTACGCAGACGAAGACCAAAAATATTGACGCAATTAAAAATGCAATTACTCAATTTGTACCTGCAATTTATTTTCAAGAGTAAAAAATTGTAGACTATAAAATGGGCAATGTTTATAAAAAAAAATTTAAAAGTTTTAGTCCATAAAATAAAATGGACGTGCACAATCATCAATTACAGTAATTATCGATTATTATCGTGTCTGATTTATAGATTAACAGAAAGCAAGAATACGCTATTCGTGATTATCGTGTAAACGCACTTTCTCCGTTTGGTTTTGTAAACATGCGAGGATGAACTGTAAACAAAAATCTCGATTTAGTTTTAAACTTTGCATGCGTTTCTTTTGGCTTCTTCCGCTGCAGCATGAGCTTTTTGAGCAGCGTCTTTCGTTATGGCACAATCTTCCTTTGCTGCTTTCATCTGGCCTATCAGCTGCTCCACTCTATTTTTGGCGGCATCGACTAATTGTTCTTTTTCGTGTAATTCTATTTGAGCTCCTTCGGCGGCTTGGGCCGCATTTTGCGCATTCGACTGTGCGACCGACAGTGCCTCTTGGAGTAATTTATAAAGACCTTGTGCTTCTTGCGACGCTTCTAACGCCGCATTTACCATAGCTTGAGCTTGTTGCATAGAACTTTCTTCTTCTCTTGCGACCGTCTCCGCTTCTTTAATTTGTTGATCCAACTGCTGAACTATGGCAGCTTTTCCTATCCACGCTGCTTCCGCTGCTTTAGCAGCTTGTGCAGCTTTTTCTGCTAGTTGCTGTTTTACTTGTTGTGCTGCTTGTTGACCTGCAGCTTGCTGAGCCTCTTGAGCAGCTTTTGCTTCCATCGCTGCTATCTGTGCTATATTATTACCCTTACCACGTGTTTCCCCTGGTTTACAACAAGCCCTCCGAACAGCAGTAAAGTCTTTGCCGTAAACATTCTGTAATAGGAAGGCTATTATAATACAATAACCAACGTTCATAATTTAGATCATCGCATTTGGTGTTTAAAAATTCTAAATGTCTAAATGACGTACGTCGCTTCAAGTGGTAGTTGACATTTGCAATGACATTAAAATTTGTTGTTTGTTGCAAAAAATTACAAGGTTGTAATTTGTGTAAATCGATGGGTATATTCAACTTATAGTGGATACTAAAAAACTTCATTCGAATAAATTATGCGATTTTATTTTCTTGTGTATATTATAATCATTAGTTCATTTAGCGTACAGGGGCGAACTAGCTCCAACATTTCTAGCAGTATCGTGGTGTCTGCATGAAAAGCTTTTTAATTGTTTATTTAGAGATTTATTTAAGTTGTTATTGTTACATTACTCAAGCTGTGCAGCCCGAACTAATTTTAGGCTTTTTTGAAATTTTGGGGAAAGGTGGATTTTCAACTTTATCTCACCCTTCATCATATTAAAATTATTTGATAATATGATGTTACCTGACGATGTTATTGTATAACGAAAACGTTTGTGAATAAATTATATCTTCAGTATATTTTACTTTGTGATAACTGATAACTTTTATTTAACATTTTTAGTTAGTCTAAAAAATTATGATAATATGTGGATATCAAGGTACACTACATCGACCACAATATTGCATAGGTTAAATTAATTAATGCTGTTCCATAAATGTTCTGTTATCCATCAAATCTGTTGGTGCTCTGTAAATTATAATAATTTATTCCATAGCTATAATTTAGTGTAAAATTAATTAATTTGCAAAATCCGCATTCCAGATGACATTTTGAACTACCATGACGTTTGTACCGCCACTGTAGCGGTGGAATTCACCACAACAAAAAGCAACTAGCAAATTTAAAAAGAGGATAACAATTTATTGTTAACAATAACTTGAACATTACGTAGATGAATGTTAGTGCATTGTATTTTAAATACCGCAACAATAGAAATTGCATAAATGATAACCAAGCCCTCGTCTCATTCAATTGTAAATATGTTGTGGATAATTGTGTTTGGTATTCAGATTAAAGGCGTCGAATTACATTGACAAAATATTTTTCAAGTCCAGGTATTATATTACTCATTGTGAAGTGTATTTCGAGTAGGTAATATTAATTAAAAAATAATTTTCTTATCGCTTACATTACCATCGAGTCAAATTCAATGAATCATATTTTTGATACAGTTACTCGTCATAATTGATTTTAAATTCAATAAGGAAATTGAAACTTGCTTATTTATAATAGAATAACAGTGGCGTATCCACACTTTTATTATCTCGTATCATTTTAGGGGATTAATTGCAAATCTGGACCAGTTTTCTTTATAAAGGGAGGGAGTTTGTGGGATTCGTGAATAAAATGAAGAAAATTGGGGTGCTTAGAATCTTTTTAATTTAATTTCGTGACTAGCTTTTATACCCAACTTTGAATGCTGGGATATTTGCGAGTTTTTAACACTATAAACAAATGCATAAATTTCAACCTCGCTTGAAACAAAATATTTTAAAGTACAGAAAAGCCATGATATCGTAACAATTCTATTGAACTCGGGATAACCCTAAACATAATTGGGCAATATTTATTGTTTTTAAAATAAAAACTAAATCCGAAGATTAAAGTAATTATAATATGGTATGTACATCAAGTTTTGTTATCAGATCTTATACGTGTGAAACCTTATAAACTAAAAATTCTAACACTTTTTAGCGTAAACCAAATTGAGTTTCTTGACCAGTCAGGCATTTCTCTCGACCACCCACTAAATAATATTATGATTCCTTCAGTTTTTCCTGTTGATACATACTAAAACTTGAAAATTATTTATTTAGTTTTTGAACAAAATATTTATTCGATAACTGAAAATTTGGAAAAATCCTGATCCCTCATTGACGGTTTCCTTTATGAAGCTTTCACTAATACTTCCTCAAAAGCACGTAAGATTTAACCAATAAAGCTGTGACCGTCTCGGATAGAGTAAACATTTTTTTTGAAAACAAAATATCCAGATCTAAAAGAACTGTTTGCCCCATGTGACAAAAATAATAATCGCAGAAAGAAACCCGAAAGATACAATCGATTGTGGTAAAAACAGGAACATCAAAGCTTTCCGGTTTTAGATTGCATCAGATAGTTACGCCACTGAGTTTTAATTGACACTTTGTGATTGAAAATTAAATCTGTTTTAACCTTCTCATTTTTTGGAATTAATTGTGCAGCTCAAATTAGAATATTATTTTATTCATTTTCAGTTTTACTAATTTTTATTAATAATTCGGTCGATTTTTCAATGATATTTTGTGTCATAGCGTCAGCTTCTTTTATCTGTTCTCCTAATTCATCAACTAAACGAGGTTTTTCTGTCCATGCAGATTTAACCTAAAAAGAGAGCGTTAAACATTGAAGTTTAATTGGATAGATTTTACGGATTTAATTGGTTCATTTTTCTGAGTTTCCTTAAGCAGCTTTTGAGTAACGACATCGGCTTCCCTAATCTGTGCTTCCAAATTTTCAACTAAGAGCATTTTTTCTGTCCATATGGACGTAATTGATTGTTCATTAGTCTTGGGTACTGTCTTTTCGATTTTAAATGACGATTGATGATCCACAGATTGTTCAGAGTTTTTTGTAACTTTTGTCGTTTCATTTAGTTCTTCTTTCTGCATTTTTGTTAGGTTTTTTCTCGAAAGATGAATTTAGTTGATTACGAAAAATTGTATTATTTCAAATGTGTCATTGCGCCTTTCGTGACACTTCGTCCCACGACACTTAGATATTTGTGTAATTTTTATGCAACATTACAACTTTTTTCAATTATTAAAATTTGTATCAAATTCATTCCTTAATGCTTTTTTAAGTATAACAAAGTATCCCGATTATTTCAAAGTTGTTTAACATTAATGGTGGTTATTTATTATCGTCTACTTTTTATTATAAAGAAATTGTAATTGATTTTTAACAATGAAGCATTTCTCATGGTAGATCAATTGGACGCAGTTATCTAAAAAGATGCAGATTCGAATAAAATTTACATTATTAACCACGTAATTAAATCTAGAAAAAATGGCATGGGTTAAATTTACCGTAGGGTATCCTCGAATTCAGAAACTTTAAAGTTGGCTCTTACCTTGCGGATTGGTATCTTTCACCATAACTGCGTCCAGTTATGATTGAGGTTATTAATAATAAATGACAATTATGGAATCTCAATTGCGAATCACCTATAAAAGGTAAAGAATGTTTCCATTTCTTTCACGTTAATGGTTTTTTTAAACTATTTTTAATGGTCCTACCGTAGGAAGCTGGATTCAAGTTTCTTTGCATTTTTGATTCCTACAAAAAATTTCTAATGAATTATCCATTTAATCCTTTTGAAATTGTGTAAGTAGGCTATTAATTTTAAACTTTTTCGATTCGTTTTTGTATTGAGATAATTTACTATATTTTTTTGAAATAGCCAAGTTGGTTAAATTGCACGATTCCTTTGTATTAGGAATGTGTACCTCTAATTGTGGTTTAAGTGGCGTTCAGAAGGAAAGAGCAAATGCATTTGTAATGAGAATCGATTTTGAATTAAATTCAATCAATTTCAATTAAATAATTTTTTGAAAATGTTGTGCAGCAATTTGTTTTACGAAACCTGTGGATATTATATTAAGAATACCTGCAGTGGCAGGAACCCAGGATGTCGAAAAGGTTTCTTCGATTATTGTGGGGGAAACTTACCCCTTTTAGAACATCTTGTCGATTTTCTAATAGGATCGCAGGATTTTAAGGGATGCGTTTCAGGTTTTTTGGGGCAATATTCATAAATTTTGATAACAAATTTTATGCCTGAAAAACAACAAATCTAAAATTTTATAGCGCTGCCAGAACGTGTTAATAAATTGGTGACATATAAAATGTTCATAAAATGCTCTTGAAATACTCCAGGGAGTCCTTACAAAGCGTCGTTGTAAAAGTTGAAAATGTTCAAATTTTCGTACTGTCGTTTCTTATAATGTACATGTTAAATGACATCAAACTTTTTATATCAGTTGTACTTTCGTGCAGGTGAATTTAAAAAAATATATATAGGAAGACTGATGTTCCATCAGACATGTTTACGTCAACCAAGACGTGTTTTACGAATAATTTCGTTCTTGTTCTTGCAGCTTGGTTGAGAAGTTGTTTCGAGCTTCAAGCAAGTCTTTTATACCTTTTTAATATATTTTGGCAACTACCGTTACCAATAGAGCACGGAAATAATTTGCAAAAAATTAAATAAGAAAGATGGAACGAGATAATTTATTAGGAATTTGTATATTGTAATTAAAATATATGAAATTGTACAAAGTTACATCAATCATGTGAAGCCTTATACACGGATAAAGCCCTATCGTTTTCGTGAAGCGTGTCTTGGAACCCTAGTTGTACATAAAATATTGAATTACGTTGCACTAAATTTGTATATTATTACAACGTAAATCAAGAAGCTTAACGGTGAGAACTTCAAGCATATTAAATACCAACTTCCATATTATAGGTGAGTCATTTGTACCTTCGCTTACCTTATTTAATTACCAAAAAAATGGATCGGTTACGTAGACTTACCAGCACTAAAACAATTATTGGATTTCCATTTCACACTCACCTGACCTTGTTTACCTTCATTTCTGAATAAATTTTGAAATTAATTAAGTCACAACCTTGAAAGTAACCTTTGAATTTGGATATACTTATGAGAATAATTGAAAATATGGATTCATTTTGAAAAAGATTTTCTCACCGAGATGAAACATTTTAACAATTATCTTTTTGGAATCCGTAGGTTCTCACTTGAGAGAATACACGTCAATACTCTTTAGAAAGCTGCCAACCCATTAGCTCAGCTAATATTACAGGGGCGTACTCGTCCTGTGGTTAATGTAGAATATCTCACAAAAACTTAGATAAATATTGTATATCTGTAATTTATAGCTGCGAAATTGTTTTCTCGAGTATTTTATATTATCTTTCGAGTTAATTCATAATAATTAAGTTTAAAATTGCTCGTCTTGCTGGGAACTTTCCAATGTATATTCTAATTCCTATAAGGAGAGAAATAGAATATCCTGTAATGGCAACTTCGCTCAAACAAACACCGTGCATTATAGGATTTTCTGTTAGCCTTAGTCTTTATATCCAGTAGCGAGAGCCAAGATCTAGTGGATTATATTGTTAGGCGCGTGACGATTTCAGAGGAATGTATGTTTTAATTGCCAACTTTAATTTCGAATACGAGCATACCAAGAGGTGCAATGTAGAAGGATAATAAGAGGTCCTAAAAAAACAATTGAAATAAGAAAAATGACAATATAAATACAGGAATAACTATAAAAGAATGTCGGAATCAATACATTTTTTGATAAAAAGCAAAATTTTAAAGACTATATTTTAGGTTTCTCGACTAAATCAACATACAATATTCAGTTTATATATTTTTAAAATTGACCACTGAAGGGGGTTATCGATTTTGTTTTATTTACACAATATACTGACGTAAAACACACTAAAAATTGTATTTTGATTTAGTTGTGTTGCTGCCAATGGAACCGAAAGGAAAAAACAATCCAAATACTTAGAAAAAATATGAAACAAATACTCAAAATTTTGATAGTTTTATTTAAATTTTAGATACGTAAAAAATGTTTTCTTTAATCTTTTCTTTCTTGGATTTTGTTTGAATTTAAGTTTATTATTAGGTATTTGAATGGCTAGTAACACCTGATTACACGATATTACTTGTTTGCAATAAAAAAAATAGTTATTTGCTCATAAATACAAAGATGTAATTAAATTTTAATTATTTCTATTATTTATGTACAGTATAAAATTAAAACACTATTAGTACTTGAAATATTTCTTAGATATTTGAAATACATAATAATATCTACATACTACATGTGAATGTTTCATAATATTATACTTCTAGGGTAATTGAAATACAATTTTGAATAGTTGAAATATTTTTTAGGCAATTTTTAATATTTGATATTTATTTCAAAATATACAAATCCAATGACGACGATATTAGGCAGCTTCTAAATAATACTGATTCGGTGGCTGTTTATCATATTTCAATTTCTCAACTGCAATTTTTCCTTACCAATATTTTATATTGATAGTCCGGCCCTGAAATCTTATAAGGAATCGCATGAAGAAAGATTGTAATTAATTTCTAAACTCTAAAAATTTTTAATGGCGGTTCGTTGGCTTCTAAATTAATTAAGTGTTTGTTTCAGATGAGTGACATTTATTATGGCCTTGGTTGCAGCAAAAAATTTTGAAAACTTAACTCGCAACAAAAGTAACGATGACTTCTACCACTTACCGGTAAGTACTAGAGATTTACGCTAATTCAGAAAATTTTCTGCCTCTTAGGTACGAAAAATGTACAAAGACATTTTGAAACGTTTTTGAGTTACAATAAGAAATGAAAACATTTTAACTAACGTGAATTTGTGTGTGCTATAATTGAAAACATAATTGGCGTTAAGTCAAACGATTATTAGACGAATATTTTACAAAAATGATGGAAAGGATAATGAAGTAAGTTATGGATATGAAATTCGTTATCTCTATTATTCTTCTTACAACTTTTATCGTTAAACATATTATAAGATCAAACTTTTTCCATTCCGTTGCGCAAGGATAAGGATCTTTTCGATTTTCCTTTTTGTTAACTTACGGTATTAAGTAAAGTTCATGCTGTAAGAAGAAATAGATGATTTTGAAAGTTTTGAATTAAATACCACCAGTTTACGTTCATTTGTTACAAATTTGTCTGAATTGCATTGAGACTAACAAGACGCGCCTTCGGAAGAGATGTGGGTCGAAATATAATCAGATCACATTTCAAAAGCAGACACCATGAATGAGCAAGTGTTGTCAAGTGGAAATTTTGAAGTAAAACAGAATGAGTCAGTGAACTGGATGCATGTCATACTACTAAATGTTAATTATAAAGGATACTACCTAATATTGTTCTAGTCCTAAAAATTTGATTTCATTTATTTGTTACTCCTTACATTCATTATGAACTATCGAAAATTAAGCGATTATTTTTATTAAAAGAAAAACAGGAACAAATCTTCGAATTAACTTTCTCGAGCCAAAAGGCCAAATATGGGAATTTGATCTTGTAAGTAAATACCAGCTTTACATAAACCCTTCTCCAAGTTACCCATGTCTGCACAATATGGAAATGGAACAACCTTCTGTTTCATATTTGCAGTTCCACTTGAACATTTTTATCGTTCTCTTCCATTCGAATAATTAACTTCGTGACAAATCAATATTAGGGAAGTTAAAGCAAGCATAAAATTTTGATAAGACACGCTAGGAATATGACGTCTTTTTTCTATTACAAACATTTCGACTGACATTAATTATTATCCTTAATTAAATTAATGTCCTTTTGCGAATTTTTATTTGTAAAAGAAGTCATTCCAAAAATTAATAAGAGGCAACCTTTAAACATTGCAAATAACCGTTTCTCGTTCTAAAAAATTCCTATATTGCATTTTGATTATTCCAGTGTTTTGCTTGGAACGTGAGAATGAGGTAGTGAGGCACAATAAACTTATTCAATTTTGTTATTACACAACGACCAATTCGAATTTGTAATTTATGTCTATTACGTTGATTGAGTGACGCTTATCATCGATTTATGTTGAATTACAGAATGTGTGTATTACAATAGGAAAATTGGCACCAAGCGCTATTTCAGTTTGCATCATTGAAAAATGAGTTTTAATTTTCAATTCTGTGCGGTGTTCTTCATAACAGAAATTTGATTCCCTCGAATCATAATTATTATAAAAAAAAATCGATAAGAGTATTTTTTCATCCATATAATGTAAGGTGGTTGAAATAAAACATATTTAGAATCGTTTAGCATTATGATTTAGGATTCAATAGTTGTTAGACAAGTAAATCGTTTTTTGATGCGACTCGACTAGCATGATATTTTAGTGAAAACGTTTATCCTTAATGACAGTTTCATCTCTCGTAATAAGTTTCCAAATTTCACCTTATTGAAGTCGAATCGATTTTTTCCGTGAATGTTGTTTCATGATTTGCGTCAAATTAATCAAATTTAAATCGTCTTCCGCATTATTCCTCCAACTAGAATCTTATAAGAAACGGTTTATTTATTTGAAACTCGAGGATAATATTATAATTTCATAATGGAATGTTCAGCTGTATCTATTATGCTTCGACCATCTTTCGTGCTTTTTATTGGCGACATTACTAACTTGTTGTAGTTATACAAACGTTGAAATTGTTGCAATGTATTTAAAAAGTGACTTTTATTCCTGCAACTTGATGTTTTTAACTTGAAATAATTGCAGTATATTTACTACCACTGGCTACTGTCTACACGGCAATGCCGTTTATAACTGTTTTATCTTGTTTTATGATTGCTTTTATGTTGTTTTTCTATTATCAAATGCCTACTGAAAATTTAATGCTCTTTTTTAAATGTAATATTAAAACGCCATCATCTTTTTAAACTTTTCAAATGGAATTTTCTTCACTATTTTACAACCAACCGACAATTTATCTAACAATGACTTCATTTATGCATAATCATGTATTAAAAACTTGAGGGACTGCGACCACGAAAAGCTGATTCTAAAATTTAATTGATATCACGTATTGAGCAATGGGAAAGTCAAGGTTTTCCCATGAAAAGAAAAGAAGGCTGTTGATAGGTTAATATGTGCTAACGTGCTGCCATCTACACTATCAAGTAAGATTTAATTTAGCATGTTATTTCTATTACATTTCTATAGAGATTGTCCAGCGTGACTCTGAAATTAATCCCCTTCAGGATAACGCCAGATTGTATGGCTGCGAACCATTGTTTTGTACCACCAAGTTCACGATGAAGCCGTTGATATCCAGAAGAATGCTTGATTGATAACTTTTGGCTAATAGTTTGGTGTTGACTGGCAGAGTCTAAAAGTTTATGAACTCTCGTCTCCATAATAACTTGATTTCAAGCCAATAATTTATTATTATTAAAATTAAGGATTAGGTGCTGGCCATCATATTTGATTTAAAAGCAAATATCTCAAAACTACAAATTTGTATCTCGTTGACAGCAAAACAAGAAAACTATCCATCCGATTAATATGATTCAAAAAACATTTTGTTCATAATATTCGTCTTTATCGTCCGACGAGAGATTTTTTTAATTGGTCGTTCCGTTTAGCTTTTATGTTATAATAAGGACACACAAGGAATGCTCGATTTTAAAATTTTTTTTTCCAAGATCTGAAATTTTGCTATTTTTCTAGATATCAAAATTTCCCCCCGTCGAACTATAGTCATGCGTATGTACTTTGTAAATATTTTTGAAATTTTGATTTCAAACTAACCATATGGCCGAATTGCTGTCAACCAGTCACTCACTTTTTTTTTGAAGAGCAAACTTTCGCGTCCTGTACACCCTGTATATGGACTACAAACAAGCCAAAAATTTTTTTAAATGTATATAATATAATCAATAAAATATATGGAAAATTTGAAAAAGATTGGCTTTGTACTTTTTCTGTAAAAAATTTCTGAAAATACCTCTCTTTTTCGACCTGTTACAGTGTTTTCCCCCCTTAATTCAATCATTCAATTACCTTATTCATTCGCAGTTTGATCTACAGACTCATTTGTATCACTGTTTTGCTGAAGAAAGCAAAATCCTTTTTTCTTCATGTCGTAATCCTTCGTTGGAATGGTGAGCGAAGTTCAATCCTCAGTTGCTGTTAAAAATAATTCTTCGATTGTGAAAATTGGAAAAACACAACTTTCAAAATGGTATAGAGATTCGTGAAAATTTCTTAGATTATAATAGAAAAGCCATTTTCTAAAAGAAACAAATTAGGCAAAGAAATCGAAATCAAATCTTGTCTTTTTCATTGAACCATACGGAAAACTGTGGCCTCAAAATCAAACTTCCAAACATCGAATTAAAAATGAATCGCAGCTGTTATTAATATTGTGGTGTAGGGACTTCAAGAATGGAGTGGTTATCATCCAAGTGTTAACCATCCATAAAAGAATTATCACCATTATCACTGATAAATTAAACAGACCATCACCCACTCATACTATAATGAGATACGCGAAAGCTTTCTTTGTTTAGTGTTAAATTGTAATGCAATGTTTTTACTTTATTTTACTTTATTGTTTTTTTATCCATTCATTTTAATGTTATTTGTTTGTTAGCTATGAAACAAATTGTATTGATTGATTGATCGATTGACCCACTCATAATTCAAACGTGATAGGTGGTCTTAAAACAAACAAACACTCCAGAATTCGATCCAGATGTAACAAAATTTTAATTACTCACCCACAAACTTGTAAAAATTAAACTAAACAAAATCACTCCAATTTTTAGCTTCATTGACTTACAAAAATGACGAAAAATATAAAATTGTGACCCGTTGTGCTTGTTCCCGACCAAGTTTTTACTGTAATAGGGGTCGATGGAAGTAATTTGTCGATAATAATTAAAATTTATCACTCAGCCATCGTTAAATTGAAAATTAATAATGTTGGAAATGTTACATGATCACAAAATAAAAAAAAAACTCGATGATTTCGTTCTTTTCATTTATCAAAATAGAAATTAACCATTTTAAATGTTACGCTTTTCTGTACTTTAAATACGTAAATCGCATTTTACATCAAAATTTAAAAAGGCGACTCTCAAGACGGTCGTTGTATACGTCCGTCCGAAATCTTACTAGTTTTGTTTTCTAATTGTTACTTATAAATTTATTAATAGATAAAATGAACATAAAAGTTAGCAATAAAAATGTCGTTAATTAAAAGAACGTAACCGATCACTTAAACCACAGAGAAAGCGCTTAAGAGATAAATTTTACTAACTAAAATTAGTTTTCTGTATTTTGTAATTAATTTCCATTTTTAATTAACCAAATAACTCCCCAAATGATATTAAAACTTTAATAAATTATGACTTTGTATAAGTTTTTGTAAACAAATTTAAATCGATTTTGATTTTGTGTAGAAACCGATAGAATAAATTTATGCTTTATTAAGTCTTATGAATTAATCAAGAGGAAAGATTACGAGTTAATTAAATGTTTAATGCTTGAGCTTTAAATATTAATTCGAAAATTTAATTTTGAGTAGCTTGGGTTTTCCTTGAATGCCCCCAAAAGTAAAAACTTGACGTTAAGTTAGCTCTTGAGTACAATTTATTATTTAACAAATTTTTGTTTGGAAGGATTGTAATAACTAACAACACAAAATTAATTTCAGATGCTGGTTTTCAATATTTGTGGCAATTTGTGTATATTAAGATAGCTCTGTTGCCTACCCAAATTTACTTAGGATAATTTAGCCAATTATTAAGCTGTCAAGCACGATTTGAAAGCTCCTTCACGAAAAATTGAATAAGGAATATTTTTATTAGGATTCTAGTGCATTTTTAACCGATTGACCCCATTTTGAAAGTTAAATGTTGATTCTCTTATATTTTTATGTACCTACCTAACGTAAAGCTAATTTTTTCCAAAGATGTAAATTTATCTAACGTGTTAGTTTATGTACCTAAACAGTCGAACCATAAATCTTGGTTGTATAATTTGAGTAAAATAACGACTTCGTGATATTAAAGTAATTATTAACATTTTCAAACTGGGTACGTTTTCCATATACGGCATGAAATATAATTCTATTATAATGTTGGACCCACATTTACTATTTGAACAACACAAAAGTCCTTTACAAATTATTATATGAAATGCAAATACAAATTAATAAATTTAAAATATGGTCGTATTATGTAAAATGCACAAATGAAAATTTCATATATTATATTTCTGCTTGACTTGTCAAGTATTCTTGCTTAAGGTATCAATTTTAAACTTGTAAAATTAAAAATATCGAAATAATATATTGGGATTCAACATGCAATGAGATTTTATTGCTTAAAATAACGACTGTTCAACTTGTACGAGTGGTAACAAATTTCACTCAACCACATTTCCTTGCATATTTGAAGCTGGTGCAACTCGCTCCTATGTAATTTATCAATATAACAAACTAGCAGAACTTCCGGAAATTAATTTCGTGTTATTTAAAAAAAAAAGTCAAAAATTTATCTACATTAATTTCGGTAGTCCTTGGCATACTTTGAAAATTATAATCAAGACGATCAAACTTCCACTGACTGATTCATATTTTCATCTATCAATTTATTTTTTATTTCCTGTCATGTAATTCTAATTAATTTAATAATTTTCAATAATAATAACTTCTTTTAATTTCCTTTAATGAGCAAACTTTTTTACCACTCTACAGCTACACATTAAACAGATATACAGGTCAATTCACCCACATCTTTGATTCCACAATATTTATACCAAATAATCAAGATTTAAATCGCTTGATTTTTTTAATTAAAATCATGATTAAAATCAAATCTTATATATTTTCAAAAATAGATCCAAAAAAGATTTTTGATTTTTTTTAACCCTTATACCATCCAACAACATTGATCTTCCACCATAATATGATAGTATTTTTTATCTTAAAGACTTCAAATGATGGAGTCATAATGATATCCTGTTTAGCTTAAATTGAGCCCCATTTTATCACCATACCTTACAAATTAGTTCGAGGATATAAAATTTAAAAATTCTTAAAATTATTCAAATTTTATTTAACGACTTATTTTATAGTTTTCGATAGTAAAATTTTTTATTACTTTTGTACAATTTTTCAGTTTATTAGTAAATTTGCTTTTTATGGTTGTTAAAATTTATGTTTTCCTCTAAAAAAAAATGCTTTGGACAATAATTGAAGTGTTTAAATGAAAATTTCCATGTTACGCTCACTTCCTCATTTTTCCGCGTGGATATTCAGGTCGCGTGAAGGGTTCAAAGAAATATGTCGTTATTGTAACTGGACAATTCCATTCTAGCCAAAGCACTAGTGGTCTGGGCTATTAACTTTATGGTTAGTTAAGAAAACAGCTACAAAACCACAGTTTCAACGAGATTCGATAGTTTCCGTGTATGTGACCAGACTGTAGCAAAACTTGTAGGTAATTATACTAATTTCTATGCTCGATTTAGTCACGTTTACGACTCGTTTAGAATTATGGAAAATGTCTGCATAGTTGAGGATTGTTATAAAGACAATTTCAACTTAATTCTTTTTAAAATCAAATTATGCGATCACGAGGTACATTACGGCATTGTTAAAATACTTTGCAAGTAAATCGCAATACTGGAAACATTCTCCTCGTTTCAAAGCGATTATTATCAAATTCAAAGACAACTTATGAGTTTGGAATTTCTCATCTGTTGAACTTAAATCCGTTCCCTCCCAAATTCAGCCCCCATGATAGCGTTACATTATCCATCTGTTTCTTTAATTTGTTTTATCTTTTATTGCTTGTTGTTGTTGTTTTTTCGTAGGAGTTTGTTTACTCGGCTTCCTTCACTTTTCAGTTTATTACTGTAAGTAAGTTGAGTAATTAAAACAAAGAAATTAATTAAGGAAGTTAATTATGTCTACACTACGACTGCTTAAACGTTAAACTTTAATTCGAATTCTGCTGCATGATAAATTCCCATTGAAGGGAAGGACAACAGCTTTCAAAATTTAACGGCAGTACACAACATCCTGATGGTGACTTGGACCCTTTTCCTCGACAGATACGACAACAGGATTTACTGATGAATATCTTTCATAACTTATCGAACATTTTGATTTGTTAAATAAATTTTACTTGCAATGTCTTAATAATTCAAGTTATGCTTATCATGTTTTACATTGTTTCGGCAAGAAGTTAAAGCTTTACTATGTACAAACTAATATTAAATTAACAATAACTATTTCGTAGGAAGTTACAACTTCGAAATACAATTATTTTATATGTAGATACTATTTGCTTTAACAACAGAGAATAGTCAACTTGATGGAAAATAAATAAATTCTCAAGTTTGATAGATGCAGTGCTCCTTTTATGTTGTCGAAATTGTGAAGTATTAAAATTTTGTATTGAATCTCTCTGTTCTTCGCAAGTCTGTTCGTGCTAGTTTATGATGACTTAATTGTGTAACCAACAGGAAAATGGCAGCTTTTATTGTATTGTTTATGCGTCCCATAATTACCTGTCAACGCTCACAAATAGCCAAGCAATTAAAATTTGAAAAAATTCCCTTTACAATAATTCTACAGTCTATTAAGACACCATAATAATTTTAAAATATTGAAAACTGTTTTTACTGTACCTAACGTTATTTACTTCACACTCAATTAAATCTAAAATAGAACTCTCGAATAGGTAATTGTTAACGTGCACATAAAATGACATGCAATTTATTTCATTATGGAAATTATTTTCAATTTCAACAAAAAGTTACATCGATCCAAAAAAAAAAACTTAGAAAAACCAAATAGGTACAATAAAAAGGGAGATTTCAATAATTTCTTTCTATACATCACCGATGGCTCTATTATGACCCAATGTTGGAGAAAACTCTCATTTTTCGTTGTATTAAAATATGTTTGGAATTCAGATCCAGGTCGTACTCTCACGCTATACAAACTTCGCGATGTACTTACTGATTGAGTAATCTGATTTTCCTTCAGTTGTAAACTTTATATGCAGTATTATCCTAGCCACATCATTTCAAAAATCAAGCAAGAATGTCCTTGATAAGGATTAATAAGAGCGACGCCCCTGCAATAATTTATACGTTCGTCGACGTCGTTATAATTTTTCAGTATTCAAAAATTTAGTGAGTGAGGAAAAATCAATGTCAGGTACACCTCAACACTTTAGAATGTTGAGTTTCTTTCTTTGAAAAGAGTTCAATTAATTTAATTTATAAAATTGTATTATATTTTCCACATGAATTACAAACAAAAGAAACATAATGAATTTCAAACTTAAAAAGCAGCACAAGAATCAGTGAGCTGAATTATTTTAAAAATTACACTTACATAATATTTAATAATTTAAAGTTTTTCCAGGTTTATTATATTCATTACATTTTCTAACTTATTTAAAAAATGTATACACCACACAATTTACCCGGTTCTTTTCATGTGAATCAAACATTTAAAAATTTTATTTTATTTATTTTTCTTTTCATTAAAACATGAAAAATATAACCAATTCGCTCAAATCCTGCTCAATTAAAAAAAAACAATGTGTATAATTATAATGTGGATGTAAATTACTTCCAAATTACATAATATGCAATTATTCGCGTTAATTTGTTTTCCATTTCATTTAATTTTAAACTTAATTATTTTGTAAACTTAGCAACGTCAACTTCGGCAACTAAAGATACAGATAAGCAAAGTGAACAGTAATTTAAAGGTAGAAGTTTCTTGCTTTTAAATTAAGAAAATTGTTTATAACGAGTTAAATTTATTTTAAACTTGGATTTGTTTATTATTTAAAATTTAATTAATTTCGGAGAGTTTATACAGGCTGTTCCTAAATATGTCGGAATATTTTCGAGGAGCGATTCCTTGGAACTTGGATAATAATAATATTAAGTTTTATTGCTTTGAAAGTTTGCCCTGCTGTCAGTAATTTGGCACAATAAAAGTTAAAAGAAAAGAGAATTTGCTGATTTATAATTACAATATAGGCAAGAGAAGTTCAAGTTTTGCCCCCAGGTTTTGTTTAACAACGCTCACTTTTATTTTTCTTTACAAATTTTTTTCGTTTTCACCATCTCATTAATAATTTTTTTTGCTTATTTATTTAATTTTTAGCAATCATTTTATTCGTAATTTGAGACATGCTAACTAATATATTTCTAATAAAATATTTTTGCAATAATTCGATAAATGAATTCAACTTAGGTTGATAGAAAATACCTCAATAAAAAATCTTTCTTACGCAAGAAAAAATTATTATAATGTAGTACTTGTTTAAAAATCGGTTCACTATTATTAAATTTATTTTAAAACTCTACTCGAGATTATAATAATCAGAATAAAAAAATATTAGAACCTACAATTATTTTTACATTATTGTTATTGGTGCTCTAGAAACCAGGATGTTTGTTACCTTTAAATGGAATGAAAATATAGTTTATTATTTCGTATATACCTAATAGTTATAAAAAATATACATATTCGATCAGATGTACTATAAGAAAATTTTGTTATTATTGCTGTTCTTTACGAATAATGTTTCATCGGGGGTAAGCTTAAACAATGTTATCTGGTGCACTGATTTCCATTTTATTAATTTAGTTTTTTCAAAACAAATACGTGGCTCTATTTACTTGGGGAGAATTAGAATGGATCGATAACAAGACAGTGGTCGAACCCACCAAAATTTCGGTCCAAAAATATAATCGAACCTACACAGTTTTGAACATTACGATCACTACAACTGTCGATATGGGTCACAATCTGGAAGTAAGTTTTGAAATAAGAACCAAGTAGGTTTAATTTTTGAGAAAAAAAATTTTAGATCCTGGTAGAAGGTTTTAAATTCCTAAGTAATGAATATCGTCCTTTTCCTATTAGATTTCAGTTTAGTTATTGCAAAGCACTAGCAGATGATGATTTTGGGATGAGTTCTCTTACTAAGTGTGGAAATTTTAGTGGTTGTCCCATGCATAAGGTAAAATGTCGATTCTCACATTAGAAAATTATAATTTTTAATTTTTTAGGGAACATTTCTCATATGCAACGCTGCTCCGGATGCTTCTCGATTTCCACCACTCATACCATCGGGAAATTATAAGGGAAGGCTCACGTACATGTACAAGTCGAAGCCAATTTTGACATACAATTCCTACGGAACGATCACTTATCCTATTAAGTAATTAACAAAATTACTATGAATTTTACAATGATTTTCGTTTGTAACAATTAATTAACTGAGCACCAATTAAATCACGTGTGTAAAAAATTACAGTACTTCGTCAAGTTAGACCTTTATGATTTATGAGGGAAGGCTTTTACTGTAATTATTTGTTTATCTTTTATTACTTCAATTATCATTTTAAAAACACAATTTTAAAATTAAAAGGTGAAAATATTCCTGAAGGTATAAGAAAATTATTTCATAAAACTTGTATTTTGCATGTATAATAATGCAAATTTTCTCTTTCTCCACTTATACCACAAGGAAAATATAAAGCCAGATTGACCTTAATTCACAATTCTTACATTTCAATTAATTATGCAATTAAATAAAATTATAATTGTTATTTTCGTTACAGCGTGTAACAATGAGTTTTTCGAATAAAGAAAATAATTATTAAACTGAGTTTCATTAAATTTTCATTAATTTGTCAAAATTTTAGTAAAGTTATTACAAGTTTTCATTGTCACTGCAAATAATTATTTATGCATTTATGATAATAATACGAAGGAAGTGAAAGGGATATCAAAATGCAAAATGAGACTTTCCCAAGTTTTGAATTATAGGATATCGGAAAAACTTTTACAATGGAAAAGCAAACGTTATCTATAGGAATTATTATCCAAAATTTCCTATAATACACGAGTTAGGACAGAAGATTATACAATTGGAAAGGAGGAAAATTTATTTGCTTGTCTTGTATTTTTACTATAAAATTTAAATTAGTAACATTAAACAATTTAATCCGAATTTATTGCAAGCTTTATGTTACATAAATCATGTAATATTTACAAAAAGCATTAGAACGTTATTTTATTGATAACAATGTAACTTTTGCTTTCTTACAGATGATCGTTCGTGTTTTTGGAGATGGAGCTAATACAGACGTTCCAGTAACACCGGAAACTACGTGTTCGGATGTAATTGAATGTTGTCGTGATCCAGGAGAAGAATCTTGCGATCTTGTTGCAGTGTGTCCTCAACACGGAGGTAGGTAATTATTTTCCGAATTACATTGTACGTTAGTTGCTGAAAACTTGTCCAAATTAATTTGTAAGTAATCCTACGTGTTAGAAAATTCCCAAGTTTGATAGAAACCTCATTATCCTTTGACAAAGGTCTACATTACATCAAATAACTTGGCACTTTCGCTTTCAAAATTGCTTCTTTACAAAACCGATATTTACTTTGAATGAAACATAAATTACTTTTCTCGTGAAACTATCCCATTTTTGATGTTATTTATGGCGTTAATTTAACAAAAATGGCGTTTTTATGTTTGATAGCTTCGATACAAATGAATATACATAAAATATTATAGCGGTTTCGTATTTTTTGTAGGGTTGTTGAAATATCTTCAAAAGAGGATCAAACTGTCACAATCAGGTGTTGCATATCTCGAGCTGTATAAGAAAAAATTATAAGTTTTTCTAAAAAAAAAACCGCATGAAATATGGCTTTGCATACATCAAAATCATTTTAAAAATTTGGCAGTAGGTAAATTTACAAGGAACTTCTTTAATCAAAAATGTTAAAAGGACCTTCTGAAGGATGGATAAATAGGTCTCAATGCAGTTTCCTCATGAGGGAATTGTTT
Organism: Rhagonycha lutea; assembly: GCA_958510855.1. NCBI lineage: Eukaryota > Metazoa > Arthropoda > Insecta > Coleoptera > Cantharidae > Rhagonycha > Rhagonycha lutea. Next base: position 1,308,433 of record OY294040.1, on the reverse strand, counting down.
TGGACGAAAAAAAAAATCGAATTAATAGTAAAGTGCTAGGTGACTGACAGCAAGGCCGTTCTGGTTAAGTTGAGAGGCCTTGAGCCAAGTGACTTCGGTCTGGGAGTTATTTTTTTGGGACCGCTAAAAGTATTGTAGTTGTTGATTCATCATCTTATATCATCTGTTTGTTCTCATGATAAAATTTTGATAAAATGATATACCTACTCATAACCTAACTCCTGCTTTTTAGAAACAGCAATTGCAATGAGAAAGTCAATATTAGTCCTGGAAATAGGGGTTGCTGCCCTCTTTAGTTCAAGAACCTTGTAATTTAAAATAAATGCAACAAAGCATCTTTTTTATAATAGAGCTACAAAAAGTACACCGACATTTTCGCTCTATAATCTCATCAACTTTGCCATTTCTTTATGGCATTACCATTTTCATTTTGTACCAACCAAATTTATTATTGAAATTCATTGACGCCAGGTTCGTAATTTTTACCATTATATTTTTAAGTGATTAAATTATGAAATTAAGATATCAGCGAATGGGCAAGAAGTTGAATTTAGTAAAATGTTGAGGAAGAAATACCTAATGATAACGATATAATTTATACCGTGGTACCAATTTCACGTTATTACTGGCTAATTCGTTCATGCGGGTTTATCCCTAAATGTAAGGTACAAGGTACTAAATAAAACTGCAATGAAGTTAATTCATTGTTATAATTCATACTTTTGTCTCTACTTTAATTAACCAATTATTTTAAATGAGTTAAATGATATGCATCGCAAGCAAACCACTTAATTAATTGGTAAAATTAACAATATTAACTTAGCGACTACCCATAATTCATATTATCCATTCATTTTAATGTGTTCACATATTAATTGCTACCCGTAACGCTAATTTACGACCCTTAATAATGCAACCATTACATGGTAATTGTCTAATATGGAAATATGTACGTACATACTTGAGATAAGTACCACACATCTCCTGGAAGTACTTATTTTCTCTATTATTGGAAGTGCAAAGTTACTACAATAATAATTTTAATAGTTAATCATAATTAACTTACGCTTAATGGCTGCAAAATGTAAATAGAAATATATCATACAATTTTTTTAAAAAGAAATTACAAGTTAAAGTGCGAGGCGTGGCTAAAGAATTTGTCATTTTAATTGAAAATCATCAGTTTTCCACATCCGGCAGTTACCTCTTCCTTCGCTCATCGGCAATGCAAATGACGGGAATGGAACTGACTTTTGTAAAACTGACTAGTATTTTGTCATCAATGATTAGTTGGCGCTTTCTTTTTTTATTTCGTTCTTAAACTCAACCGTTGTACCACAAATTGCTCACTTAATTGTGTCACTGCCTCGAAGGACGTAAGTAATTAGCTAGTGTTTTATATTTCATATAATTTATTTCAATTATTTTTAATCGTCCGAAGTTCATGATTTATCGTTCGAAATTGTGGTCAAGATATAGCTAATATAAGAACCACACATTAAACCAACAAGGATCAATTCACCTGCAAACAGTGGCATTCCATTAACCTAGATCAGGGGTGGCGAACCTTTATGTATCAGCGTGCCATTTTTTCTAAAGAAATGTTTAATGAGGCCATAGACGTGCCATCAAATAATTAAATATAATATTTAATAGTGTATTTTTTTATCGGTGGCGTGCCCAAAATATTGTGTCGCGTGCCATCAATGGCACGCGTGCCATAGGTTCGCCATCCCTGACCTAGATGGTATTTGGCAATCAAAGCAAACAAATTTTGTGTCATCATTTCTGTATCATTGAACGCCTCGTCTACCAGGGATGTTACGATGAAAGGAACTAAAATCTCAATTTCAATAAAAGAGTTATTTAGATGCTGAAAATTGGGGGGTGTACAACTTCCAAAAGGAATTATAATCATCTATTTTGGAAAAATCTGGAAGTGTGGGAGCTCGAACAAAAATTTCCAAACATTGGAATAAAATTAATCACATCTGCTGATAGATTGTGGAGTGGGAAGGATAGAGGTCGAATAGCTGGGGAGTACCAACGTTAATTAATCCATTTGTATAAAACAAGAGCTAACCGCACCTCAAACAAATGCAAGAGTTTCTGATAATATTACTAGTTATTTTTTAGCGTTTGTCAAGTAGTACTATTTTTTTCGTCAATTTTGCAGCATTCATTCTGGTTAAATTAGACTAACAAAAATATACGAACTACCCTAGGTGGTGATGATAAATGAAAATATACCAAGACGTCATCAAGTTCTATATATCACGAAACGTAAAACCCCACCACGAAACACATTTTCTCTGTAGCCGCCCTATTATTATTACCTACACTGGAAAAACAACTGTGCACAAACATATAACTCAAAGCCGTTTAATACATTGTACCCGTAATGGAATCAAACACAAATAAATTGTTATCATTGTAAACCATCAGCTATGTTATTTATTGCCAAACGAAGAGTATAAATCAGAATTATCCAAATGCAACAATTTTCGTATTTTGTTTTGGCAAGTATTTTAAAGCTCAACAACTTTGCGACATAAAATGTGATTTGGTTTAATTTAGAGTAATTTGTGTGTGTAGGTTATAGTGCCACTGACTGGCATAGACGTGAAAATCGAATTACAGAGTGGCAAGGGCGGTAATGTGATTTGCCGCAGAGCAGTGTTAATGTGACCTATTGTCCTCCGGAGATTCTCTGATTTTATGTTTGCTTGTACTCCTGCCGACCGTAAATGCTTAAGAATACTAAAACGTCTGCGTTAATCTTACTCAATAAAAGTTCTTTTATATTAACTTGGCACTTTGCGTTTTGGGAGAAGCCATATATTTTAACAGATTTGTTTTCACACTTAAGAAAATTTCGATTTATTACATTTAACTTTTAAAAGTTTGCAGGTAAAACATTGCCTTTACATCTACTTATCTAAATGTGGAAGATGAAAAAGAGGGAAAATTTTAGAAGGCTATTATTTTATTGGTTTTCGTGAAATTTCTTCTACACTTTGAGAGTGTCATTCATTATTCCAACTTTAGTGGCCACTATTGGACCCTTCAAGAGGGTATTAGCTTATAAATCACCACGTTGTCGTTTACGTGCTGATGGCTGTACTGTGAAACCGTAATCAAAACGACCATTTATCCGCAGACCATCATAAGCAGATTTTCGTTCGCCTCAGTCTGCTGGAAAAGGTGCTTTATGTCAAAATTAATCCTTCGGACTTACCAAGTCCAATTTGATGTTATTTACTTTTTTAACACTTGGAACTCGACAATCTCTTGGTTGCATTGTACTTTGTAATATTCTAGAAAATCTTGTCAGTTATGAATACTTATAAGCTTGTCTTTGTATTACGAAATGAGAATCCTTTTCTGCTCGTTAAGTCACGACATTATTTTGCAAATGAGCGTTATACTGTTTTGATTAAGTTTGCTTTATTTAAGGGTTTCAATTGTTGTATAAACTTTGAAATAATACTCAAAAGTTTTAATAAACATTTGTTGCAAAAGCTCCTACAGCTTATTGTACAGAATAGGAGGATAATACACAAATCTGTCACATAGGAGGACTCGCCAACAAAATTCTGGAATAACTTGCGCAATTTACATCAAAGATATCATAGACTTCTAAAACAGGCAAAATGAAATATATTTTGTTAATTTTACATAATTACAACGAAATTAATTTGTATGATATTAAAGATCCGCTACTCGAAGAGCTAATAATTTACGTTATTAAACTTTGAGCACGGTTAGCTTATATTGCAACTAAAAGTTTTACCTACCCTTTGCAATGTAAGTTTTGTAATTACATAAGAAGGATTTTCTTAAAACGTATTAAACAAAGTTAATTTTATTAATGAGTGGTGGAAAATGTTATTGTCATCCTCGTAAAATTTATTCAAGCAAATATTTATGCTTCGTCTCCTTATTTATTTAGTGTTGCATGAGTTGTTCCAGTTTGCACAATTTCATCTAAAAATACATAAAATTGACATTTTGGTTTTGATATCATATAATTACCATAGTGATAGTGCTGTGAATAATAAGGAGGAAAGGCAGCAGCTGACTACAGGATGGATTTAAGGAAAATGAGAATTTTGGTCTCTGAAATTTGAAAGCTTTTGGTAGCGTAGAATTTAGTTCAATTTTGCGAAGTGAAAAACCAAGAACCACACCCGAATTTTTAATCAAAAACCCATCTCTGTTGGTAATCAAAAATTTACAATCACATAAGCATTTGGACAGGTGTTAAAGCTATAAATTTATTGAACGTAACATTATTGAGTCTAAATAATTCGAAATTATTTTATTTACAATAGATCGAGGACTGAGTGAATGTTTAGCGAATGTAGTGTTAACTTGCTTATAGCTGTCTTTAAGAATGAACTGCCAGATTTGTTGTTACTAATTAAAATTGTAAACAACTGACGTCAAAGTGAAAAACTAACATTTAAAATGTTACATTGCAACCAATTTTTCTTGTACCGGGCTAAAAATCCTTTCTTATATAAACAAAGAGGTTGAGATTCAACTGTAAACGACAAGAATTATACTTTATTTTGGTCAGTTATTCTCGAAAGGCAATGGCAAACCATTGAAAGGTATTTTGCTTAGAAATTCCTTGTAAATGGTCCGTACCCCCATTACCAGGTCAGGTGGATCGAGGGGAAATTTGTAAAGGAAATAACTATGTGAGTGGTAGGTCCTCCATATTTTCTTTTCCTATCTTTTATGAAAAATTCCTTGTTCACAGAATGGCATTCGTGATTTTCGCAATAGCAGTGAACTTTTGAGAGAATTTCTGCGACGATTCGGTTTTTGTATCGTTCCAGGTTTACAGTGGGTTTAATTATGGGTCATTTTAACTATAGACGTCTCATTACGATTTTTATACGTTTTGCTGGTTCTGTGAACCAAAATCAAAGCTTTTGTAAGGAAAGGCAATCAATTATTCTTCGTTTATCTTCAGAATTCATCCCTTTAATTCATTTCAGTTAAAAAAGTTTTAAATTCGACAAAATTTCAAATCGAATGAAAAGCCACGAGGCAACAAAGTCATGGTCAAATATGATAATCATCCACATAAGTAACAGATCGTTGTTTATTTTAATTTGTGTCTGAGAACTTTTTACGATTAAGTGAACTTGAAAAAAAATTATTCAGATTCTGTAAACCTTTCTGTATTTATGAATACAATTTAAATAATTATTAATAACAATCACGCTGAAGTTTATAGACAGAACCTTGACCTAGACCTCCATTATTCATTTTTCACTAAATAAGTAATAAAGGAAGGGCGTACGAACCAGTAGCAATATCTAATTTTCCGATATTGGCTTTTCAGTTGCTCAATTCGACTTTGATACATTTCATCATATCGAAACTTTTTCCATATTTGTAATCTAATACGAAGCATTAACGTCGTTAGAATTAATTTCCAACTAAGTACCTAATTACTAGTTGGTTATGGGGGTACTGTTTAATTCATAAACCACAAGTGGTAAATGATAAGACAGGGACCATTATTATTAGGTATTGATTTAATAATTCCCAAGGAATATTAAACTAACGTCGAGTTTATTACTGAAGTTATAATAATAGATTGTGGTTTAATCATGAATAAATAATGCTTTTGAATTAATTATGGAGTTTTCAATCGAATTGCAATTGTTGTGGTTAGAACCGATCGAATTGCTTAGTAGACAACGAACGCACGCAGAGATATGACGTTTTGAACACAAACACATCGTTTTGTCTTTTTTCTTAATTTAAAAAAATGATTGTTGTTACTTCCACAAAAACTAAATTCGGTGGTTTAAATAAATCCGACTACGATAACAATAATGGTAAAAATATTCTAATTTAAATGATATTTTCCATTCTTTCGTAAACTCGAGTTTCTTGGATATTACTACATATTTTTTTTATTGTTATTGTAGAATGTGCCCTACAAGAAGGCGACCATCCTTTGGAAATTTTACAACGATGGGGATCGGGACGTTTATTTCTTCGATACACTGTTCTCAGTACAAATGGTAAGTAAAGTGTACATTTTTTACTACCCTAATTAAAACTTCAGTTTTATAATAAAATTACAAGTAAAGTGGTACCTAATTTAAAATAATTTAAAGCCTTTGTATTTTACCGAACTTGTAGAAAGCGTAGAGGTTAATCTCAAGTTAGTAAATTCAGTACTTTTAAAATTGAATTAATAATTTAAGTACCGCTGATGTTGCAAGTTTATGTTATAAAGGATATTGTCAGGTGCTTTGAAAATTACCATTCATAAACTTAATGGTTGAATTATTTGATAATGAAGAACAATTAAAAATTTATATTAAAATTTAGTCACATAACCGTTTCTATTTTTTCATCCAAGTTGCTTTATTCACCTCTCCACGGTGATTATTTACAATTATTGGCTGAAGGTAATTATGCGATTGCATAATTTTGCTGGAGTTTCAATAAGCAATGTTAGGTTAACACGGAACATTGGAGTAATTTGTTTAAGTTTGACGTTAACTTAAAACAAACATTTGTCAATTATAATCTTATGAACTTTGCTAACGCGAATAATGTATCGAAATTATTGTAAATTTTCAATTTAATTACCACCTTGGTTGACGTGTAGCCAGAGGGGTTGCAAGGACATATGTACATACATTACAATCCTTCAATCGATTAACACATTTAAATTTTATTATTTTTTAGGAACAATAATTTTATGTTGAATGCAGAAAAATAGCATCCTTGAAAAACTCTAAGCTGCCGGCTTTTCCTGAACAGCATTTGTAATTACATTTGTGACAAGCAATTTATCCTGGTGTGCAACTTCTACAGCCCAATTCGGAACTATTCCAGGACAGCTTTATGACCATTCTGAGTTAGCTACATCTTCTGTCATTTGGAATAATAAAACTTTTTAATATTTTCATTTTGAAGTTAACAACAGTAGTAATTTTCCGCTGTGGTTTTTAAAATTTAATTTTTGATCACAAAACTTGCAAATTTAAAAGTGTCGTTTATCACATAACGTAAGGAAATCTTAATCACGGTGAGATTAGCAACGCCGAAGCTGCTCGTTTCGATTCGTATTGAAAATTCTAAAGCTATTGAGATCAAATTTTTTGTAACCTTTTTTAAAAAGAATTTTCCACTTTCATCATCGTATATTATGGAATAACTGTCATAACTCATATGAGGCTTAGCTCTACTTGGTGAATTTATCCCTCAGACAATAAAATTCTGATGGGGATCTGTGGAAGCTCTGGAATCAAGAACGAGTTTTATTATACGGCGACGTTTGCACTATCCATGAGCGTGGCTTTGTAGTAGCTTTACAATACGCAGGATTAATTATTGTAACGCAGTGCGAATTTAATTTTTGCAATTTGAATTTTAAAATTTGCACGACAGTAAACATATTTTAGTGTCGCTTAAAGTGATAAAAAATTACGTCGGCAAACATGAAAATATTCCCGACTTGTTGCGCCTATTGTTGGATCTGCTTTCGAAGCACGAAATACGCACATTTTTTGCATTGGCCAATTCAAATTTATGGAAATAAACTGCTCGAGTCCAAAATGTTCTTAGCATAAAATGGTATCGTCAGGTTTTACCGTATTATTGAATTTTCGAAAAATGTTTTCCTCGGTTGACTAATTTTCCAGATTACACATTCGGTTTTCTTTGCTTTAACGTTTCAATTAACATTTTAGTAGATATTAATACCTACATATTTTGGATTAATAAATTTGAAACGCTCTTAGGCATAAGTATGTACATAACAGATAACTAAGCCAATAAGATGAGCGTTTAGAATTATTACTATTGGATTAAATTCTGATAATTTGTCATTTAATGTAACCGATGTTCGTAAATTGTCAAATAGGATCCATAAATCATATCGGTTTGGTGTAACAGGATGCATTATGGATCGTATTTGCATTATTTACGCACGACCAATCTTATCATTAATCAAATTCAGACAACAACGTGCGAAACAAGTAAGAAGAACCTATGTGCAAATGTCAACACTGAACGACATCATCCATATCCGTCGCGACGCCGACGTTACTGGCATTTGAACCTTTTTATAAATATCCAAAATTAAATTGTAATTCTAAAAGCTATTTCGTTTTTGTTTATGTTAATTTCAACGTATTTTTGCTTTCACGTTATTTTATGATTCGCTGTGAATAATGGAATTTATTTTGTGTTTGAATGCAATTTGTCAACATTGTTTTATAACGCTTTGCTGTGTTGGTTAACCGAGATATAATATAATAATACATTATCTGTTACAATTTTAATGAAATGATATTGTTTATTTACTACATCAGATATATTTGGGGAAAATAACGCTACTTTTTCAGTTCCCATCGTTGTTTAAAAAATATTGCTTCGATTTCATTCAACAGTAACTTTTCAAAATTAATCCGAAGGGCTTTCTCCTAATTTCCATTACACAAGGTAATTTGATCTAACGGACTTAAATCACCTACTTAAATTCACGTCGGAACACAAATTACAGAGTAAAAAAATAATTTTGTCGTCTCAGGTTTTAGTCAATGCGCTTTGTAATCACTTGAAATCCTTTAATCTTGGGATTTATGGGATAAATAAAGTAATTTTTAAAGCTTATTTAAAAGCTCTCGCAAGACGTTTCTTTAACCAAAATTAATTTTATTCATTGGATTTTTTTAATTAATTATTACGAATTTTAGTAAGTACCGAGTACTTGTTGGTTCGAGCAAACATTTGTGTTTCGTGTTATTGTATTTTCAAACCGCACTTAATGCTGGAAACTTACCTATCCCGAACAAATAACAGATATTAATTTCGAAATTCTGTAATATTGCACTGCAAAATGGCCTAATTCACTAAAAATATGGATCTACCAGAATTTTAAACCCTACATGCTATTTGTTGATAAACAATTTTATATTTTCGAGGTAAATATTACAAAATTTGTTACTTCCATTTAGTTTATTAAATATACAACTGGTACATTGGTGTGTAGCATAGGGATGCAAAGTAGTGATAATAAGGGAATTGGTTAATGCGTGCTACGTGGAAAACTCCCTAGTGGCGCTCAAGTTGGATTAAATGCGTTCTGTGCTATGTATTACACATTTGGCTTGAAAGCTACCTACATATAAAACATACAAAGCATAAGTTTTCCTTCGAAAAAGTTGTTTTCAACGATGAAAGCAACATTTTCGTACTAAAATAACTTCATTATTTAATTTTTTTTTTAATATTTCTGCTTTGTATGTAAGTGCCTTTGTTGTAAAAACTAGTTTTTTTTACTACACAGTTAAATGAATAGCTCGGTTGCACGTTTATATTATTTCATCTTTGTTCGTTACAGCAGTCAACTTGTAATGGTTTTAAAATTATGTATACAAGCGAATTATTCTGTACCTACTAGCATAATCAAAAAGGTGCGAAAAGCTCCTCTGCCTTCTTACTCTCACTAAAGAACCAAGGCAGTGAAATCATTCGGATCCTTGTCTATTTAACGATTCATTATTATTACCTTCTGTGAAATGTTCAAATATTCATGGACATAGAGATTTCCTCTATGGTTTAATTATGCTCGTACTGCACGGAGAAGAGTACAATGGATTGGATAAATATTACACTTTCAGTTTTAAAATCGTAGTATTAATAATTATCATCAGGTCTTTCAATTTCTCCTTGGGACTACTTATGTTTTTCCTTTATATTCCTATTGGAATATTCACCGTAAACGTTTCTTTTATTGTACGTAATAAAATATAATAGGTAAACGATTTAATCGGCTGCCTGGTTCATTTCATCAATCTGTTTTAACTTAAACAACTAGAAGTTCAAAAAGTTCGGGATACCATCGGAAGGTCCTGATGGGATTGAGGTAATGGTGGTTGTTTGAAAAGGAGGAAGAAATTCTAGTTGAGTAGGTAATAACTGAGAAGGACCTTGCAACATAAAACTGCTGTTTTATCAAACGTGTAAGGAAGAGGATAAAACTTGGTGACACATTTCGTGCATTAGTGAAAATGGACGCGTAGCTGTTAGTTGCGTTCTCCATTGTTTATGATCAAAATCTACTGAAATGCAACGTATGGAATAATGTATTTAAATAAAATCAATTTTAACGCCCAATTCAAGCGACCTTAAATTTGAAACCTATGATGATAACATTGAAGCCATTGAAATGCACGACAATAATAAAAATTGTACAATATGTATGTAAACGCAGGTGTAATAAAATTGATCGTGGAATCCAAGGTTGGTTAAACTAATATTTCCACACAAGTAAAATCCTAAAGTAAAAATTTTCTTATAATTTTACAGCCGATGATAACATTGTGATCAAGTTGCACGTGTCGTCACAATAAACGCATCAAAAAAATCATTGGGCGGAAAAGTTTGAAATGAAAACCATTTCAACTCGAACCATCCAAGTGGATTAATACAAATAAGGCTACTATACGTCGCACGCCATCAGAAAAATACTCTACACTTTGACTTGACGCGATCAATTTGCGTTGTACAAAATTGTCATTTTATAACCATAGAAATGTTGTAAATTAAAATAAGATGTAGATAACAAAAAGAAACTGAAGATATCATTGTTAGAATTATTGAACAATGATGCAGAGAAATAATATACCTGCCAATTACGCCAACTGTTTCTGAAAAAGAAAAATTGAAAAATAAAATAGGAAGGATCCCAATTTACTAGCAGTGTTATTATACAAAAGAGACCTGTCCACGTAAAATCGCCAATATCCCTGCCTTCCTTTGGTTTAAAATTTGAGTAAGTACAGAGAGGTGAAAGGTAAATGCAAAAATGCATAAGTAACCTCAGAAGCATCAGTAAACTTACCAAGAAAGAAACGAGAAGTAGTCAGAGTAAATTGAAATTTTGTATTTCTGAACGAAATTCTACTCAATTCACTAATTAATTAAACACCTGCGAAAAAAGGGTTGTACAACAGCTTCTAATTAACAAAAGAAGCACAACAAGAATTTACTAAACTTTAAATTTTTGGAACTTTGCAAGAGTTAAAGCGAATGTAGTACTATATACAGGGTGCGTGAACTGTAACTATCGTTCAAACTATTACATCTTTCTGTTTCCGTTATAAAAAAATATATGTGGTTGGATTTTCTTTGGACAAATTAATTAGACCGTTTTTAAATTAATTCAAATTACTCCAGAGGTTCTAAATTTATTGTTCTAATCTTACATAATGTTTACAAGGAAATTACCTTTTCGTTTTGTTTTATGGTTTAATTTAACTGAGTGTTTTTAACGTACGGCACTAATTCATTTCAGATTAATTAAATTTGTATCGTAAAACTAAAGCGTTTTAAGAGTCAGGATAATAGCACCAAGTAAATTTTTAAAACTAGGCACGTTTTTAGAGCTTTTTTTTTAGGTTTTGCTTTAATTATATTGTTTATCCAGGTGCTAGATATTTAACCTTAACTTAAATATTTAATTTTCTCCATTTCGAAAATGATACTGCCGACCCAGCTAATTAAGTCGTAATTTAAAAGTAATTTGAGAAAGTTTTATTTACGTTAGACAAATTAAGTGTTTACTTTATATCGAGAGCCAAATTGGGGTCTATTATTGGTATAAAATAAATGGACTAGATTTTCTTTTTATTTCGTTTTTACACATCGTAAGCTTCATCTAAACAAAGATACTTTTGGGGTTTTAGTTGTAATCCTTTCTGAGTGCTTGATGAATTGTTGTATTAATCTTTAGAACAGCAACTTCATAAATACAAATATTTGAGGAGATATTAAACGCAGTCGGTGCTAATTCATCTCCACAACATCTTCTTCGGGTAATTTGGTGCCTAATTTTTGTTTTTTTCGCTTTTAATTTCTGATTAATTACGACGAACATTTCATTGTGTATGATACGAAGTGCTAAAGTAATTCCTTATATAAATCATGTATTGGCAAGCACTTGAAGTGTACAAACTTCCTAAACCACATGCGATTTACATATAGATTACTGCTAATCCCATGAGTAAAGCAGGAACGCCTAAGGTTGAAAATTAGACTTGATTGAAAAAAGTTTTGTTATGTAATAAAGTCAGCTTCTAACTTTATTTTCTCCAATTATCTACAAAAGTTTTCTTTGATTGCAAATTTTAAAAATTATCTTGATGATCTTCCGCTGTAATTGACTCTCTTATTGAAACAGTTGTCCAATGCGACAATAATAATATGTATTTTCTGGAACAGTTCCAAAATTATCCATTCGTTTGTTTAAGCACGAGAGGGACGTAAATCAAAAGATAATATTAATTTGAATCGATTACTGATTTCGAATTCATACAAAAATTTAACTTGGATTTAATTACTTGGTTAATTGGCAACGGAGAGCCTTCGTGCTAGGATTCTAGCGCATAAGCTCTTCGTGAGATACTAATATGTTCCCTATCCCTTTCGTGTAGATATTAAATTCTGTTTTCCTGGTCCTTATTTTGTAAAAGGGACCGTCGTCATGCTACAAATATTCAAAGCCATCCGTAATAATTTAGGACGATTCAAAATTGGATTGTAATTTTGTTAATAACATTCGGAGGGCTTCCACTGGTAGAGCCGGAAGTTTAAAAATTGTAAAGGAACTCGACGGGAAGAAGTAACATGTAATTCGCTTAATGGTTAATTAATTGTTTCTAGCATAGAAGAGATGTTAATGGGAAGTAAATGAGCTGTAATTTTCTGATAAGTTCAGCACGTGTTTAACGAGATTCCTGATTCCATACCAACCAATAGAGAAAGCGACTTGATATTCCCATGTGATATCTCGTTTATTTAATGAAGTTATAAGTAATCTCAGTTAATGTACAGTGTAGGCATGTGTTTAATATCAGCTCAAATTGCTTGTTAGATTTAACCCAAATTTAATAATAACAAAAATAATGGCACACGCAAAAACGCTCCTGCTTGCGGTTAATGATTATTTCAGAAGTGACAGGATGAGATAGCAGAGAAAACCAAAATTAATTAGGATTGTGGATTAGAGAAATTTCAACTATTTCTGATAGTTCGAATGTCGCATATTATTCTGACTACGTTGCATTTATCATGTTACTTGGTAATTAAGTTAGAGAGAGTCGTCGAGGTGTTTCCGGGTTGGGTATTATGCAGGGTTCGAGGGATTTTACATTTTCCAAAGGACGCACATTAAATAGCATTTAATCTACAGCCAAATAAATTTCTATAGAAATAAATTACAAAATATAGAAGAACCACTGCAATGCAGCTATCATTATCCCAAAATCATTTCTAATTCGATTGTTAATTCGTAACATAAATAAAATTAGTAAATAAATCTTTTTTAATTAACTTAGGGACATAACATTTAATTTGCTTTCGGGTATATTGTTACCCGACATAAAAATTAATTAGGGCGTTAAATTAAATTATCTAATTTTATGCTAATTAAATTTTCAAGATGAGAAATATTACGGTCAGATTAAGAATTTGTCTTGGTTAATTTTATTTAAATTGTAGGTATCTTGCCCCTTCTTCAATTCCATTAAGTTTTAATTTGTTTCATTAAGTGATCTCTTTTATTTATTTTTACGTTTTCCTTCAAACTTTTAGTGCATAGAAATTTTAAGAGTGCAGTTACAGAAAACATTACATGCACATAATTTAGTAATAGGTGAAATTTAGAAAAAGCACCGCAGGTGATTTTCGTAACAAATTTCACCTCGCCCAAAAGTGTTCCATTTAATTTTTGTTTTCGGTATGCAGAAGATGATGTGGTAAAATTAGATCCAACATAAGTAAAGATTTTGATAACCGTCCCTCGCTATTGATTATGCTAAAATATTAATTCACTTAAATTCAAGCCATACCATAATTTTTGTGACCTATTGTTATAAATACACCAAACTTAATACAAATTTAGACAGAGGATGTAAATTGTTTATTTTAATCGTATCATAATTTATTGATTTTATGAAGTTTGTTAATTGAAAATTATAAAATCTAAATCGCTCGTTGCGCTCACTCATTGGATTATTATAAGTAAATTAAAAAAAAATCACTAACGAGATTGTTGCTTTTGCGTTATATCAATTAACATTTTAACATAAACTCTTAAAATTTTCGGCACAAACGAATTATTTTAGAAGGTAAATCCACTTAAATAATTATACTAAGAAAACATTTTTCTACCTCACTTCTCTAAAATCAAAATTCTAAAAATATTTATAATCAAGAATGTTGCCGTTATCACTTGAATTTGGATTATTAAAAAAGCACTACTAAAATTGTGGCGAGTTGTTCAAATTAAACATTCGATTTTTAATGTTTCCTTTTTACTTTAAAAACTTAAATAAATAGCAATTTTCAATGGATTGTTATAATCCCAGTTCATGCGATAGTAAATTTAACTAGGATTCGAATGTTTTTTGATTGACAATGAAAACTGATTGAATTTTTTTGAAAAAATATAGATTTAGAAATAGGATGAGCGGAGTTAGATGGCGCACTATTTAGATTATTTGCTTTTTCCTAGTTTTTTTAATGTTTCAAAGTTGAATCTTAATTAAGAATTACAACAAAATTTTATTAAATATTTTCTGTATTAAAATCAAAAATGGTTTTATTCTGACAGTGTACCTAACACATATACACAATACCAGGGTTGATTGGCGCAATGCGAAGAGGGATGATCGACTAACAATTGATCTTTAGGCAAATCAAATAGTCCTTGACAGTTCATTATCCTTTGAATGTGAGCCAACCAACCTCAAGCAACTTTATACAGATATTTTTGATATTTAGGCTTACAGTGCTAGTCTTTCAATAAAAATCTGACATAATCTACACTTGTGTCAACTAACCCCACTCTCTCCTACGTACTGTCGCGTGCTTGAATATAAACTTTCATAACCTCTAGAATTTTTGGTAATTCTCGCAGGTATTTAATCTGAAATGATGCCTTTTTATGATGTTGGGCCAATATACCCTTAAAATTAACAACTTTATTAATCTGTTGTGCATAATACCTTTCTGCTTGTATTACAAATGAAAATTTGATACAATTTAATTATAAATTAAGTAGATGCCTGTGAGCGGATAAAACTACGACGAAACAGCAGCTTCTAATCAATAAAATTACTCAGTATACTGGCTAAAATCACACATCAAGTTCTGAGATTTTATAAGATTACCATTTTCACAATAGAAAAATGTATCATAGGTGTCGCTTGGTGTTTAAGTGAAAATTATACACTACAATAATATCAATGATTTGTTTGTCAAGTTTAACCGTTAACTTTAGTTTAAACCCTGATTTTGACCAGGCTGATTTGCTAAACTACAGTTTAAAATTAGGGAAGATTTTTGAAGGAACTTGAAGGAATGATTTTAATGTTCAAAATCGGTCTAAAGTTTTTTGAGATATAAATTTTTAAACCGTGTATGTTCCGAAAGAAAAGTATTACCTGTTCAGAAGAACTTTATTCTGGCCGTCTCTCTGGTCCTCCAGATTAGGGGTCGGGGCAATGGACCAGCTCCCCATCACCTATAAAGAAGGCAAAAAAAAGTCCTTGAACCATAACCAAGCCTCAAAACATAGATGATTGGCGAAAGAACACGGATACTCAGTTTCTAGCTGTAGCTTGATGTATTATGATATGTTTACTTACATTGCAATGTAAAAGCAATCCGAAATATATATTATAATTAAAAATGCTCCATTTCATAAGTATTTTATGCAAATTGAACAAAAATTGTTTTTGACAATATTATTTAAATCAACGAAACGATTAGCTTTTTACGAACCCTTATTTAAATGAGATGTCAAAGTGATGAATTTGAAAAACTTATGTTGTTTGTTTTACAAGATTTTATCAAACATTGCATGAATTTAACTAAATATGTTTAACAATCTAAAAAGTGATTTACCCCTCGTGGAGTCGTAATTAAGACGCAAATGCAAAAGTTTTTGTTAATACATTTCAGAAATCAATTTATTATTATAATGTAATATTTTTTGAAATTGTTACTGTTTTGAAATGTTACTTGAAAGTAGACAACAAATCAAACTAAAAGTTAGAAACTTTTGAACTTACGACTTAATTCTTTCGTATAGCTTGATAAACTCCTAGTTAATTTATAGCATTTTCCACGTGATTAGTCCACTCCTGCTTGGATATCTGGCTGTAGTATCTGTTTTAGGTCTTTAAAATTCGAGGTCTGCAGAAACATTGTCTTGCAGAATGATTTACTTTGATGTTTTAAAAAAGTTGCTTGCGGCTGCTCATGAATTTTAAAACGGAACAAGCGTTTTAAAAATCGGTCTTGTACAACTTTTTTTATTTATAGCAATTTTTGAATTATTAAAATCGTACATTTAAGTATGAAAATTGATTTGCACTCCGTAAAAATTGTTAACCTTGAGAAATTATTTGCAAAATTCTCCAACGGTAGTTTTTATTTTGTATTTTCATGCAAATTAATGTTTTTAAGTTTGAAAATTACGAGAGGATTGTAGTGTGCAAGGTTCGTTTAAAATATTTCTTCACTTCAGCGATATTATGATGCTATTTCGTCTTTGTATGAAGGGAACTTATAACACAAATCGATAAAATTTGTAATTAAAATCGTTAAAATCAAAAACTTGTTATATTAAAGGGTTAGCACATATTCGTTCATTATTTAATGTAATGTGGGTTAATAAAACCTGTCAAACATGTAAATACACTTGTTAATTAATCTATTGTTAATGAAACAGTAGCTTATGTGACAAGTAAATTATGGTAAGCGAACCATAAAACAAGAACCATCTGTGTAAGCGTGTTAATTTATATTTAAGATATATAGTTGAGATTACTTAATGAAAACTGTTCTCAATAATAGGAAAATTGAATTTTTCAAAGTTTAAAATTAATTAAAGCGCAGTAATTTAATACGAATTAATAGTATCTCAAGATGTTCGTTTTACTGCAAAAAAGCTCATTTATAACGCAAAACTGCCAGTGACAGATTTCAGTAGGAAAAGAAGTTGGTGTTGCTGAAAATAGTTAAAAAAAAATGCATCAACTTATTGTTCGATCGTTTCCTTCCAACACTGCCAGCAGCCAATATTACTAATTGCTTAGAAAAAATAAAAATTTCTTTCAACTGCGCGCTCTTCTCTGCTATCAACAACACTTAAAAATCATTTAATTTTAGATATGTTTGAGTGAACTTTATTTTGAACACTTTGAACTTCCCGTCTCTATTTTCCTCAAAATTAACTCGAACGGTGCAACTTTAGAGAAAATAAACAATTTTCAATTATCTGATATGAATGTTGATTGAAAGAAATTTAATTTTCCGAGGAAAGCGTTCGACGATAATGAAAATTTTTAAATTGTGTTGAAACGATGTTCGCTTAATAAATTCAATATTTTTTTCGACAACGAAATAATTAAGCAGGAAAATTTGAGTTACATTTTAATTGTAACGTTTTAATTATTTCAGTTTTAAATTTACATTTTGCACGTTAAAAATGGTTTTCATAAAACTAATAAATCATTTGATAAAAGTAAGAATATTTTTGAGTTAGTTTTGGAGGTAACTAAAAATGTCTCACTACAGGCTTTCGTATACGCTTGGGGAATTAAGATTAATTCTTTTAGGGTGATAAATGTTGCAATGTTCGTATGCCAAGTGTACGAGTACCTAAAGGGAATAGAAATAAATTTCATTGATTGTCTGAAAGTGCAAACAATAAATTTAGACGATTAGCCGTTTTTAAAAGAAAATCCCAAAAAACAAGATTTATAAAAACTGAAAAAGTAAGTGAGCTGTCCATTAAATCTCTGGTCGAAATTTATCTATGCGAGATTGATTTATTTAAAAACTTCCTAAATGGGAGATGGTTAAAATAATTTGCAACGCTACAAATACATCATGAAACAAGATTTCGGTTCATTTAAATACATTTTCGCATGAAGGGTTTCTAAAGCACCACTTAACGCCATCAATTATCAGTTCAAATCATCGATGCAGGAGATAAATACTTGTGCGTTCTCGTCAAACGTTCTATCCACTAAAATAACTAGCAATATGTGATTATTATTATGTATCAGTGTTCAACAAGAACAGATGAAATTAAATTATCTACGATAAACAGGATTTCATTTGTAAAGCTTTCTGGGAAATTAAAGAGCAGAGTAGGGTTAGCTCTCATAGCCGCAGATGCGGTCCCATTAGTTGCAGTGCCGCTCCAGGAATTTTGAAAAGAAGAGATCGAAGTTTTCGTCGGAGCGACGACGCTCGGCGCCGTGGTAATTTTAAAATTTAAAAAGTAGCACCATTTCTGTTCGTCTGTTTATTTATCTGTTCGTAACACACTTCTGACTAATTACATTTTTTGGTTAGCAACTAATCAGGTTGAGATGGGGCGCAAACTAAGGATTCCTATATATTACATGATTAGACAGTAAAGTGTTTTTACGATCAATAATAATAATGTACGTTTACAAAGCAAAATAAAGGAAAATAATACAATCAACTTAAAACTATCTTCAAATTTTTAATTTCATAACAAAAAGAAAAAAAAGCAAATAAGCTAATAATGGACTTAACAGAAAAACAGTGCAACAATTGCTAATTAAAATGTTCCTTTTCCTTTCACAAAGCATTACTTTGTCAGTACGTTTTCATTGCTTTGTTAATGAAATCTTAATGAAACTTTGGTCTTTCACAAGTTGAAAATTATTAAATTTTTAATTAATTAGAATTATTTAAATCATTACTACTCCTCGGTACTAAGGTTCGTTATATGTGCATTATCATCCTCAAAAATATTTCTTCAAAAACTGAGGAGTCTGCATGGATATGGATAGGATATGGAATACCCCCAGCACCAGCATCCCATCCCACCAGAATTTTCAAAAATTCATAACTCAAAAACTAGAGGACATTAGATTAAATGCCGAGAGTGTGATAATTTTTTGGCTGCTAGAATCACAAAAAGAATGGTATCGGGTTGATTATGGATGATGGATTATACATCCCTCTCTTTTACATGGAGCTCCTCTGGTTTCTATTAGTTCGCAGAATCGAGCTGCTACTGTAATTGCTTTAATCAGGTAAATGATGATGAATTTAAAATATTCATACATTTTTTTATAAAACAAACTGGCCACAGTCGAGTCGTTGAGTCCTTGGAGCCCGAATTGGCACGTACCCGTGCAGTTGTACCTAACTCACTGAGAGAAATTGCTCATTCAAATAATTAAAAGTTTAAAATATTAAGGGTACTTTAATTTGTGTTTCATTTATTTTGAATGAACGATGAGAGCACTTGTTAGCTAGAAAATGTCAAAATGGGATTGATGGATAACCAATAACGCGTTTAATAAAACAAAAAGAGTAAACGTTTTAACAAAACTTGAACTCACATAATGCATGTTAATACCGCAAAGTATAGCTAATATTGTAGAAAAACTTCAGTTGAAGAGGAAAAAATGTGTGTAGTCATCAATCAACTAACGTTTTAATATTTGCTTTGTCTTGCAAAAAACAGGAGTTGGTATTTGCATTTTTATTTAAGTAAATTTACAATCTATAGCTTGGAAGAAAATAACTTAACACGTTGGAATAAATTATACAGGATGATAGACGATTATTATACTACATCTTCCAGTTTAGCGTAATTAAAAGTGCTTTTTTTTAATGAAGAATTAACAACAATTAGAGACTTTTCTTTTCAAATTATTCAAAAATGCATTTCAGATAAAATTTCAACCCCCTGTGGAAATAATCCATTTTGCTTTTGTGCGAAAATGATCCGAATAAGACAGTTAGGAGAAAAAAAATTCAGTTTTTGTACAAAAATATAGTACCCATACGTAGTACATTTCGTCAATAGGTGTTTCCGCTATATAAATTTTTAAGCAAATCGAATAAAACACAAGACGTAAACCGAAGTTGTTGGTTTCTTATTCCTTTTGTAAAGAAAAACAAAAAGGAAAATTATTAATGAAGCTTAACCTTAAATTATGTTTATTCATGCCAATATAATTCTTTTGCAAGATCAACAATAAGTTCATTGAACGCCATTGTTTAAGGTCAAGTAATGTTCGTAAGGAACAATGTTCTAATAATAAATAAATCAAAAGTGAGTAAATAGAAAAAAAACTTTCGTTTGAAGAATGTAAAGTTCGTGACCGCCTTTGGAAGCAGTAAAATAATTGACGTTTGTCTTCGATTTCTACACACTACCATTTTAAGAAAATGCAATAATTTCCGTCTGCTGAACATCGAAACATACGAAGTCATTTTACCAAATATATTCGCTACAAAATAAAAATTTCCACTTTTAGCGGAAATAAAAATTTCGCAGAGAAGCAAATTATTAAGTCCTTAATTAATATTGATGATTATGAATGTGTTTTAATGAAAAGTTTGTATTCCGTGGAGGTTTTTGTGCCGCCTAGGTAAATTTCTGTTGAAATTTTAATATGTGTAATTTCGAAAAATTTTCGGAAACCATAACACACAACAAATTAACCCCTTTATTACAAATAATTAAGATTTAAGCATTTAAATTGAAATAAATGAGCTTAATTAGTGGAAACGAAGTTTGTAGTTTATTTTAAATGCAACGGAAAAGTTTGGGCAAACTTCGTTAAAGAAAGAAAATTGTAAATTGAATTATTTTCACCAACAGCTGTTATTTGAAAAAGTCGACTGAATCCTCTTAATTCCAATTAATTTATCGTGAAGTGGGATTTAAAAATTAAAATATTAATGGCAATTTGAGTACTTTACATAAACGAACGCTTTTTAAATGTATTCGTTTCAAGTTTTTCGTTATTTATTCATCAAGAAGAAAAATGTATCTGTCGCGAAAATGTCTAACTTCGGGTCTTTGATCTTTGAAAAATTTTAATGAAGTTTAATATACTCCGTACAAGAAAATTTGTAACTTGTGTGATATTAAAGTTTGATTTTATATTTCTTGTTAATTTTCTCGAGGGAATTTTATTAAAGCTTCTTTTAACAGCTCTTTTTATATAAAAATACCGTGGATATTAAAACAAACTCGATTTATTTTTAATCTACAAAGACTCCGTATTTGCATTTTAAAAAAGGAAAGTCAAAGGAAATTAACAACTTTTATAAAAGTTGAACTGGGAAAATTTGCAAAATATCGAATAAATAAAGAATTTTCTTTAAGCACACAAAATGTAATCTAATTGAATAAATAATTTTTCAACGATAAAGTCTACCTTTTATTTAAATAAATCGTTTGCTTTTTTAAGGTGTGTTCGTTTTATTGTTGTTCTCTTTAGTTTTTGGGGCCACTGCGTTGGTGTCATTATTTACTTTAGAAACTTAGTTATGCTAATACGGTTTTTTTAACAATTGACATCGAGACAATACGATGACATTGGAATTTTCTCAGAAAAATTTTGATTGAATCCAAAATGTTTGGTATGTGCGTGAAATTAGTACAATTTTTTATATTATAATAATTTGCATCAAAATATTGTGGCGCGAGCAAATTAGCCTGCTATGAGGGCGAAGCTAATTATATAATACCCTCATGAAATGCTTAATATTTACATTCGTTTTGAACAATAATTAAGAAAGGAATACTAAATTAAAGTTCTAATCAATTTATACGCAATTAAGCCGATCCGTACTTGTGAACAGGAGTAATCGGTGTAAGAAGACCACAACGCGATTTTGAAACTTTTTTTTTATTTCGAATTATTAACCACCAGCGATGGCGAACCCATAACCCGCGTAACGATTTCAAGGTACCCGCATGAATGTTTAGAAAGTATGTACCTACTAAGTTTTTATAAATTATAAAAGAAATATTTGATAGATTTCAAAACTTTGCATAAGACAAACAAGACATTCTTGTTTAAATTTTAAAGTAAATTTTATTAGGTTATTTTGATGGAATTCGGAATGTTGTTTACATTTAAATGTTTAATTTTTCAAATTCAATTTAACTTGCGAGGGGCAATTTATTATTTTAAAATATTGAATTTAGTTTTTACCCTCCTACGGAAAATTGATCTGACCCACCCTGAATTAATAAAATTACTTTGTTTTGTTTTGCGATTTCTTTCTTTCTTTAAAACTACATCGGGGTCTCGATTTGCGTCGTTTTGTTTCAGATAAAAAATGTGATGTATGGTTAGTATTATTCAATTCTATTATTTTTTGCATTTTACGATGTGCATTTTAACAACTGTGATTTAATAGTATCAACAAATGATATCGTGTCGCCAAGAGCTGAATTTTATATTATTTTGCTGTATTAATTATATAAAATTTATTGGTTCAACTTCAATTATTGAAATTATTCATGTATAATTTATGGTATTGAAATATTGTTTTTAATTATCTTGTTAAAAAGCTTTATTATCATTTTGATTTGAAAGGTATAAATAAACATTTTCAATGTAATCATTACCAAAAATTATGACATTTTAAAACGAGTTATTTGAAAATGATTTACGACAATCAGGAAAATTACGACAATGATTTAGGTACCACAAAATATTTGTGTAGTTTGTACAATGTAAACGGTTAATTCAACAGATATTATATTATGCATTCGTTTGTGGGTCGATTTATTTTCTAGATCTGTTGTTTTCTCTCTGCGATATACTAAATTTCAAAAATGCATTTTCAATCTATTAAAAAATTTTGTTTACTTTAATTTTATATTTTGGATGCAATTCTTGTATTTTAGGGTTGTTGAACTACTAACAGTTTTATTTTATAAAATTATGATTCCTTGGTGTAGAGGAAAATTTTATTTTTGGATAAATCACGAAAGTTACTTCAAATTAATGCGATAAATGTCTAAATAAATGCTGATGGTAGAAAATAGACCGGCATCATCGTCGATCAATTCTAATATTGAAATTTCTAGATAGAGGCTGAATTTTTTTGAAATGATTAAATTAACGGACTGTGCAACTTTTAAAACGTCCAAATTTACTTCTATTACTGAAACTCCCAATTTTTATGATAATATTTTAAACATTTTCGGACAAACAAAGGTAGTCCTGGGTACGACTTAAAACTGCATCCCTTGTTCTTCGTGAAAAGAACAAGTCCCGTCTTCTAGTAGTGCCGTTGTACCATTACAAAGAAAATAGCGAGTGATATAGATGAAATAATATTTGTTATAATACTCGTAAATGATGGATATAAATATGGGAAAGCTCCGCGGTTGAAACTTCCTACATACTTCAGTGCTATTTTTCAATTAGAAACTCTAATCCATGTTATACTCATAATGAAAATCATTGTTAGGACAGCTGTGAAGGATGTAATATTTACGCTTCTAGGATATTTCGCTGTCACTCCCTGTTATTTTTCCGAAGCTGTTCCAGGTTTTTTGCTCCTTAGAATGTTTCAATGCATTTTAACCATCATGAAAAGTCTTTTAAAGGTTCTTCTTTGCTCTGTTGAAGTACCTATGTTCATTTTTGTGCTTTGTAAGATACGGTTAGTGTTTTAAGCACCAATAAAATTATCGAATCATTGATTTATTCAGTCGAGTTTATTATTATCATCCAAATGTTTGCTCTATGCGCGGGTACATTGCTCCAACAAGAGAATGTGAACTGTAAAACATACCGATAAAATATCTGCATTTCTGAAAAACAAAAATTGTATTCAAGCACAAAAATTCCGAAAATTTGTAGAGTATGGGAAAACCGATTTTTTCAATTTTCATTTTTAATTGGAAAATACTGCGTATTCGATAAATCTCTGCCATAAAAAATAATCGACGCCTTGCTTGGTAGTTTTATTAAAAATTTTAATAACAATTAGAATTCATCTGCACATTTTACGTGGCGTAAATCTGAACAAAACCGACGCGACGCCTTCAATATAAAAATGTGTAAAGTGGAGCTAATTCAATTAGGATTGTGTTCCATTTTAATTTGCTTTTTATGTCAAGCTTTTCGTCATAAAATTGTGAACTTGCAAATTTTATAATTTAATAGCGCCATGAGAAATTCGTAAATTTACCAACGCTGTTTATATCTGCATAGTTGATTTCATTAGAAAGCAAAAAACATAACGCCAAGAATATTTTTAAGCCCTATTATGTTGGTAGCTGTTTTGAATAAAACATATCGCGTTGTTGATACCATTAAATAATTCATAACAGTGAAAAAACACTTTTTAACTTTTCAAGTCCCATAAATTGTTAAGTTATTTACATGTCAATGGTCTCTTGTAAGCCTCTTATTCAAAAGCATAGTAAGACCCTAAAGTTAACTTTGAAGTGTCCGGCAGAGCTTATTACAAGGGTCAATATAAACACTTACAAAAAGAAATCGTTATCAGCCACCTTTACATTAGACACTTTTATTACCCCATTGTTGCAAAAAAAATACAAAAGTAAAAAATAAATTCTGATTTTTTCACTCCTCGTAATTTTAATGAAATACTTTGGCTCCTTCAAATAAATACAAGTTCCTATTGTTCCCTATCGATTTGATAATTTATTTAGGTATCAAGCCACCAATTTTAACGATTTCGTGTTCCATTCCTTTCCATTTTTCTGTAGTTTTTACTTTCTTGCTGCTTTGGTCTGAAGTTTCCGAAGAGAGCTTTTCTTTTCTCATCAGCATCTCACTTTCGATGTTCTCGCGGCATTCTAGCGAATAAAAATGTAAAATTCGAACCTTAAACCACTTTAAATGAGCGCACAAAAATCAATTGATATTTTTATCTGAAGTTTAGATTTATTTGCCCAAGTTAACTAAAAGTGAATTGCGGCTTTTATTCTCGCCGCTGCTTCGTCACATCAAAAGTGTTAAAAGCTCTGATATCGCCGCCACTTTACACATTTTACTGTGTAACTCATAAAGATTCGTACATCATCTAAACGAAAACGGTCTCTGTAGGTCGTCCCAAGTCAAATTCCTTAACCTACAAACACCTGTTGGAATGCGGTTTCATTCTTCGTTTTCTCAAAGTAAAAGCCTAGGGCTTAATACGTTAAAGGCAAAAATTTTCAAAATTTTATTTATTCCGTATTTTACCTACTAATCTCCTCGATAACTCGATAATCCAGTATTAGGAATTTAAATCTAATGAAACGATTTTTTAACAGCTCCTTTCTCTTTTGCAATTTTTATATTTTCGTCTCTTTCTTGTTATATAATAACGGCGCAGTCGTTTCTGTTTATCTAAAACGTAGGTGTGGGTTTACTTTATTCAAATTCAACTGCTTTTTATGTATCGTCTTTATCTAACGCATTAATTTTAAACTGCTTGTTCCTTCTAACTTAATTTCCCTCCTTTTTTCTGTGCACAGGTGAAACAGGTACGTACTTCAAATTGCGCTACCGTTAAACCGTCGTTAGAGTAAACATTTTCAATTATAATTGTTGACATTTTACTCGCTTATCAATATTTGTGTCTATTTACACTCGTATTGGAGTTGTTTGATTTTGAAATGTAATTGATTATGGGAATATTTTGCTGCAATGCAAAGTTTAAACTTTTCCAGGATAACGAAAAGAAAATCTCTTCGGTTTTATTTTGCAGCTTTCGCCTCCACCTCACAAACTTTTAATCTCATCCTAAAAATTACTTTCCATAGAAACATACTGGATGTTCTATTTGCAAAATTTAAATTTATTTTCTCTATGGATTAGATTTGAAAATTGAAAAACAGTAATGTAATTTCATAATATTTATAACCGTAAAAGTTAAGTTAATATTAGTACTATTTCGAAAACGGTAATTTTGCAGGAAGGACCTTCCGATTTTGGGGAACAAATTATATTTACTCTAGCGATTTGGCTTCCCCAATATTCCACTCCAGCAATATTCGTCTTGGACCGCTTGTCTTCAACTTGAAAATGTAAACTGCCCAAAATTCACGTTTCTTTCCAACGCATCGTTGAAATCACCAAAAAGTTTTTGAACAGTTTTGAAGAAATTCACAAAACTCAAGGTAGATTATTATTGAGTACGGTTCTGATTCACGGCCACGTTGTACAGGTAAATGTAGAACCCCCACTTTACCTGCAGGTTGTGATGTGATACCTCAGAGTGAAGCAAAGTATGACCGCCGCGTCGACTATCCAACGGTTTTTACAACAAGTGCTTCAATTTTATGGAAAAAACGCAATAAATTAAAGGAAATTGTGAACTTGGAGGTTACTTAAGTGTAAAATTGAGTGAAAGTGGCAAATTCGAACTATCGGTTGTAAATTAAAGTTTAATGAAGCTTGTTGTTATTAAACGGTTACTTGTTTCGAAAGTTTAAGTTCTTCGGTTAACGTTATCTGCAAATGCAAAAAGTTCGTCGTGCAAACTTAAGGCACGTTTTTAGTTGGACTTGTTTTCGATGTGCCTTTGGTATTTTTTAAAATTGCCTTTGTTGAATCTACGAAAAGTGGTGGTAAAACAAACAACCATTTAATTTGAACAAAGTTCATTAAGCAAAAAGTCAAAATACGTAAATGTTCTTTGAATTACAAATGTATGACTCAAACTTTAAACAATGGAAAAATAAGAACACCAGGAAAAGATTTGTAATTTAATCCACCTATATATCAACATTTGCATTTTAAGCCGGTTTTGTACTTCTGTTTTTGTAATTTATTATCAAACGTTAGTGCCATACCTTCACTACCAAGTCTTGCAAGAGGTTGGAATTGCTACAAAAATTAAAAAAGTCAACCCTGAAGTGCCTTAATAAATAAAACGTGTGGGTTTCTGCAGTGTAGTTTACAAGTTTAGTGCTCTGTGAAAATTTTTATTCGTGCCTTTTTGGATTAATCACATTTGGATATTTTGGATAACTTACACTTCAATAAGGTAAATGAACATTTAAACATTTTCCAGTCTTCTCAAGTTTCTATTTGGAAATTTCTTATTTGTTTATTAATAAATAATGTTTACATTATTCTGT
This sequence comes from Rhagonycha lutea, assembly GCA_958510855.1. Classification (NCBI taxonomy): domain Eukaryota; kingdom Metazoa; phylum Arthropoda; class Insecta; order Coleoptera; family Cantharidae; genus Rhagonycha; species Rhagonycha lutea. Next base: position 1,281,471 of record OY294040.1, on the reverse strand, counting down.
TAGTTAAACTAGACAATGCGATAAAAATTTAGATAACGGAATTGCTTCCTCGAGTTATTTTGATTACATTATACATTCTTCATAAATTTATTATTGAAGCATTATTATACTTGAGAAATGTGCAAGCAAATTTTTGGTTATCAGAAACGTCGTCGTAATCAAACTTGCATTTAAATGGTAATTAGTCACGAATTGAGAAAGAAAATACAATGGAAAAACTCATTTGTATAAAAAAAAACTAATTATTCAAATGGAACGTATTATACGTGAATTATTTGTGTCTGCAGTAATTATAAATAAACGCGATATTTAAAATTGTAATGCCTCTTCATTCGTATTAATTAGAAGATGGTAATTTAGTAAATTTAATTTATAATTGTTAAAAAATGGAAATGATGATTGTTACGGTGGTGCTTGAAATTCTCCTTGAATTACTTACGTTTTCTAGATAAAAGAAATTTAAATTTTTCTTTTGGCATGGCCAGTAGGTTAAAGCACTAGCAGCAGATTTTTGGTCTTCAATAGCACAACCATTGATGTTCGCAATTTTCTTTATTTTCTGATGTGGGTCATGTTTACATGGTATCCAACTTTCCTCTTAAATGCCATGTGTGCAACTAACTATCCATGTTTTATCATTCTTCTTTTTGTCCTGCAGCTGTCATGCACAGGAAATATTACGACATAGTCTACCTTTTCAAAATCTCGATTATTCTTCAGTAGTAAACAAAGTAATTTTTTATTTTTGTTGTTATAATAGCAGGTAGAACACAATTTCCTCTTCCTTTTATCTCGTACCTGGTGAGATTGTTATGGTAGCTTGAATCTGCATTTTCAGTGTCATTAAAAAATTTCTCTACCTGCATTTTAATTACGATACAAACTAACAAACAATTTACAAAAATGCTCTTGGATTGATTTCACAAATTGTAGTATTAAAATAGATCAAGTTTATTGAACTTAACACTACATGTTGGTGTTGGTAAGTAGTTGTTAGTTTGTAATGTAGAGCATATCAGACCAAGTAACTGTTAAATTAACACCATACCCAAGTATATCTAAATAAAACTATCTAAATGAGGTATAATATCAATTTTATCCAATTTTGGAATGTTTTAAGGTGTAAAACAATATCGTTAACTAGCTCATAATTTTTTAAATCGACCATGAAACCATAGAAGGCTTAATCATGAGAAACCTTCTCGATGCTTGAATTTCTTGATCAAATCATTCTAAAGTATTTGAAAAATAAGAAAGATGTGAGAATTGGTACAAGGAAATTAGAAAATTCCTTAATTAAGTTTTTCAATATTTATTTTTCTTGATTGTTTTTAACAATTTAATAGGCTAGCAAAAAACCGACATTACTTTCTCACCAAGGAAATTTACTTGAATGGAAATTTTTTCATCAGAGTGAAATCTTGGTAAATATTTTATTTCTAATGGCAAAATCTGCTTTGTATTAATAATTTCAGAGAACTAAGTGAGTTTGTTAGGCTACCATTGTAAAACTTTCTTATAAATTTAATTCCTTCTTTGGCTTAATTTGTAAAATTTATAACGTATATTAAACCATCTCAAAAATCGAAGGTAAAATATCCGAAAATCAACCAACATCGTTTATTTTCTAATTCGAAACCAATTTGGTGGTTAGTTTTGCCGTGGTGTGATTCACAGAAAAATAATTGGTTTAAAGTGAGACTTCAGTATTTCACATAGTTTCCAAAAATAAAAGTATTCAAAGAACGATCAATTCCACTAGAAGATTACATGCAAGAACTAGAAATTAACAAGAGTTTATCATGACTTAACTTTTAAAATTTTTTATAAATAATTAGTTAAGATTTACCTAAGTAGTAAAAAGCTTTTCTCAATGTGGTGTTACAGAAATAATTATTGATGTGATCTTCGAGATGTCGCAAAATAACCTTCTAATATTCATAAAATATAGGAGCTTGACTGTTAAAAATAATTTAATGAGATCAGCGTCCAATACTCAACTTCTCAAAAATATTCTTTCTGTCTTCTGTAAAATCTGTATTTTAATTTAATAATAAAAAATATCATGCAAGTTGTTATCTATATCCAGTATAACTTCGATTGCACGAACCAAAATATGGATCATGGAGTCAGTAAGATATAAAAAAAAGCTCGAAATATCCCGAAAAATCAGGGTAATGAAAATGTATGTGCAAAAAGGACACAATTAATGGAAACCAATTAAGTTTACAATCAATCGGACCATTTCAAGCATAAATGTTTATTTGATGAGTATCATCCTGATATTTGATAAAAATAATTCTTCCAATTTAATCGAACCTCAGAGTTTTAAGATAGACCCAGGTCATGGCGTAGTATTCTTTTGAAGATATAGCACTGGACCATGTGGCCGAACTTCTCCTGGTTAAATTTACAAATGACTGCCAATTGAATGTAAACCTGAATGATCATATACAACCCTTGGCAGGAACCTGGATATTTTCCTGTACCAAATTCAGATTAACATGGCGTGAAGGCAAGTCGAGACAAATCAGTACTGGCTTCCTGGCTTCCATATCCAGTCTATCAGTTTTTGAATGATCAGGTAGCCAGGAACTACTGATAGTTTCAGAACGCTACAATGTTGGCCATTAGGGCAGGTTCAGGATTCTGGTTTGCGACAATTCACCATTTATTCAGTTCCTTCGTCGACCTTTAATTTAACAAGCCGACCAGAAATCTAGAACCAGTTCAACAAAGTTTCACAACTTTTGCTACACAATAAAAAGTAAAAATTAAGATATCTTCTTTGTTCTTCTTGTTTCCTTGACGACCTAGTACTTCTGTACAAAAATAACATGTTTTGAAGGTTAATTAACTATTTTTTGTACTGCAGTGATTATTTTTGTACGGACGTAGAAAGCAAGGTCATGGTTGTCAAGAAAATGATAAAAAAGGACAAAAAGACGTTTGAAGTAATCGCAATACTGTATTCTTTTTTTTAAATACGATTCTACCTTTAGGGTTTCCGAGATTCCCATATGCAATGAACGAAAAGAAAAACCTTTACTTTGCAAAATTTGAATCAATTTTCAAGGAAATGTTTTCTATAGAAATATTAGCAGTAAATCTGAAATGAGTTTTCCATAAAAAGATTTTTAATGGTTTCCGAAACTTTATATTTCATGTTTTTTAATTCTTTAAATTGATTATCACCATAAAATGGAAGTTGATAAGCAAATAAAACAAATTTTCGTGATCGTGACATAAGTTAATTAAAATAAAGGCGTGTTCGAAAGTATTGCATGAGCTCAACCATTTAATTTTTTAAGATGCAGTCTGTTATGGTATACAATAAGATTTTTCACTTTCTTTTCTTAGAAAGTTGCAAATAACAAATTGATTTTTTATTACTTAAACGCCTAATTCCTTGTTTAATTTGAAGGTAATTAAATTTGCGTGTGTGGAATAAATTGCATTTTTGAATAAATTCAATTTTCGATTTACTACATAAATTTAACAGCCATTGTAATTTGCTTTCATCGAATAATGCGAAAATGTACTACTCGTAATTACTAAATTAATTTACATTTAAATTCTTGTGAAATTTTTATCCAATTATTTTGAAATTATGAAACGATTAATTGTTCGTATTTTTGGAGCCACGTAATTTCGCTGTCAGTTTTATTTTTTATGTGTATTTCAGGCATTCCTCTAGCCTTGTACCTATTGTATATTAATGTAGCAGTAAATAATAATTAGGAAAAAATACTTTATAGCAATAAATAACGGTTTTATATTACTACAAAGAAATTAATATAATTTTCTCAAATTGCTCGGTTAATTGCGAGTTTAAGAGAAAAATTTAAATTGATGGCCAATAAAACGAATAATTAAGGCACATTTAGACATAACTTCCAAATTGTACTCTGTTTTTCCAAATTAGTTTTTATGGCTTTTGATTACTTATTACACAGAACTCATTATAAATTTAGCATAAAAAATGTTTTGCTTTTTCTTTACTTTACTGTTTTTGTTAACTCCAATTTATCCACTAAATTTCCTACTTCTTATGATGCAGTTTTCTCTTTCGGATATATCAGTTTGGTATAATTATAATTCTTCTGGGTTTATAAACAAATAATTAAAATTTATTCGATCTTTTAGAAAATCCCAGTAGGTACGACTACCCCGTCTGCTTATAATAAATAAATTAGCATATTATCCTTCATTTCCATAAATTTGATATTGTTTACAGTGTTTATATTAATGATGATTAACTACACAAAATCGAACTTTGACTTTATACCTTTCACAAATTAAGGTTATTGAGTTAAATTACACTTCCTTAATTTTAATTTATAGTTTATGTTCCGACCTGTTATCTACGGATATTACACACTCCATCTTCAACTTCCATAACATTATTATGTTATACAACAATGCGAAATAACAACGCACTTATTTCATTTTAGTATAATTTGCAAAATTGTATGAATAATAAAGCATCAGGTTGGTTAGTTTTTAATTATTAATTATGTCAAAAAGTAGTAATGGATTCCATATAGTACATAGATACCACCTGATGTGTCATCATAAGGTATAAGTATACTTAATTATAATTATCTACATAACTTACACATATGCATCGATAATTACTTTCTAATCAATTACGAAAATTATTAAGTATTTATTAATTGCCTCGAGATATTCGATATAGCAGATGTTCTTTTTACTTTTACCGTTAATGTCGATTTCCCATTTTCTGATGTTTTGAGCAACGGTTTCTTAATTTCTGACTTCACTTATCGCAGCTTATAAATTATAGTAATATGCGCTTCTTTTATTCAAAATTGTTTAATTTTGGCCGGTTTACGTTTTTACAAATTGTGGTTCTGAAATTATGGAGGACGAAATAATGAAGAAACCTGTTGTTAAATTAACTACAATGTAGCTTTATGCGCAGCTGTACTGCTTAAAAACGAATTTTGGAGAAATTTTAAACCAAGGCGTGTAGCGGGTAAAAGGATTTTTAAGTTGGAAGTTAACAACCAGGAAAGTGCATTTAGTTGTGCTAAAAAGAAAATTGCCAAGTTGACTAATGCTAAAAAGTTTTAGTTTCTACTATTTCTAAGGGAAGTGAATTCTGGAAGAATTAAAAGGGAAAGTCGAAATCTCTTATTATTTTTTAACAAGTTGGTTGTTAAAATTATTCCTGTAACATAGAGAAGATTGAATGTTTAGTCAAGTGTAGTCAGACGTGGACAAATACATACAAAAAGACTGACAATGCGGCTGCCTGTTTTCCTTCAGTGATTGCGTTTGGAATTTTATAAAGGGAAATCTGCACATTTGCATGCCAAATGCAAGCAACTATGGTATCAGATTCGACATTTTATGCAGATATTCAGTACATGGTTTCACAGATAGATCAAGTCTGTTTCTTGTCGAACGTGATGCACAAAAACGGATTACATCCAGATGATAAACTTACAAATTTTTACCAACATAACGATACGAATTCTTGGATTTCAATTTATTAATAATTCTCCTACTTTGATCATTTCCGCAGTTGAAAAGTAATTGGGTTTCTGTGTTCAAAAGACCATACAGTTCATTCCTTTCACAAAAATTGTTAAGAAAAATAATGAAAAACCGTTTCTTAATCACCTAAAAAGTAAAATGAAAGAATTGCTGATTGCTGTTTGAAAAATTTCTGTTCTAAACAACCGAAAGATTACTTTAAAATTTCACGTTTCGACTTTCTCACAATTTAGCGTATAAATTATCGAGTTATGTCATTCAAGTATTTTACGAACCCAAAAGTCGTAACGTTTCCAATTCTTCTTTCTTATTTTCTGCTTTGTTGAGGTTTTAACATTTAGCACCTTGCATTGTAGTTTGCGACATAATAGAGCTTACTATGCTTAAATTGTGTCGAGCTTTTTCACGAAAACCATAAAAAAGCGTTGCTTAGGTGGGTACCATTAAATTCACACACAAAGGCGTGTTTGTAACATTCCTGCGGGTTCGTAAAAAAACCATAAATAATATTGTTATAACTTACTGACACTTGAATTAATTTTTTGTGTTGTTACTCGTTTCCCAGGGAAGTTGCTCCATCCTGCAGTTTTCCAAAATTTGGACTATTAATTTAAGAGATTTGAGATCGTAAATTTTTGAAAAGTTGAGCATGGACCTGTTTGTTTACACTTATAATCATCGCGAACAGGTGCTTTCAAAGTTGTTGGTGTAAACTGGCTTGGTTCATCTTAAGTTGATTCGTGGGAATGCTCTCTTTGGAATTTTGTCCGTTATAGATTCAAAATAGATTGCTTTATTGACCACCTATTATTTTATTAATTTAGCAATGTCACTGTAACGACTTCATTTTTTTAAAATCCTTTTACTTATGTAGTTTGGCCATAATAGAGAATTTTTACGTTGAAGTGAAAAGACAAGTCTTTCATACATTTTCTTCCAGTCGATATATACGGATGTTGGATGTAGCTGGCACAATTCAATTTGCATACAACTTATAGGGAAAGCATTTGATTTGTGGAATTTTACTAGGGAAAATAGCGTCGTTGTAAATTTACCTTACTTTACGTCGTATAGCAAACATTCAGAATGTATAAACTGTGCTGTTTGCTCGAAAACAAATTTTGAGAAATAAAGTACTAGTATAGAAATGTTTTAATTAAAATTTGTTGAAACCATCAGAAACGGAAACTCCCCTTTCGTTAAAGAACTGGATATCTCGAGAGATTTATCTAAAATGATCGTCGAGCTTAGATGAGTCTTCCATCTTGGAAACCATTTTTATGTGAGGATGCAACTGTAACGTCTAATAGAAAATTTCACGTTTCCACTGTTGGATCCCACGATTGTCAAATACTTCGATACAAACGACAAATTATTTGTTAACTACCGCTTCTCCACCCAAGAATTGCACAACTGATGGAGGAAGTCTCACATAAAAGTGAGGTTTTTAAAAAGTGAAGGTTCTAAACTTTGGTAATGACTTTTATGACCTCGTTTCTTAAATACAACAAAACTGTATCATTAGGTACCTGCTTGACTTAATTCTTACGACTTTTGGAAAACATTTCCTGCAGGAAAAAAATTAATCACCCAACTTTTGCACGAATTATAAATATTTTTATGCAAATCCTCGTAAAAAAGAATAAATTTAATTTAATTTTTGTTTAACTTGAATTAACCAGTCGCACTGAATAATATAAATTAGAAATAGTGTAAATTTTAAGCATTTCATTTGTGCATCACTAAAACAATGTTTGACTTGAAATTAGGATTATAAGGCTATTTGCATTATTTAGTTTTTGTCGCATCGTTGGTGGTAATTATCCCTTTCGAGGACTTCTCTTGATGTGACTTGGGTTGATTTCCCATTTTTCGTAAAATGGGAAGTAATATTTACGGACTAATAAGCAAATTATTTATATAACTCTTGCCGGAGGGAGTTAAGTTGGTCAGTCTGAATTTCGACCAACCAACGGTAGCCGAGCTTCGTATCCAGAGGCAGATACTCGAACAAGAACTGCGGAAGCAATTTGAAGTGAAATCACAATCTCAGTTGTATTTACAATGTGACAAAAACAAATAAAACCTCCGTTCTTATTAAATATAAAGAGCTGTCATCCAAACTATTCTGGAATAATTATTCACGAGCGTAATTAATGGCAAACAGGAGGACTTAATAACTAGCAAGGTAAAAACTCTCGCTTTACATCTTGATTTAGTGAAAAGATAATTCGTTGCAATAAAATAATTACTACCTACGTCTTTTAATAGTATTGAATGCTTGCACTGCAAACTTATTAAAAATAATTTGCATCACGCAAACCACTTGACGCGGAAGATCGCACTTCATAACTTTAATTGAAAAATTGAATCTCCAGGATCGCAAATTTGGATTATTGCTCCCACGTAGTAATTCCAACTCCTCGAACAAATTTTTCTTTTGTATTTCGTCGATGTGAAAGGAACAGCTTGAGAACACGATTAATCAATTCAACTGCAGAACTACTAATTTAAATGTTACATAACTCGCAACATTGTTAAGGTGCTGTTTGCAAAAAATCAAAATTTGTTTGCATTCCGTTGCCGAAACCTCCTGCGACGAACAAATTACTTGACGATGGGTTCGGAAGACATTGCGTACAGTTAAAATAACGAGAAAACTATTCCAACTTTTAACGAGAAACTTATTTACTTGTTTGAAACAATTTTATAAGAGTTTGTTATTTCAAAAGACTTTGAGAAACAACCCAAGTTTTTTCTTTAATTAATTTATTTGTTGATGCAAAAGGCTGAAAAGTTTGAATATTTTAGGTTTCAAAACTGTAAGGACCCAATTGTCGTGTTTCTTTATGTAATAAAAATTTTAATTAAAATTAAGAGCTCTTCAAAAGATTATTGTAATTTTTGGTAATGAAAGGAAAACAGCGTAATAGAGATGGATAATCTTCATTTTATTTTTCTTTAACATAACAGACAATGAAAGCTTTTCACAAAATTTAAATTAAAATTACATCATACTCGAGGATTAACAACGAGCTATCGTTTCGGTCTTCATGCCGCATTTTCATTTTGTACTAATCGTGGCTTAAAAGTTGATAGCGTTCCAGAATGTCACGCCGGTGCATTACCTAAAGCTTCATCTTGACATAGTCGCTTCTCAAGTGTATAGAAAAGTCGTCCACGTTTTATATCTGGATGTGGGTTTTCTCATGCCATTAAATTGGAAATTCAACAAAGTAGCTGTTATATATTCAGGAGGGAGGTCAACACAGAATTTTTTTCATTATAACCGCGATTTATTTTACCATTCTAAAGTTTTGAATTAATATAGAGAAAATGTTTAAATTTAGAGGGATTTTTCCAGCATTAACGTCATGTGGTGTGCTCCAGCTTTGCACACCAGAACAATTCAAACGTTTCGCTTCTCATCCATAAAACACCTGGATTCCATTTAACTTCACCACAGTTAGCAGACTTTCCGACAACTAGAAGCAACAATGAATTGAATAAATGAATGAAATCATTGTAATACACGTAATTTTGTTTCCTGTTATGCATTTCCTGAGAGCATTTCCGCTTTTATTTAATAGACCATCAAGTCGACAAGTGTGCACGCTATTTTTTTTTGCTCTTAATGCCAGTTTATTCAAAGGACCTTTGTTAAAATGCATTTATTTTAGTGAAAATATTATTCAAATGCGACTAATTCCTTACGCCTGTCGCACACATTACTATTTTATAAAATTTGCACGCATTCGAGTTTGAAATTAAAGCCACGTGATTATTAAGAGAAAATTTCAACCCCATCGTTAAAGAGTCCTTTTGTTTACGTTCCTTTAGAATTTTAAATTCGGTAATGTCCTCTGAAATTAATAACAAACAACAATTTTTTTCTTCTTCCGCTACAATTAACAGGAATTTATCCTGGCCAAATCTGATATCGACAAATGTGATATTTGAAATATTTAAGTAGCTAATAGAACGTAAATTTTTGTTTAGAGTTGGGTAATCCATTCTACTTTGTATTTCTCTTTTATATGCCAGCAAAATGAAACTCGACAATAAATGGGCCGTAAAAGAACTGCGTTAGCACAGTTATAATTGGAATAATATATTTTCGTTTCCTATTTCACTTCCAAGATCCGAAATAGTCTCGACATGGCTTCTTATTTATAATATACTTTTTGCATTTATTATTAAGCTTTATAATCCCTTGATCGCATTACTTATTAGCCAGTTTGAAATTAAATCCCCCTTAAAATCTACTAAATTATTTATCTAGATTGTAGGTTTGACTGCTATTATGAAGCTTATTTAGGTTTAAAATTAAATAACTTTCTTCCAGCAAATGGTTCCACCATTTTTCTAACACTATTCGGTTTGTGGCCACGCATTTCGTCGATGTCGGTGTCGTTGCGGTCTCCCTTTTATTGAATCATTTTACAAATACATAATTTTAAGAGAAAGTTGAACAAACTTTTTGATTCAATTTTCATAAATTTATGTCGCGCGGATCGATTATTGTAAACCACTCAAATTTGGGTCGCGTCCTAGTGTCTTGTGGCCTACACACGAAAGGCCATGACCTTAAGTAACTTCTTTATAATGCAAATTTAAACATTATCGATTTGTTATTTGAGTTATACCATTCGAAACGGAAACCTAAAAGTCTACTTAAAATTTTTCAAATTACCTACAATTCAAGCTGACGATGGAAGAAAATGACGAAACCGTTCAAGCATCGGCAATTTTTCTTTCTAAAATTGCTAAAATGCATTTGAAACAATTTCTTTGAGTATTTATGAATAGTTTCGGAATACATTTTCGTGAAGCTCGTTTATCATAACAACTCTTGACTGTATTTGACATATCAATAGACTCGAAAAGTATCGACATATTTTGATTTTATTTAGTTTCCGAATCGTGGCAACATCCGCTACCGTAGTATTTTCTAAGGGCTTTTTAATTTCCGCCATCACTGTCGTTATGTACTTGTATAGTTAATGATGCCATCATCTTTTCTTATTTTCGACTCTAATAAGAATATAAGGCGACAAAAAACAACCACAAAATGTAATGAAAATGCAGCTTTATGTTACTTTTACGACAGACACAGTTTATTAGTGCATGTAAATTTTCGCTTGTTTGGAGCGTCTCAAAGTGACGCCACAAATGCGCTCTCATTGGTTGACAAGCACAGAATTTTGATTTCAAGTTTAATTTTGAATCACTGGTAACTAACTGAAAACGGAAATATAACCGACCGCGTTTTAACCGTATACCTAGTATACCGATATGAATAATGACCAACGTGCAAGTATATAAATTAAACTCGGCTTGTCATTAATTACACCACAAAACCATAAATCTAACGTGTCGATTCAGATTTATAAAATATTTTATCATTTTATTACGTTTTCTTCAGACAAAAACCTTTGTTTTAAATTTTATTTATCCGCATCTTGAGCATTATTGATTTCAACCATACATCTATTTCACATTTGTGGAGAAAGTGCTTTGTGTGGATCTCCTTATTTGCAAAATTTCAGATTTATATAAAAAAAAGGTTATATAAACCGTCGGGATCAATTTACTTTAATTTACTCTATCAGTTTGTGCGAAACGCAATTAAGCTCAATTCTGGTTTAAAAAAATTTTGAAATTTAAAAATACGCTAGAATAGCTTAAGCCTAAAAGTCACTAAAACCACAATTTTTTATCCAAAAATACTTTTAGTGTTTGAAGGAGCTCATTAAGCTCGTCCGCACACTAAAAAGTCACTTATGAGGGAGCTTAATTGACTTTTCAAAAAACCAAATGTTTTACCAGCACAAAAATAGTATTTTCCTAAAGTACGGATGTACAATGCGCCTTGGTATCAAATTTGCACCGATACTTCGTAAAGTACAAGCGATAGACGCGACTTTGAAACTTAAAATAATTTTGAAGCGGTTTTATTTTCATCCCCTTCATTTAATAGAGTGTAAAAGTGCGTGAAATAACCACAATTTCGAGTAAAAATAAAGAAGTAGAATTTCCTCGTGTTTGAGGTTTCTAAATGTTGGAGTGGTGACATTGTTACACTTTGATTACACTTTTGAGCAGCCCTTAACTGTAAGTCAAACTTGAAAGCATCTCTAGGCTCCACTATGTTATCAACAACTTTATTTTCTTTCCAGACGCAATAAAATGTCTCTTCCTCGCTTTACTGGTTTGTTAGTGCAAAACACCCAATTTTAGATTTTTTTAAACTGGAATTTATAGTGCGACGAAGTTCCGAGGAGTACTCCGCTCTGTTTCACAAACTAACAACGGAAATAATTGTGTCGTGGAAAGACGACTTTGAAGTTGTTTACTTGACCTAGACTACCTTGTGTTATAGGTACGCAATGATTAGTTCATACCATTTGAGACTTGGAAATTACTCCATTAATATTTTTGTTTTCTAAATTTTCTTTGGTTTAAAACTTTATAATTAAAATTTCTTGTGAAAACCTGAAATCAATTGAAAATGAAAACATTAAGATAAAAAACAAACAAATCTCAACATTTAATTTTAGTACTTACAATCAGGTTTATTTGCAATTACTTGATTTGCTTGTTTATTTTGTTTTGAAAGCGTTTGTGACCTTTCGAGAATTAATTGAATTTTTTTACTTGAAATCGTCAGCAAATACCATCGTCTAATTATTATTCAGCTACAGTTTAATCTGCTTGAAATTGTTTAAGGTCAGGTTATAATATGCAGGGTTAAATTGTTTTTTTTAAAATTCGTAATTAAACTTCATAGACAATATTATAATACTATTAGTTCTCATAAATGGGAAGCACATAAACATTATTTATAGTCCCACACAAGCTGGTCAAAATAATCAGCTCTTGGGTGAAAACTTCCTAGCACTTTTTTGTTTGACTGCTGATTTTCCACACCTAACCTTATATTTTCAAAGCTGTTTTTTTCTTTATTTTTGATTAAAAATTTACTGAATTGAACACGAAAATTTGCAGCTTGTCTTGCATTGACATTTGTTCATCAGCATAATATAGTTTTAATGATTTTTAATCACCAAACTTGGCTGTTGTTTTTCCCTGGAGTTTTTCTTTCTTTATTAGGAAAAAAAAATTAGCATTAAGTATCCGTTTCTCGCATCCCACCCTCCAAGCCTGTCTGTCGGTCCAATCATTGTCTTCTATCCTTAATTTCCTCCTCAACCTCCTGTGCTCATGTTTTAGCAGGTTTTCCACGTTTTCTTCCCATATCCTTTTCGACCACCTGTCGTTGTTCATTCTTTCAGTATCCATTATTGAGCGTCTGCTTTCATTCTTCGTCGGATATCGTCATTTCTAACATGAAATATCATTAAAATAAATTATAACCTTATTTGAGGTTTCAAATGTGGATATAATTTTCATCAGAAATGAATTAATTTAATAATCACTTTCTTAATTTGCAGGGATTACATGTTTTTCTATACACAATTGTTTTTCTTTATGTCTGTATTTTTATTGACATTTTTAAAATAATTTGATAATGTAATCATAAATTTGGTATCTGGTTTTGAAAGGGAATCGATTAATAATATTTACATCTTTTATGAGTCGCACTTACATTTCGTAAACAGACCCTTTTTTGTAAGTCACAATTGTTTTAAATAAAAATTTTCTTCCGCTATACGAAGTTTCTAAAATTATTTTCAAAAAAAAGTAATTGGATTTCGAGTAGGTATGCATTTTTACATTACCACTCAATTCAATTAACGTTAAAAATAATTGATGGTGTAGTAAGTAATTAATGTTTTGTAGTTTTCATTCAATTTATACGACAGGTAGAAACCTTATCAAATTTTTTATTGAAAATACCAGTAAAACTTGTAATCGAATAATCATTAACATAAATTAAACCATAATCGTTACTCTTAATTATTTTTTTAATCATTATTAATTTCATTAATAGAGAACAACCTGTTGACAACGGTTTATGGAATTTATCGTGTTAATTATCTCACTTCTTCAATTAAAGTGCATTAAATGCACGATCAATTTTATTCAGTTTAAAATTATTACTAATAATTTATATATTATTATATAAGCATGTACGTAATTTTCATCCATTATTACGAACCAATTATTAAATTAATGCCAACTTTGGAAGGTACTTTATCGATCGAGTAATTAAAGCTTAACGGTTTACGATTATTAAATGTTGATGAATGAAAGTATATAATACGGGTATAATATAAATTTTATTTGTTTATTATACGTAATTTACCTATTTTTATCGGTTATTTTATATATTTTCTAATGCCTATAAACTTTTGCTAAATGAAATAGCAGTAAAATAAAAATGAAAATTTTATGTGTCATGTGAAAAAGTTGCACCAAGCAAATTTTTAACGGCTGCACCGGCAAAGAAACGATAAATAAGGAAAGCGTAACTCACAATTTTGAAGAGTATATTTATAATATTCGATTAAAATTAAATCTCGTTTTATCTTTATGTTAAAATTAGTGCCTTATTGAGCTTTTATCGTGAATACATCTGGCGCTTGAAACAATATACGGTATACAGGAGGCGTAACTTTGTTGTATATTGCAGAACCTAATTTTAGCAAGAAAACAACAAAGTCGGTTTAAATCTGCATAATTTAAAATTTAAATTAGGACACGCTTACAAAATTGCAAAATAGGGCAGCGTTAATAAGCTAATTATTTATTTATCTTCACGAATGGTCAATTATTGCTTTTAAGTCTGTTAATTTTTAAAAAGTCATTTTCACAATTTCCGATAACACAAAATTTATTAGATAGGGAATCATATTTTTCGACTCAGTTAATTACAAATTTTTTTCAAAACTTTGGAAGAATTTGTTAGTACTCGAAAGTAATTTAATGATATTTCTTTATTAAAGTTACCTTATACCTCCCAAACTTTTATAATTGGAAAACTTTAGTGAATCGTGCAATTAAAAATTTTCGTATTGTTTAAAATTATATACGATAGGATTAATAATATTGTTCTTACCTCCAACACTTAACTATGTACAATTCTTGGAGTAAATCATGAAAGTATTTCTCAACTTTTTAATATCAAACTTAATTAGAATTTTGAGGTGGAGCTTAAACAGAGAACGCTTTAACTTAAAACGCTTAACTTATATTTCATTAATTTTTTTGAAAATGAAGTCTCGGTGTTACTTTATTAATTTTACTCTTTTTTTCAGACGGAACTTATGAAAAGAGAAATGGTATGAAGGAACCAGATCACTTCGGTGAAACGGTAAGTTTATCTTTTTAATTTCTATTTCTTAATTAAGAATTCACGTACATAAAAGCGCACGATGCTCTTTTTTGATTTTATCTTCAATTAATGACAAATATTTACCCAAAGGTAAGTAGTTACATAGCTGGAAATCCATTTGAATTTAAATAGTTTCAAATTGAATGCGCTTGAGAAAATTTACTTAGCGCTTGAACTTTCTTTACTGACCGAAAAAGTTTTAATTTGCAGTTAGGTTTTGAATGAAAATCAATTGTAAATTGTGGACTCTATTGCAATAAATTTAACGAAACTAAATTGAATTTCTAATATAGAACATGCAGAAGTTGGGGAATCGTGTTTTTGCTTCTGTGCTGCTACAAAATTTAGAATCATCTTTTTGCTTTTTTTATTTTTATGCAAATGAAGTTTATAGAAAGTTATAAGTAATTTAATTTATTGTTTTAATTTTTTATCCATCTATAATGACTCCAAGCACCGGTTTGTCCTACTGCACTACAAAATTATAACTGGGACAAAAGTTAAAAATGGCTTACTTATTATACCTTGTTTACTTGCGTGAGTAAATGTGTACATGTCGTGACAACTGTCAAGTTAACATAATAAATAACACAAATTACTATATAGTTGGTTATAATAACAAAATTATTAACAATTTTTAATTTCAATAATTACGTCACATTAGGAATCACCAGCCGTAATTATTATTACAAATAAGATGGTATCTTCACATCGAAATCGTTCGAAAAACACATTAAAAAAATAATTAATTCGTTACTTATGCGAGTTATAAAATTCTGAAATTAAGTAGCATTATTTGATTTATTTTACTTCCCTTTCCACTGTTTGTAATCGAGTAGGGTAAACCGGAGGTTACTTGAATTGGTAAACTTCTTGGAAACATTCTTTAAAAATCTGATTTTTTCTTTGGCTCTCTATTTTTCCAAATTTGCAAATATGTTACTCGACAAGGAACTTAGAATAACAGAAAAACTATGTACCAACCTACCCCACACGTTGGGTTAATAATTTTCCTAATCACTTTGATATTTCCTTCCTTGGAAAAAAGAAAGGCTTTGTGAATGGTAGCAGAGAATCTACATGAGAGCTAAGCCATTCCGAATTAAGATTTTGATTGAATTTATAATATATTTATTATTAGAACCATTTTATTTGAACTAAAATCACGGTTGATTACGTTATGTTAGCTTAAATTAAATTGCCCAGGTCCTGCAGCCTGAAACAAACCATTTTTGTGTTAAAATATTGGCAATGTTATTAGAATTATCTTTGTAAACATAGATATATATTGTGATTGTGTAGGTATAATTATTTAATGGTGGAAGTTAACTGCTATGAATTGTTCTCAACCCCATCTGTAAAATATGGCATTCTATGTGTGTAGTATCGTACATGACTTTTCAATTTGTTAATATTGTGAATGTAGAAATGTATAAAGAATACACAGGGATCAAACAATACGATTATGATCCTTATTAATAAGGCCTTGTTTGAATTCGTTTCAGTGATGCTTAAACTTTTATGTAATGGATTATGTGGTAATTCTAGCTGGGTGTACTTGTAAAACCTAGTAAGTCCAGTTATTAAAAGTTAAGTGCCACTAAAATATTTATATTCTGCAAGGAATAAAGAGCAATATTCTAGAACCTCATCACCATGAAATATTTTCTTTATTGAGAGTTTTGAGAAGAAATAAAGGAAGGTTGAAAGAATACAACTGTAATCCAAAAATAATTTGTTTAAAATGCCAATAAAAAACTCTATTAAGAATTAGCTCGTGATATGCACATCAATTGGTCACAGAGCAATCAAAATCGCGTATCTG
Organism: Rhagonycha lutea; assembly: GCA_958510855.1. NCBI lineage: Eukaryota > Metazoa > Arthropoda > Insecta > Coleoptera > Cantharidae > Rhagonycha > Rhagonycha lutea. Next base: position 1,264,825 of record OY294040.1, on the reverse strand, counting down.
CATGGTATCTTCGTGAAGGATAATTGAACATACAGAAATTACCCAACATAGTATTACAATCGTGATTAATTAAAAATTATTGGATTAATTGATTAAAAAAGAAAATCATTTGTAGATGCAGATGTCATATAAAATTTTAGAACTATTTAACATACCTCTGTAACCAGCTAGCCCCGGTCTCCCTAAGTATAAGAAGCATTTACGCATGAAAAATCACGTAGGTTTGTAGTCGCCCTAAAAAGTAACGTTGGTTAAATATCAAAATTGAACTTACGATTAAGTTGATCCATCTGCAAACAGACTGAAAGCATCCCCGATCAGACCAACACGAAAATCCAGGATTTCTTTTAACATCTTTCAGACGATTTTTCTAGCTACCCTCAATATGTCAATGTTAGGTTATTTTTGTTTTATCACATCAAAATGACAACCCTTAAATCCTTCTTATGTGGTTAAAATAATATGAAAAACGCTGATGCGTTTACTTATCATTTTCGAAAAATCTATTTACCGTCAATATCCATCAATTTTTTTCTATTTTCGGATTAAACCTGTATTTAATAAATAACACATCGCATCATTTAGTAATCAAATTCAGTTTATTCTCTCCATATAAATGATAACACATTCAAGTTTGCCTGTCAACCAGATTTAATAAATATCCAGTTTGATAAACTATTGGGATTAAAATGTCTTTTGCTAAATTGATTCGATCCGCCACGCCGCATTTACGACGTTCCACTAGAAATTAATTACGCAAAATTATTATAAACAAATAAACGGTTTAAAATATTTTGTAAATCATTTCGACAGGTTTGTGTGACGACTTGTCCTTGGTTTGTATAAGGATTGTTCAGTTCAAGGCCATCCAGTTGCGGAATGTTGCAAATTGCGGGTGTTCTTTCTACCTTCTTCGGTACCAAGATTACCACACACATAAAAGACGTTATTCAAATTAAGCGAATAAGCGCCACTTTTTGAAACAATTTTTCAATTAGGTAGGTAAAACGTGACAAACTTCTTGTCACGGCAGGGGTTTAACCGAAAAACCTTTCGGATTTTTCAAATTTGTATTGTAAATTTAACCCAAACTAAAACGCCTGCATTTATCATCATTTAAAAAGGTTTTCCAACGAGCTTTCCTTCGGAGGACACTTAGAATAAATCGAATAACTTAATTTTGCAAAAGCAAAAAGGCTGAAATTGAATAATTTTGCCTGAAATTGAATGGACTAATTTTTTTAAGAATAAAAAAAACATTTAGGTACCTGGATATTATTTTTCTTCATCAAAATTTAGTTACGGCTAAAAAAATAAACTCGGCTATTTTTCTCTCTTATAAAAATGCGTTGGAAATACGCACGCCACTTTTTTAAAAGTTTTTCTGATAAAATTAATTTCGTGTAAAGTTAAAAAAAAATCAAAGTGTCAATATTATGTCGATCATACAGTGGAAATTATTTAACTCAATTTGACTAACACCGACCGAACGTATCTTTTAATTGGATGAAAATATGTCAACTTTTTCACTTGATGGACAATAAAAAAAACTATTCCTCTTCCTAAAAATTTTAGGGTAATTTAAATGTCATTTCACATAAGTAAGGATTAATCGTACCAATTTATCACCTCTACAAAGATTACTGTTTGATGTTTTCAGTTACAAACACAATACGTTGTTTTTTTTGGATCCCTTGCATTTTAATTAAATTTAATCCAGAATTTATTTAAGCTTTTTGTAATCCTTGTTTATGTACGTCTGTAATTTAGCCAGCGAGTGTATAACAATAGCTGCCACGTCTATGTTAACATTTTGTTACTTTAAATTACTTTAGGTACCTATACTGAAAATTTGTCCCAAATCCATGTGTGTTTAATTATTTCCGAAGAGATGATTGGTGAAACTTTCTCTCCTCCGTTTTCCATTTTTATTTGCAGCTTACGGATCCCCTCGTTAGGGATTTATTGTGAAAAAAGGTTCTATTTATTATTATAATAAATATTTTGGAAACTTTTTACGTCGTCAACAAGTTGAATAAAATTTGTACGCTTTATTACCCCAAAACTTGCTAGATTTTTTCTCTACCAGTACATTTTTCAAATGTTTTACCTGCAACATAGGACTTGTAAAGTAGCAGCAATCAGATAAAAAGTTTTCTCGTATACTACGAGCATGGAGAACTTTTTAACAAAGGCATTCGTTTGTTGTAACAAACGATGCAATTTAATATTAATTTTAATAAAGTCATTTTTTAGAAAATCGCATGCATTTTTAATATTCTCTTCAAAGTTGCTATAAAATTTACAATTTCAAACGTTATGAAACCTTTAATTTTAAATTTTTATGTTCCACTGCCTTATCGTATTTGCATAAAAATATTATGAATTTTTATAAACCATAACGTAATATTTTTATGTAACTATAAAATGCTTTCTCTAGAAATAAATAATTTAGTAGAAGGAAATTGTAACGGGATCGAAACAAACCTAAGAAGATGAAAAATATCCAGGAAGTTAAACGTAATGATACCGAGGACATTTTGAACATGTGGAGAGAATGCTCTCGAGTATTCAAATAAATACAAGAAAATCTATATTAAGTACTATATAAAACGAAAATCGTAGAAGATGCAGAGGAGGTCGAATTTTAAAATTAAAATCTAAAACGTCCCCCATAAGCTTTCCAAATGTTATGTAATAATTTTAATTGAAAGTGTTAATTGAATTCTCTGGAGTATCAAAGATAATTAAGTACTCTATAATCCTTATTACAAAAGCTTGTGTTTGTAAGGTTTAAGCGATTTTGTTAATCTTGCATTCAGCAACTAACGTTGACAATTTCAACTTGTCTTATGTATTCGTGCACGAGCACAGTTATTTGTTCGGTAAATTTAGCAAATCTCACATTTCTTTTATTATTTGTTACGTGAAGTACATCGTCGGACTTGCAGCAGTAATTATACTTCGTATTTGAACCACTCTTACACAGTGTTTCAAGAGATCACGTGACACTTTGAATTCAACCATCTAAAAATATATCATCCGCACACAACTTGTGTAACATTTTAGTTTTGTAAAGAAATTCTTATAATGAATACGCGAACGTAAATTTAAATAAAAAAGCGAATATTTTTGGTCGCTTTGGGTTACGCCCGATTCTTTTTTTTTATTTTGATTTATAATGTGGCTATTTAAAGCCACAATTGCAAAGTGTCGTCCTCATCTAATTTAATCTCTGGCTTACAACAGTCGAGCGCTAAAATAACACAGAACTGAGTTTCAATATAACAAAAAGCATGGAAAATAAATCAAGTCTTAATGTGTTGATAAGTGAAAGTGAGGAAAATATATATGATTTGGAGATAAGCGATGAATGCTTGGACGTACACAAAAAAATTGGAGAAGAAAATGGATGCCACGTTATTGATGTCGATGATAGCAAAGTTGAACTTTTGCAAAAAGCCCTGAAATTTTCCGGACTTGGAATTGTAAGTTACGGTTCAACTGTTTGTGGTTTGCAATTACTTAAATTTAGAACCCAAAAGAAACTTATTTTTCCAACTTCAACAAGCAAAAAATGTAATATATTTATTTAAACGTCAGATTAATAATTTTCTACTTGTCTTGACACGAATAAGAAAATAAAATACGGATACCTCCGGAAAGCTATGAATGTTTGTTTTAGAGAAAATACATTTTATTTGAAAAATTTAATACTGGTTTCCCTATAATTCATTTTCTTTTGCATCACACTTGACATACAGAGTGTCCAGGATAAGAATACACTGCATGGGGTCGCGTAAATCGTTGCAGAATTTTGCTTACAAAATCCCGAAATTTTTATAAGTTTTTAGTCTAAATGGAAAAATTATACTTTCCAATTCTTATTTGTTTATTATCGCGTATTAACAGCGAAAAGTGATTCTTTAATTTACTGTTATGGGGTGGTAGCGTAAAATGGTAATAGCGCACTTTAAAATACTTCTTTAATGGAGATTTTGAGTAGGTATTTCAATTTTTAATACATTACCAAATTATTTAGGCTTCACAATATTGACACTGTCTTTGTTACTTGATGTTGATGTGTATACAAGTTTATACATTCAAACCCACCTTATAAGTTGAAAAGGGTTTTTATTTCTGCTTTCATTGGTATACGGCTAGATGGATGTAATTTTATAAATAACCAAGTTTTAAGTAAAAATTAGTTTTATGTTAATAATTCATAATTAGTGATTAAATTCATAGTTACCTAAATGAAACAAAAGAAACTAAAATTTTCTGCCTTAGGGTGTAAATAATATTAATATTGTGTAAAATGTACTTGGATTATTTTGAAAAAGAAAATTCGTCCATTGCAAAAAGACAGTTTCCTATATTATACCGTAGTGCACAAAATTCTGGTAAAATATAAATTAGATTATTATAGAGTAATCAATCAAAAAAATTATTATTTTTACTCTTCTGCCATGGCAGAAACTTTTATGAAAGTCGCAATTTGGCAAAATTCAAAGTATTTAAAAATTCCATTTGGTTTCGGAGTGCTTTTTGTTCAAAACAAGAACTAAATTGAATGAAATTGTTAATTACTTATTTACGTTGTGTAACTGGAAATAAATTAATGCGTTTTATGGTTTAATTAACATTCCATTATTAAATTAATAATAATATAATAATAAACAATTGCTGATTCTCAGAAAGAATCAAACCAGCTTTATTAAATTACGTAAAGATAAAATTAAAGTAAATTTGTTACTATTTAACTTTCTTTTGTTTTATAACTTTTAACTTACTCTTTGTTCGCAAATTGTTCATAAAAGAATTATATTATTTACTCACAATTGTTTGTTGTCTCGCGGAGAGTATGTAAAATACTTGAGAAATAACATCAACCATCAAATTAACCGTAGGTTCCTGTCATGGTTCCTGTATCTACCTCGTAGATCTTACTAGCTATTATCTACGGGGTAAAGAACCAGGATTTTGTGGATTCTTCATTTAGTTATTCTTCTTCAACTTAGTTTAGGCCTTAAGGCCTGTTATTTCCAACATCTGCGTCGATTCCTCGGCAGTGTTAGTTCTATGAGCATATAAATATTTTACATCCATTAGGTAGCTTGCTGGGCTGGCCTTCAGATGTCTGTACCCTGGTTTTTATGTTAATGATGGTAATTCATTAACCCAGGAGGACCACCGGCTTAACGTGCCTTCGGAAGCACCGAGACTAGCCATAAGAAAGTTTAACCCGGCTTTAACCTTTCGCTTATCACTTACCGAGTATATATGCAGTCGTTAGCTCGAGCTTGATGTTAGAGCGTTCTAAGATAGGTCGGTTTAAGTTTGCCTTACCTGCGTATACATTAATTTATATTACACTGCGTGTAGGTCAAGCTAAGGCGTCTACATTTCATTTTAAGATCGACCTAACCTTCTAGTTAGATCCGCTTACCCTTGGCTTTCATATGAAAGGACTAAACAAGCTCGAGCCGAGTTAGGGCGACTTAACCACTGCATGTATACATGGTAACTTATTCATCAGTCCGTATACTAAGTATAAAACTTAGCTAGGTAAACAAGAATTTATTGAATAAATACAGAATGAATAAAATTTAATACCTTGCGGCACTTTAGCGTCCCTGAATGATCGGATGGAATTGATTAATACTAAAACTCTTGTGAAATTTTCGTTTGTCCTGTTCCAATCGACGATGATGGTACGTTGACTGGACTCAAATATAATGGGGCTGTCGATGTTTAACGAAAGGGCGAAAAACTTACCAAAGTAAGTTTTTGGTCAACTAATTACAGAGAATGAACGTAATGCTGTCAAAACCAACTTAGTTTTCCAAATTTGCAAGATTAATGCAAAATCTATAGCAATCGTAATGCTACAACCAGAACCAAGAACATTTTGAGGGGTTTCAAGGAGGGGAAATTCTTTTTGAAATCTTCTTATAGTGATTTTATATCAAGAACATATTCCATATGGTATACATACATAAATAATTATTTACATTATTAATTAATTAAACTGTACGAATAATTATGTGAGTTTGAACATTCAACTCATGAAATGTCATAATCACAAAATCTGGACCGTTATTTACATAAACAACAAAACAATTATTTAACTTTATTGTTTCAACAATGAAAATGAGAGTTTTTATAATAAAAAACAGGATTAAAGTTTCGTTTTATTTAATTCGTACCCGTCAATCGTTTCAATGGAGGATTATGCGAATTTTACATAAAAATCAGTCCTTACATTTTAATTAACGAGATCGAAATGAATTTTTATTTCGATGAAAATTTTCAATCTTTTCAATCAATTTTACAGTTTCGAATCAAACGTAATTCGTATGAAAGTAACTTTTATGCTCAAAAAATCGGGCGCATAATAAAGGCGGATTTACATAAGCTTATGGTGAAGTGTTTGACTGGGACATTCAATAAGGGCCTGTGTTTTATGCTTTTTGTAACGATACCGTGATGCATAAGCGAAAATTTTAGGAGGACCCCAATAGTTTTAACGATTTCGATGGAAAATTTTCTCTAGTATTTCAAGCTTAATTTCATTATATTATGTTGCAGAAACTTTCCTGAATCAACAAAAGCATTGTAATTCTGTTTGTGTTGAAACAAAACCAAACTCTCAAGTAGATATAACATATTGTATTATATGAATATGGTTAAATCTCTTAAGGTTTTAAATTCACCCTATCAATGTTTCTCTCAATGTTTGCATGAAAATTCAAAATTATATTTGTTCAGCCAGTTATATCAGCTCAAGTTAAACAGGTAATATCGGTTTCATAATAAAAATGTCAAAATAAAACTCCAATATTTGTTTTCTGAAACTTTATACCCGAAAATAAATTTTTAGAAAGTTTCAGTCCTAATTCTACTAGATTTCTAAAACTTTTCTATTGTGGAATTTTTACGTTTAGTAAATATATTTAAAAAAATATATTTTCATTTAATAAAACCTATATTCTTTGTTTTTAGAACTACCAAGTTATTGTTTTAAAAAGAATTTTTCATAAATATAAAAATAAAATAAATGGAAAATATGTCTAAACTTAATAGACTTTCGAATTTTCTTATCTCCAACATTCATATGCTTCAGTTGTTCAGATACGTCCAATCACTGCTTCATTTTTGGCTAGGGAATTTATACGTTAACATTTTTAACGCGATTGTGAAGTTCAATAATACTAATTATTTATTACTGGCCAATCTATCGACATTTTCATAACAGTTTTATTTTACTCCACCTAATATTAACATTAAATTAAAAAGACTTATTGGGTCAATTTTATGAAATATATGAAGACTCTTCATGAAAGCACTTTACTATATTATGTCAATGAGGAGCTTTTATTCTTTAAGTACTTAAAGTACATGTTGTACTTAAGGATCGATATTTTATTAAAATTAAATTCATTTTAAATTTCACGAAGATGAAAAAGCTTTTCGATAGCTTGTTTATCCATTTTTAATGAATCTCTTACCAAACGACAAATTTAATAATGCTTTCAAGATTTCATTATTAAAAAGCCACATCGCACCGATACACTTTTACCATCAGATACCGAAACTAGGGAATTTTATAAAAGTGTCAACTTAAAAGTTTATTAAAATTCTTCGCGACAAATAAATGCATCGAGAACAAAGGGGAATACACACATACATACGTGGGAGAGACACAGCCAAGTTCATTCATAACTTGGTTGGATTTATGAATGAATTACATTTTGAAACCACGCCACATTATTTAATTTAGAAAAACCGGTGCTTCTGTCAAAAATAAACCCACGATAAAAAAATTTAAGTGCGATCATGCACGGTAACAAACACTTCTAGACATGAGATATTTTTGGACGGACGAATCTCTCACTCTGAAAAAAAATTTGCCGCTGTGACAAAAATTTAACTGTACCAACAAATAATATTAGTCACTATAGCCTCAACTAAAAATTTGCTACTACAACAAAGTGATTTTTGTTGAACATTTGTTTGTTGTCCCAACTAAAACAATTAGTTTTTATAAAAAATAAAACTTTTGTTGTTTCAACTAAGAAATTTTTTATTATAACAAATATGACTTCATTGCCTCAACTAAAAGGTTTGTTGTAATAAGAAATAAAACTTTGTTGTTTCAAGTAAAATATTTGTTATAGTAGCAAGTAAAGCTATGTATCTTCAAATAAAAGATTTGTTATTATAAAAAAATTAAACTTTGTTATTACAAGTAATACAGTACTTGATGCAAACAAACCTCATTTAGTTGTACCGAGTAAAATTCTTGCTGTGCAAACTAATAAATATAATGTTGTATGAAATAATATATTTGTAGTACCAGCCAATTGATTTTAGTGCTTATAGGATAATGAATTTCAAAATAAAAATATTTCATCGTATTTCATAACATTTTATTTCGACGAAATATAACACTAAAATGAAACCTATAAGCTAAAAGTAAGAAAACCTAAAATTACTACAAAATAAATATAAATGTAACAAAGTAAAATTTCTACTACTTATTAAAATAAAATTTTAATAAAAATATTTCATCGTATTTCATAAAATTGAAATATAACACTAAAATAAAACATATCAGGTAAAAGTAAGAAAACCTAAAATTACTACAAAATAAATATAAATGTAACAAACTAAAATTTCTACTACATCTACTACTTATTAAAATAAAATTTTAATAAAAATATTTCATCGTATTTCATAAAATTTTATTTCGACGAAATATAACACTAAAATAAAACATATCAGCTAAAAGTAAGAAAACCTAAAATTACTACAGAATAAATATAAATGTAACAAACTAAAATTTCTACTACATCTACACTCGTGTCTACAGACAGTATTTTTTGTTTTTGATCCTGAATCCCTACGCATGCGCATTTGTTTCTGTTTTGTACTTAAAAATATCAAATGTAATTTTGACAGCTGTCAAATTTCGTCAAAGTACGTTTATTATTTAAATTATTTCCTTCTATAATAATAGACCGCCGTAAACGGTAATACTACTAATTGTTTAGTAGTTTCAGTGTGAAATTTGTGATTACAAATGTGCACATAAAGGGACAATTAAAAAAAATCACTGTAAAACTCATACAGGCGAAAAACCGTTTTTAAGTATATAATTTGTGACAATAAATGTGCACATTAGGGAAGTTTAAAAATTCATACATAATAATTATAACATATTAGGATAAAAAATCTCGGTTTTTGTTATAAATAATTATAACAGTTTTACTTATTTTACTTTGAAGGTATATTAGTTGATTTTTTGAAAAGCCGTCAAAAATAAATAATGAATAAAAACACATTCAATATTAATCGTTATCTTTAATTTAATTTTTAAATTAAAAAAATTAAAAAAGATGCAAGGGTGACGTAACGAGTCAATAAAAACCTAAAACGTGCAGAAGAAGAAGAAATTAAAAAGTAAAAATAATAACACATTCAGTATTAATAATTATCTTTAATTTAATTTTTAAATTAAAAAAATTAAAAAAGATGGACTGATCAAGGGTGACGTAACGTAATGTCAATAAAAGAAGAAATTAAAAAAATAATTATTTAATATAATATAACCTATAAATGAAATTGCTCAATTTTAATTACTAATAAACGATATAAAGTAAAATAAGTAAAACTGTTATGATAATTATTATATATGAATTTTTAAACTTCCCTAATGTGCACATTTATTGTCACAAATTATATACTTAAAAACGGTTTTTCGCCTGTATGAGTTTTACAGTGATTTTTTAATTGTCCTTTTATGTGCACATTTGTAATCACAAATTTCACACTGAAACTACTAAACAATAAATTAGTAGTATTACCGTTTACGGCGGTCTATTATTATAGAAGGAAATAATTTAAATAATAAACGTACTTTGACGAAATTTGACAGCTGTCAAAATTACATTTGATATTTTTAAGTACAAAACAGAAGCAAATGCGCATGCGTAGGGATTCAGGATCAAAAACAAAAAATACTGTCTGTAGACACGAGTCTACATCCTACTACTTATTAAAATAAAATTTTAGTAGTTATGAATAATTTTCCATCGGCCATTCTATGTAAAAATGCTTCGTGATCGGCATATAAAACTTTATAATTAACAAAATTGATACAAGGGTCACTTGTTTGTTCTACTTCATACGCACAAACATGATTATTATAATCATGTACTTTAATTTCTTCATATAGAAACCCAATTTCTTTATTTTTGTTTACGAAAATTAACTTAATTTGACCAAAAATAGGTAAATCATTTTCTTTCGCATCAACAAGTAATACAAATTTACATTTGTATTTTACATTAGAAATGGATATCCAATTTGCAACAAAGCTGTTTAAAAATGTTGGCGGTATATATTTATTGTAGTCAGAAAGAATATCTGTTTTATTACCAACCATTTCTGGTCCGATGACCAGATTATTATTAAAACCAATTTTATTTATTAAACGATGACAAATTTGAAGTTGATGTTTAACGGCCAATGTTTTAACAATATTCACTCGTGAACAGCTTACATCTGCAGCCATTTTTGATTGCCTATGCTTCGCTTCATACCTCATACAAGAAAGATATCTTAGGGGTCCTATATTTGACATAATATGTACATAATGAACCAGATGATGATGTTTTGGTTTTAGTGTGTCTTGAAATAATTTCTGATATAAAAAATTATGCCTTTCTATACAAAACTGTAATTTAGAATGAAACGCATCATCCACATATTCAGTATTAACAAAGTCTAAAAGTTCTCGTAATATTTTATAAAATGACCATACATCATCGTCTTGGGGAATAAGATCCCCTATAATTAAACCAAAATGTCGTACAAAATTAAGCATCTCTGAGGCAGACATCGAAATTTTATTTTTTAAATGAAAATCTTTTGACAATTTCGGAGGTCTATTTAAATATTTCGATGGAAAACTAAATGATTCTATTCTATTATTTAATGTTTCCAATGACAAGTATTCAGTTTTATATAAAATATATTGTATAATGTGTAGCATGTCATAATGGCATACGCCTTCATAGAGATCATGCATAATATCAGCATAATAATTTTGAACAGCGTGAATGGAAGTTAATTTGTTAAAAATACAGGGTTCCTTAATTCCGGTTAAAGATATATCATTTAAAGAAAGATCATATTCATAACTATTAACAGTACGAAGTAAAGCTTTGTTTTCTGTGATTTTAATTCGAGAAGACATTTTATCAATCTTACAAAATCTACAATTAAATTTAGCATTGAAACTTTCAGTAAAACCTAATAATGTATGTAGTCCTAAATTGTCACCTATAATAACTGTTAAAACGAAATGAATTTCTACAAATCCATGTTCCTCTGTAAAACATTTAATTCCTGTGTTTTCTAAGAACATAAACTCGTCCAATAAAATTTTAAAAACTGCTGTATTTCCAAATTGTTTCCTATCGTTACTGTGAAACAATAAAGCTAAAAAAATATTTTCCAATAATGAAGAAAATTTTGGGGGAAATGTAGGTATACTGACATACACTGCTCCTAATTTATGGATTCCAGAATGGGAACCCAAAGAATTGCCACATTCATAGTCATCGAAATACATCAACAGGGGTAGAACCAAATATTTGTTATTAAATTTTTGAATAATTTTTTGAAAATGTGGAGATTGATAAATATTGCTTATTAATTTCTCTTCTTGCAATTGTTGAATATATAACTGAAGGTCATTGTAAACATTGGGAATTTCAAAAATTTTAGTAAATACTTTATGAAGGGGTACAAATTGGCCAGTGACATCAACAAAATTTGTTACAACTTCATCTGAACTACATGATGGTTTTTGACGTTCCCCAATCTTGTATTCAATAGGTTTAATGAAAAATGTACTATTTTCAAATATTTTCATTCTGAGATACTCACTTTTGTAGTCCGAAAAGGGATTAAGTAACATTTGAAACATATTGTCAACATCAATAATAAGCTTATCTTCAGTTACATACATTTTCAATATGCCGATCACGAAATTTTTCAACATAGTAATCAAACCTCCACTTAAAAATTCGGTAACAAAATCAATCATTTCTTGGATATATTTCCTTGGCAACAAGGATGAATTATATAGCTTTGATAAAAATAACATACATTCATCGTTCAGAATTTTTTTGAAATTATCCAATGATAATGAAGACATTGCTGAGGAAGTAGTAGAAGAGCTAGCAGAAGGAATTGAAGATGAAGAGGGAACAGAAGACGAGAGCGTAATAGGAGTAAAAGAAAAAATGTTTTTTTCTGCTGGCTGGACACATTCGGCAATATTTTCATTATCAGGTTTCTCTTTTTTTAAAAAGTGTTTCGTTTTTAAATGATTTCTAAATGATTTCAAGTTTGTAAAATCTCTCATACAATTATTTTCACGACACCTGTACGTATCATTACTTTCTAGCTTATGTACAATTTTAAAGTGGAGAACCAACGAAAATACCGATGAAAAATTATTCATACACACAAAGCAACGTGGCATTATGATTAGAATTATTATGTAAAAAAAAAAACTAAAACTAAACCTTAGATCGATCCTAAAAGTATTTCAACAGCGGTGTACTTTTTGTCTTGCTTTGTTTCATACTCATATACACCTTTTTGTAATAAGTACCACACTTGCTCAGCTTCTTGTGGATAATCCGCATCGAGAGCATGAATGACGCTAAATGTTGCATCTATAGCATTCAAAGGTGTAGGTACTTCATATAGGATGTTATTAATTGATACAAAGCAATTTGTAATATTGTCGAAACTTGGCCCAACAAAAATTGGCGTTGGTTGGAGCGTCAAGCCAAATTCCGCCAATTTATTCCTTTTTCTTTCTAAAGTTGGCTTAACCTCACCAAAAATCTAAAGAAAAGACAAAAAAAATTAGCGAGAACTAAACCAAAAAAGTGAAAACTACCTTAACGTGGATAATAAACCCTTCTCTACTTTCTGTAGTTGATGGTTTCCACACTTTATTGTCCTTTCCTTTCTTTATTACCACTGGTTTTAACAACATAGGCAGGAGAAATAAAACATAACAAGCATATGCATCTAATGATAAATAGAAATTAATTAATTAGTTGTGTCATTTATTGAATAATAACCTATACTACCTTCATTTAATTCTTCTCGAAAAGTTTTCATGTAGTCAACTACAGGTTTGTTTTGCAATTTTCTAGCATATTTTAAAATTCTTTCTGCAAAACCCTTAAAATTCACAAAAAATTGGTTTTTTAATTGGGGTTGCATTCGGTGAAAATCAGTTTGCAACTAAAAATAATATGTATAATGCATTATCTTCGTGACTAGTTTTTAAAAATAATAAAACTTACTAAAACATATCCTAACTTTAATTTCAGAGCAGGAAATGTATCCATATAGTCATTTATTGATCTATTTCTCCACAAATTCCTTTTGTCAAAAGTTACATCCCATTTTTTGATCACTTCTGTCCACGGTTCAATTGAATTTTTTAGCCACTGTACGTCATCATCATCTGTATCTACTGTAGTATTACCTGAATTTGTATCTACTACAGTAGTACTAGCCGTAGGCGATTTTCCAGTTAATAAACCCGAGTGTCGCATCTGGCGTCTAAGATTATAAAATTTCCGGTACAGCTTTCCATATCCTACTTTGTAAAAGCCGCCGCTAATTTTCTTTTTATATCCCACAGAGAAGTAAACTTCCTGTAAATAAAATAAATACTTATAACAAAACATTTAATGATTTAAAAATCATTAAAACTTGCTTTTATTTCTGAAGGAAATAGTCCAACAATTGCATTTGACAATAATATAAACCTCTCAGTCGAAATTCTGAAGAAAAAAAAGAAAAATTACTATACTTATAAGAGAAAATCGGTGTTTCAAATACCTCTGATCAGTGTTTTTATGAAGTTCTTCTTGTAATACTATTTCCACTATTTTGTCTCTCATATGATCAGTCAACGTGTTCGATTTTTTGTACTCGCTTAAAATACTTTTACCAGTGTGGCAATGTAAAAAAAGTGTATGTAACCCCACGTTTCTTTCCGCTTCTTTTTGAATTTTTCTTCTGTGTTTTTGTGCAGGACTATTTTCAATTTCTTCCTCCGTTAAACCAACAATGGCATCGGTCAAAAAGTCTAAATTACATTACATATTTATAATATGGGTAATATAAAAAAAAATTGCTTATATATACCATCTCGCCTACAAGGAGATAATTCGTCTGAAATCTCAATAGAAGATGCTGGAGATGGTACGCTACTATTATCAGTTGTTGTAGTAGAACCACCACTAATACTCCAAGTATTACTACTATCAAAACCTGATTCGGCTAAATATTCCTTATATCGTTTAATGAACAAAACTCTCGGTCCTATTTTGGGAATTATTTCCTTAATGACATCAATAGTGAGACATTGAAAAGCCTCCATATTGATTGCGTTTTCTAAAATTAGATCAAATTTATTGTTCTTGCATACGTTGTTATGACATTAAAAATAAAATTAATTGAAAAATTAGATGAAACAGGATATTTAGAAGCATTTTAATGAATGCAAATTTTTACTCAATTTAAAACTCGATACAAAAATATTTTGAAAAAAACCGCTCAAAAACGTTCCCGTTTTAAATGAGGGGTGTCGAGGACAAGAAAGTGAAGTAAGTCCATTTTTGTTGTTGAGATTTTATGTTCAAAGTGTAAGTGAAGTGTCCGAGTTCTAATAAAGGTTCATTTTATCTCAATACTTTGTTTTTGGACTTACTTCACTTGTCCTCGACACCGCTCAAATATTCAAATCTTCACAAATTCAATTTTATATTCACTGAATGTCTCTAATAATTACTGTATTTGCTACTAAAAGAGTAAAAATAAAATGTTATTTTTTTTAATTTAACAAAATTAATAGGTAGTATAGATAGTAGGTACTACTTGCTGACAAAAATTTCTTTTGCATTAAAATTTATACTTGCATGGGTAATATTTTTTTTTATATATTCAAACCTACACGAACCTATTTTGTAGTATTAAATAATCTTATGACGTATTTTTAAAGCAGTGAGATGATCATACAAAAGAGTCACGAGTTAATACTAAGTAAGTATCGTATGTACATTCCTGCATCAAGGTTACGCCCGTTACGCCGGCGCCGCGCCGGCCTGCCGGCACGGGGTTATCAAATATGCGAAGTAAGCAATATCGGGGAAGCACACATATTACAATTATTCCGTATTAAATATTATACTGCTAATAATTATAAAATAATTTATTTTAGAGACATCAACTTTGAATATTAATGGTTAGTTATGAAATTAAAATGAAATTTTTGTTCCTCCTGACTATGAACCATACGCATCAGTTAAATAAAATCTTTTGTTGTAATCTAATTATTTTACTTACCTTCAAAAACTGCGCAGAGTTCAGGTAACTGCCACTTTTCTAAAATTTCGGCTACACTCATTTTGTATATTATTACTATAATATTAATATTTTCGTTGTTATTACACAGCATACAACTAACTGATGATTAACGAGTAACGACTTTTAATAATGAGAAATGACTATCCACGCATACTCGTTAATGTTCGGTTTAACGAATTTATAACGTAACAAATTTATATTTGTTGAATTGTGATTAACAAATTTAGATTTCGGACAACAAAAATATATCCTAGTAGAACAAAATATTTTATTTCAGATAACAAAATTGTATTATTTACTTCAACATTTTCATTTTCATTACGACAACAAATGCCAAAAAAATATTTGTTGAAACAACTAATTTTATGTTATACCAAATAATATTTAATCAACTAATCTGTATTTGTTAGCTGGGCAAAAACATTTTTCAGAGTGCTCTACTCCTGACAAGCGAGAAAATGAGCAAACGCGTCAGAATGCTTCCCGAGGAGATTTTAGACAAGAAAATTAATAAAAGGAAATTTAATACGAAAGATAAGCAAAATGAACGCTCAGATTTGGTGTAACATCCCAGACAGGATTTCAGCATTGTTACTTGTAGGGACCAAAGGGACCCGACGAACTTTTAGTGTTGAAAAACTTTTACTTATATTTTCATGATTTTCCAATAACGACACATTTATTTACGCAACATTATGCAGAAAACCGATTAATTTTAGACGTGTGCCTGTTTTGTGAAGTCGATTCAGTCGACCAAACTTTAATTTTGTTCCTTTTTATTGCGTTTGTATGTCATTTAACGGATTAAATGGGATAATCGGTTTCAAAATTAGGATTTCATATTTGCGATCGGTTAAACGTAAGAGTTAAATTTTCGTTTCCATTGTTGTGTTAATTGAAATTTTACAGTAGCTTGAAATTTAAATCGAATTTACCGAAGAAGATGATGGCAGATATTTTGATTAAAGTTCTCCTCAAATTGAAAACCACTTCGGAATATCGCCTAAATTGTCGTTAAGTGGTTAATTGGAAACAAAGTTGAATAAATTGCAATTCAATAAAACGAATTTAAAAAGAAACGATTAATAAATTACTCACTTAGTAGGCACACTAACTGAGATTTCAAAAGTTTTTAGAAGTATTGAATTTAATTGAGCTTATTTGTAAAACTTTTCACGACTTGCATTGCTGGCTTTTATATTCTAAGCGAGTAACTTGTATACGAAAAAGCTTTTAATGGTCCTTTTTTGCTTAAAACAAAAATCATGATTTCTTTTATTAACTTATTTTATAATTTCCTCCTAAATCCGATTGGAAAATCTACTGTTGAGATTAAACTAACACAATATTCGATAATATTACGAAAACTTGGGAAAACGCGTCTGAAAATTGGCTTCTCCCCCAACTGTCGTTCGATTAAACTAGTTTTTATGATCTTATAATCTTCTAGTGATGCGATTTGCATAATTCTTAAGAAATCGTATTAAAATTTTATTTGTTTAAATTGTTATTTATTCACATGGGACTTTTACACAATACGTCCATTGTTTATTGTAGAGTCACCTCCGCACACGCCACTAAAAAATTGTTATTCATTGTTACATTCGTTTTAAAATTCTTTTAAAAATAAGCTCTTTACGTATTCAAAGTTCTCAGAAGACTCAAGTGGGAAGTATAGGCGTATTTAAAATAGTATCAAGTATCAGAAGTGTTGAGCTTTTTAAGGGAGGTTCAATTAGCATAACGTTTAAAGATTTTTTCCCATTGTGATTTTGTAAAGTCTCCCAGAGGAATCTTTCACTGCCACCCCAACATTTAGGCCTGTTTACAAACCGTCTCAAAAAAGCTCACAAAGCGTTGGTACTCCATTTTGAATTTGTATATTAACGTGGAAATTAAATGCAACTACACGTTTCCGGAGAATTAAGGAGACAATCAACGTATTTTCTTTCGAGTTGAACGAAAGCTGTTTTCGCTGATATAACTTACGGAAATCGTGTAATTTGGTAATTGTATAAAATGGTGGTGAAATGCGAATTTAAACTGCTAAAGTAAATTAAAGAGACTGGGAATTAAGCGAAATTTGTGGATTTAGTTTTAAGTTTTAATGGAGTTTTACCCAAAATATGTCAAATTACAGCAAATTCTGATAATTTTCTCTGTGTGCTAAATGCTATTTTTTAAAATTACGCTTAATTAACAAACTTAAAAGTTATGAAATTGATGAAAATTAAATTTGTAAGCTTCACTAAACATCAATTTCGTTTCTTAATCAAAAAAACACTTAAATTGATATTTCTTTAATCAAAATTGAAAGTGAAATTTTCAACAGCATTTAAATTAAATTCTTTTAAGAGAGGATTACGGTTGGTTCGTTAAATTAGCAAATAATGAACTTTTTTAATATCCTGATAATTTTTCTAACATTTGTTCTTTACACGAACGTGCTTAAAAATTTATAAAACTGGGAAATCCGGAAAAAATCGTTTCATTAAATTTTGCACGTTCTTTTGTATGTATACAGGGTGAGCCTCCTTAACATTAACGTGATTTTTAAATCTACTTGAGATGTATAATCTTGGAATTATTTTACATTTTCCTTATTATTCTTGTATTCTTAATTTAATATTGACTGTTGAGGCTGTGCGGCCTAAAGGCCGCATCGAAACTATTATTAGATTGGTAATAATTTAATTGGTAGTCTGAACGTCGGGGAATTTAACCTCTGTTACTTGAAACAATAGTATCGATGGTATGTTTACCAATTAGTATGTTACCAGTAGTGCGAGTCCAAAAGGACCTTTAAGCCTTTACGGATTCATATCCCTTATCGCTCTGAAATATTTTGTTTTTTAGTTAAATGTAACAACTTTAAATCAGCAGTATCCTTGAGCATTTAAGAGCACCATTAACCACCGAAGCTTCTTATACACCCATTAATAAGGACCCATGGGCACATATTTTATCTGGAGCAGCTATAGCAAACCCAGCTCTGATTTATTTACTTTTAGTATTACTAATCTAAAGATATAAATGCGGCCTTCAGGCCTCACAGATTGAGCAATCTAGTTACTGTTCTTCTCGAAAAAGATATCAATCGATTAGTATCACTCTGAACGTTGAACGCAAGGTTTTCTACCAGGAGGAAAATAAATCGGTTGGTATTTGAATTCACGGTAACCTAAATTTTCTTCCATGTATAGTCTGCATTTCGCTCGTATTCCACACAGCAACTTTGCTTTTAAAATTTTGATAAGCGCATACAAATACTTTCAATTAAATTTTGTACTTTTCATACTTGAAATAGTGTAATAAATTTGAAAATTAGAATAAACAATTTAATTTAATTTAAAATTGTGTGATACTATGTATTTTAAATGAAGAGGGAGCTTTCAAAAAAAAATTCGCAATATTGCTCCACTCTGTGCACTTTAAAACCTATAATTTAAAAATGTTACGTAATAGAATAAAATGTTTCTAACAATAAAATGAAAATAACCCAGTGATTAGGTTGCAATTTAATTTAAGAAGAGCAATTTTAGTGATCGATAGCCTGAAATGTAATTTTGCGCTACACTGATCAGCTTTTCAGGTTTTATGAAATACGCGTACTATTTATTATACTTGCAGAAGTATAGGAAAAATTGCCAAAATTAGTTTTATGCATAAATCAATATTGGATAATAAATTTCCTCCTTCTTTCATTTTCCATTTTATTGCTGTGGTTTTGGATTCACTTGCAGTTCTTATTTCATATTTGCGTGATACGATAATAATTTTACATTTTATAAATTGTATTTTTTTTTAATTTAATCTGAAATTTCCCCCCACTTAGGAATCGAATTTCGCGATAATAAACAATTTGTTTATCAATTTAATTGGAATTTAAAACATCCATGATTAATATTGTTCCAGCTAATAAGTGGAAAGCTTTTAAAATAGTTTGTTATTTTTATTTTTCCTTTATTAGGCAAAATAGACCATTCTGCTCGATTAAAAGGACGAAAATGTATCAAATTTCAGAATTGAACAAACAATTTTACCATCAGTAAATGTGTGAAAAACCTAATAAATTTGAGCCACACTCTAAAGCTCTTGTCTGTTATGTTATGAAAATCCTGAATTAATAATCGAAATTTTCATGCTTTTTTTGTGTAAAAAATTTTGAATGTTAAGTTTTACGTTTCTTTGGCACTTTTAGTTTCTATTTTTACGATTGAACATTTTTCTCTTAAAATTTTGATTCACCTCGACGAGGATGAACAGTTTCTTGTTTTAAAATCAATTTCGTTTGTTATTTTTATGGCATTGAACCTTGAACCAATGTATAATTGCGTACCTACCAAACATTAATTGCTCCTTTTATTATTTTTGCAATTTTTCTACGTCGATTGTTCGAAAATAATAAATTAATGCGGCATTTAATATTGGATGTGATAAAGCGTGATTGATTTATGATGATAATTTAATATGAAAGTCACACTGATAATTTGTAATGGCTGATAATTACGTGGCAAAGGAAAACAAGTTAAAATTAATATTCTTCCACTTGAATTTTTTTGAGTCGAGTTAACTTTCGTAAGTATCTTTTACACTTGTGATCATTTTGGTATATGTGGGTTATCGGGTCTTCACAGTGGGGATCCTGGCGCCTGCCACCCTTAGGCGACCTTTTAAGACCCACCAGTTAACAGATAGGGTCTTCTCTGTATCAACGCCTTGTATGCTTTATGTTATGTATAAGTGTCTGGAATTCACCTTTTTGCTTCTTACAAATTGTTTTTTGATGTCTTTGTAGGAAAAACGTTAAACTATCTTCTGATTATGTTGCCCTAAATGCTTTCCAAATATACAACCTCAAATTTTGCTTCTGTATATGATATTAAAGCTCACCCCAATTTTTATTGTTTTCATTTCGCTTTATGATCCAATAAAAAGTAGATTAACCTACCATAACCGTAATCTTCACGTTTACTAATAATATTTTCGGTCAGTTTGCATAAATATTGAAGAAGTAATTGAAGAAATTAGTTGGGATTGTTGTTAATTTTTATAATTTTCTTGATGGGGATTGCATTATGTTGTTAATTATGCTTTCAGCTGGTTGATTAATGTACCATAACTCGAAAAGTTTTCATATTTAAACATAAATTTCAGTTAACTTTCAATTACTTTCAGCTTACGCAAAATTTAATAGGGTGTTTTTTAAATAATCGAATAAATATTACAAAAGTACTTTAAACCCTGAAAATTTTATAATTTGTTGGCTCGAAAGTTTGATTAACCGAAAATATTTTTGTTTATTATATTTTTTCCGACTCTAATGGAAAGGCCGATGAAAAATTAGCTGTCTGGCCGCATTTTTATGCTTTTAATTAAGTGTTATGTATAGCCAGTTGCGCGTGAATTTTCAAAATACAGTGATTTTAGATATTTCTACGATGTGCATGTCTAAGTAAGCGCCCAGATTTTAATTATCATGTGCAGTGAATTGTAATGAGGGGATTTAAGACGGAGCTACTGAGAAATAAACATTGCAAATAGGCTGAAATCTGGCAGTGGTGTACGGCAACGTTAATATGCATACAAATTACTTAAATGAAATTGTGGTGACAAACTTGGGATACCCTTTATAATTTCATTTGAGAAGTAAACAATATAAACTGGAATAAACTAACCCTCCCATTTTATAAACCACGTCGTGTGACAATACCATCCAAGGATGAAGCTTATTAAAGCAGCAAAGTTACAAAAATTATAGGTTTTCTTTGAAACCGTACCAGATCAAGGGCGTCAGGCGAGACAAATTCAACCTTTAAATCCAAATCTCGTCTAATTATATACTGGAAACTGCTACCGTTTTAAAATCGATTGTTCTTATCATCAAAGAACGTCCAAGTTAGAGTATGTAATTTCAGATAAGGTACGATTCGATTATTATCAAAACTTTTTCATCATTTTAAATTAGGCCGATCTTTTTTTTCGATAGAAAAAACTCTTTTCAATTAGAGCGTCGTAATTTTTATTTTGGAAAACTCGATGATATCCTGAATGGTAAATAAAAGCTTCGTAGTTTCCGTTCGTCCGGTGATGCACAGTTTTTGTTAATTTGTTGAAATGCAGATAAAACTCAGGATTAACTGAATTACCGTTCGGATAAAGTGAACAATAGACTGCATAGAAATTTAAATAGTGGAAAAGGAATAAGTAAGTATTAAAACAAAAGTCTATCTCCTCGTTGAAGCTTTAACGGTCTACCTTTTCTGAATTGGGATAAAAGAGCACATTTAGATTCCGAAGGCTTTGCGTTTCAAATGTATGACTTCGGCGATACTGTTATAACCGTTCCAGTGCTAAAATGAAACAATAAATTTGAAATTTCCAGACATTAGTCAATTATTTCTGTGTAAAAATTTTATGTTCTTGGTTCATAATTAAGTTAACATAAAACTTTGGGAAAATACTGCTAGACAAGAATACAAATTTCTGACAATGTTTTCTAATTTCGACCAACTTTCTCGCTAATTGCATTATTTTGTAATAACTTCGATTGTTGTTAAAAATTTATGCATACCTAATACAAATTTTTACTGCTAGCACTTTCTAACAACCCATTGTTATTATTACGAGCTTGACAATTTAAATTATTAACCTTTTATTTTTAGAGCTTTCCTTATCAGCAACAGAGGTGTGCGTGTTCACAAATTATGTTTTATGCATAATAAGTAGAATATGTGATCAATTTTAGCTGTTGAGGTCAAGAGCTCAAAAAGGCTCCCAAACTTTAGGTTATCATTTTCGTTATTGTTTAATTTTTATTAAACTTTTCCTTAATCACTCCTAAGTCGCGTTCGCCTTTTCATTTCATCCAGCAAGGATTTTCTTTCACAAAGTGTCATTTCATTTATCCAACTTACAGGAAAAGAAACAACTTTTTATTTAGTAATGAGTTTTTGAAATTTTCTAAAATGAAGGAAGGATTTCAGTCATTGTGGCTTCTAATTTAATCTCTGACAACCAACAGCTTTTCTTTTGTGCTCGATTTTCGAACTCGAAAAACTTTTATACATCTAAACAAGACAGTTAATTGGATTAAAGTTAATTAATTTAATTTTAACTTCAATTAATTATAAACGATATCGCTTAAAATTAATTAATTACCTTTATAATTGCGGTAGCCATAATTATTATTAAGGAACATCACGATGAAGTACTTTGCATTACATTTAATTTTAATTGGTATCCACTGTTTATTTTGTCAAAAAATATTTAATTTCCATGGTAGCATCTGATGCTGTCACCGCCCATCGGTCAAATTATCAAAATTTTGTTATAAGTGTTGAACCAAAACGATTTCGAAAGACTTTGGAAGGTATTTATTTAACTTTTTGTAATTTACCGTCAACTTGAAGGGTTAAAAGACCGAATTGTATGTTCCGCGACTTTATAATTACAGATTTATTTCCCTTTCATCTTTGTGTCAATAATTATTATCCCTTCGGCGAAATTTGCAGAATTTTTGTGGTGACTTACTCAAGTTCCAAATTAACCCATTTTCGGAAGCTTTAAGCTCTACTAACTCGATAATTTATTTAACTAATTAATTAATTGGCCCATTAATTATAGAAAGTGCGCTGCAAAACCCTAAACATTGAAAATATTTTAACTTTGCAAGGTTAGTTTAGTTTTTAACTCGGCTGATAGGAGCTTTTAAGAGCTTTAAGTGCGTCTTGAAACTTTAAAAATAATTGTAAATAGTTTGAGGAAGAATTTAAGAAATAAGGTTGGTGGATAAACGGTTATGACAAAAACCACTTAAAAATATTGACTACAAGAACTAGAATTGGTTTGATAATGCAACGGCAATATACTTGTAATCTTATCATAAAGACCTGCGCATGGGGTTGTTGGTAAGTGAAATCAGTCCTGCAAAACATTTTGTTCGGCAAGTGCACGCAACCACCGAAGGACTGAAGTCGGTAGTCAAACTTTGCGTTTCGTAGGGGTTGGAACGTGTTAGTTAACCCTCCAACGAACGATATCGAAACTTACGTGTTTTTTATGAAAATTCAATCACTACGATTTTTTAAACTCAAAATTAATTTTTCTAGTGCAAAAGTGTGTTTAATTGTTGATCAAATTAGTTATTAAATAAAGGGCGCTAATAATTTTCCTAAGGGTTTCTAATATGCAAGTGTGATTAACTAACGAACAAATGGTTTAAAATAATAATAAGTATTTTTATATCAGATATTTTATTTTTGGAGTTTAGTAGATACTAAATCAAATTATCTCACCAATATAGAGGTATTTATGAAAGACTTTATTTTTCAAACGACATTGCTGCTGGTACGAATTTTTCAAAAAAAAATTTAATTACAACCTTTCAATTTTGTTTTCAGCATCGCAATTATAATTTGGACGTTTTTAATTTTAATGTAATTTTAACTTTTTAATGAGTAAATTTTAAAGTTATTTTTAAAAAGCGACCTAATTAACCCAAAAATGCGAAGCATTCAAACCGATAATCCATTTGTGATTTCGATTTGTCACTTTACATTTTAAGTTGCAATCGTCTGTGTTTACTTTTTCCGTTGACAAATTTATATATCGTTATACATCAAAGAACATTTTTATATTGTCAAAAATAAATATTGGGTTTAACAGAAAAAAATTATTACGTGTATTATCGTCGTCAAACGTCAGTTGACTAACTCTAAATTAGATAATTTGGTAAAATGATTTTGCACTCTCTTTATACCCTTTAATATCCCCCTTGTACCCCCCACCTCGTATAACCCAAACGAAGATTATTATGTTTTGATTACGAGTAGGTGCCATTTCGTTTAAATCACTTTGCATCAGAACGGAAATATTTTTTGGCGATTTCTTTCCCTCACAAGAGGCCCACAAATTAATATAATGTATTTAGCTTCCGACCCCAAAGAAGCCTCACCATAAAATTTGCACAACAGATGTGACGGTGAAGCACAATACCTGCAATACTTGAACTACGACTAACGAAGAATTAATATAAATGAATCGCAAATCATGGTCGATTCCTTTAAAAGTATGCTTAGAGACTCATTGGAAAGTTGTTGGAACTAAATCCTATTTTGTGGAAAACTTTTATCATTTTTTTATTATTTACGAATCTCCCTTTGATGGTTTTCTTGGTTTAAAGTAAGACGGACTGAAAGATTTGCTTATTGAGATTTTAAATAAAAATTCTACCAATTTGTATTCCGAAATTTCAAAACGGAGACTTTATTATGATAAAATTTTCCGTTGTTTATTTTTAATTATTTTAGTTGTGCTTTTAGAGAAGATTTATCCAATAGAATTTTAAAAACGTTATTTTGAGACAAATATTATTTTAAAAATGTAATGATTGTTTTTATAACAAAATATTCAATAATCCTTGTTTTATTATGTAAATTATTTAAGTTAATAAATCCTGGGATTTTGTTTCAAGTTAAAAGTTCATAGCCGCATGGAAGAACTATAAATGTATGTACTTGACTTAAAATTACATTTTGCTTTTATTATGGCTTCAATTCAAACCAATTAGGTTCGTTTACCTGTCGTTTTAATTCCTTGCAAAATCAATGCTTTTCCACTTTCCGGGACCGAAAATCAAAGTTATATCAAGTAAAAATGATACTAAAACTATGAAATAAATCAGGGCTAATCCTTATCAACTTTAAAAAGTTATATTGTAACTTCCTTGAACAAATATTATTGGTATGGAATACCCCCCAGACCCCCCGGTTTCACTCCCATTTCAAGGGAACAAATTTATTTTGATTTAACATGAAATGCTTTAAGGCCGTCTTCTGGTTTAAAAGCATAAATTATGGGCGATTTGTCGAGCTCAATAAAAACAAAATAAATAATATTTTTACCATTCAGTTTTTTACTACATATTTGTTGATATTTCGAGAATATACAGAAAAAATGTTAACAAAAAAAAATTAAAATTAAACAAGCTATAAGCTGGTAAAGTTGGGGGTAAAGAAAATTGATAATGTGCTGGTTGACATGATTGCAACCTTCTGGTCATCGAAAACAAGATTTCAAAAAAGATTCTTAATTAGTAAGAATGTCGTTATAGCCTCTACTAAAAAGAAAACGGAAAAACATTTTTTCGCAAAATGGCGGCTGTCTGAAGAAAAAAATTCATTTTATGACTATTTTTTTCACAATTCTTAATTTTTTAAAATAGTAAACCAAATAATTTGTATACCAAAGTAGTAGGGGCGATAGAGAGTTATATAGTGAAGGTTGATATAAAATTTGAAGCAAATAGGTTAAATAGAACTTGAGATTTTATGTCAACCAGGTTGAAAAATGTTGTTTTGAGAAAAATACGTTTAAAGTTTTAAGCAAAAGTTTCAACTAGTAAAACAAATAATTTTGATACAAAAGTAGTAGGCGCGATAGACAGCTATATAGTGAAGGTTGGTACAAAATGTGAAGCAAATCGGTTAAATAGAACTTGAGATATTATGTCAACCAGGTTGAAAGATGTTAAAATGTTATAAAATACATAATTACTACGACCTTCGGTAAGTTGCTCAGTGCTAGATTCAGTTGCTGCGTCACTAAAATAGCTAAAACGTGGTAATCTATTGGAATTTTAAAATTTTCTCTTGAGAATATATTCTTAAAAGTTTAAACTTTAAGAATATGCAAAAAAACAAAAACTTGATATGTTTTAATTCCAAACCAGAACACGGCCTTAATCGAGTTTGTATTTAAAAGAATCTTTTATTCGAACGGGGCCTGGTGTAGTGCAAATTAAACCGCTTGCCATGGGTACGTTTAATTTAAATATTTATTATTCAATTAAAAACATTGCTAAAGTAAAATAAATTTATTCCCCTAAAATGGACGCAAAACCGGGGGGTCTGGGGGGTATGGAATACCCCCCAGTACAAGGAAGTAACAATATAACTTTTTAAAATTGATAAAGACGCAAATTTAATTCTTAAGAAAACTTATTTTGCTTATTATGGTACGGCTGGGGGGTATTCTATAGCACCCAGTTGTTCAATTGTTTACTTATAATAATATAAATTTATAAAGGTACCGTCCAAGTCAGGGAAATATGTTTTTAAGAACATAAACTACATAATACCAATGCAATGATATATGAGCGCATAATATATCATTGATAATTGTTGTTTCTATTTTCTAGGGTAGATAAACCCGCTAAAAACGCTAAAATGTGAAGAAGTTAGTGTGCAACCTAGGGTCTGGGGAGGTATGGACTGTGGCGTAAACAACCGGGGTGGTAGAGAGAGGAATGTTTCCGGGCCCAATGCTTTGGACCCCCTTAAACTGCATTATTTTGTGACCAAATTTTCTTTTTAAATCGCACACCTCTCAATCGAGGGGCCCGTCAAAGCTCTAGCTTCCGAGCCTAAAATTTTAAGTTACGCCACTGAGCTACAGAGTAGCTAACTGAGGCATTTAGTTATAAAGCAGCTCATTACGTAGCTCAGCTCTAAAAAAAAGTTAGTTCTCAACGCAGCGGTTTGCTTATTGCATTGATTACTTTCGGATGTATATCACAAAATCATAATAGCATACTAATAAAATCCTTACTCTGTCTATCTGTTCGAAACACACGAAACTGGTTGCAAAATATTACATACACAAATGGATAGAAAATCTTGACACTAAAGGCGACGCGAATTTATTGTAATGGAGATTAAAAAAATTAAACGAAAAACTTTCAGTAGGAAGAAAATTGACTGTTTTCGCCTTCAGGTATGGTAACGATAGCCTCATGGCCAGAATTTTCTTTCAAGAGAGGGGGCTCTTAATTTTTTAAGATGGATCTATACACTCGTACAAATAAATAGTTTTTTTTGCATTTTTTAAAGTCATATGTGGGCTAAAATGAATAAAATTGTAACAAATTTGTCTTTTTTAATACGGAAGCTTTAATTGGGGGGGGGGGGGCACGTATCCCTTTTCGGCTACGGACTGGATAACGATCCTTAATGACATTGATGTTTTCAGCATTCGATAGAATACTCCTCAAATAAATTCGTTTTAGTAATGTCATCAAATTTTTGTAGATGATTGTATTAACCTACCATATAATTGACTTCATGTCGTTTGATAATGTAGATAAATAAATTACCTATATTCCTGTAACCTGTATGTATTTAATAGGCACTTTTGTGCTTAATGGTGGTAATCATTTTACATAATTATATTTGTATATTGTACCTTTAATCAGTGCCAGATTTAGGACGAGTTCGTCAAGGGGGCTCGAGTTGTTGCAAAGCAAGTCAATATTTTAAAATTTCCATTATGATTTTTAAACATTTTAATCTCACTGAGAGATTTTAATCGTACTCTCCCGCACAGATTCACAATTGCATTTGTTTACCCATAATTCATTTGTTCAAAAAGAACAGGTGCTCTTCATTTCGATATATTTTATCAATGCTTCATAACGTGGCATGAACCACTAGTAAAATAAAAAAGTTTTGATTGGGGGACCTACAGCTACACGACAATAACGTGTATAAAATAATAAATTACTTGCTAAAATTTGTACCGGGGGGTGAATTATCAAAATAAATAAGAAATATTACTTATACCACCATTTTTGTGTAGTAAATTAGTTTCCTCTTTTTGCTTCTCTTTTAATTACCGAACATTGCAAATCTGAAAAAAATTTGTTCATTCCACCCGTGCTTATATTTTATTTAATTATTTTCGAATTTATTTTGTAGCATGCTAAAGTTTTAATCTAATTTTAGTTGTAAATTTTTTTATAGTACTTGCAATTGGCTTCAATTTTATGCTCCACTTTTCAATTAATTATCTTTCTAATTAATCTGGTTTCATAGAAAATTTTCTATTATCTGTCCAACAACCAACCGTGCTTTCACACATAGTTGTAGTATTTGAAATTCGCTTTGTCTACTGCAACGTGCATGTTTTTATGCTTAAAGGGTTTCAAATAATGTTATGTGCATTGTAACCTTTTAGAGAAATCGTTCAAAATAATTTGATTTATTCCAAACAATGTTAGCATTGAGGTTTTTTTTTTGTATGAATTTGTATTTCATGCCCAATTTAATGTGTATAGTAACCGACTGTGATGTATTCCAGATTGATTATATTAAATTGAAACAGTAGATACAATTTGTTTGCAGTGGATTTCATCAAATTAATTTATAAATTTCTGGCATAAAACATCTCTTTTGAAAGTTGTAGCACGCTCATACATATTTATGGCCAGCTCGTTTATAATTTTATTACATTTTATTTTAACCTAATTTTAATATTTTTAATTTGTATGCTTTCATGTATTTTGATTTGTTGAAGTTTGCGTGACATTGGTAAAATTTATCGGTCTCGACTTTATAATGCAAAACTGCAACGAGTTTTAAATTACATTTTTACCCTACAGGATGTTTCCAGCAGGAAAATTTAGGTTACCTATAAATATTGGGGTCGATTTTGTTTTTCTTTTGTAAATGTTGGTACCTGCAAGGCGCATTTTTTTATCAGATCTAAGGTTATAGATTGCCAGTTGATAAAAATCTCCCCTAGCATAAAAATGAGGGAATTTTTCAAAAGTGTTTTGGTATTTAAGGAAAATTGACTGGGAATTCGATTTCCCAGAGAGTACTTAATATTAACTTAAATATTACATACCAAATTCAACACTTTTATTGTTGTTTTTTTTTAATAAAATCTTATTTTTATTTATTTTTGATGGCTGGAGAATTACGTACTAGGTACACAATTGATTGAATTCTTTGAGTCTTTTTTATCTTTCTTAAAAGCAGTTTTTAATATTCGAAATGTGCAAACCATTATTTTACTACACTTGACAAGAAAACGTAACAATTTTCTTAATATTGTAAATTGAATACGTGTTTAGTAATACGCAAGTATACGCAAGGACGTGCCGATTCTTGCTGCAAATTTTTTTGGAAGTTATTGTAAAAAGCTTAGGCAGTAGAGAAACTTTTTATATTTTTAATATCTTCTGTAAACGAAATACAGAATATAAATAAGTCATAAATCATGACCATAATATCATTTTATCGGATCTCTAAAAATTCGTTTGATCTTAAAAGGTGGCAATATTTGAGCAAGTGTATGTGAAAAAGGGTTTCGTAACTCGATATCTGTTGCACAAAAAATTTCTACCCTTAGCAATTTTTAAAACGAAATATCGAGGGAGGCAGAAAAGTCCATCAAAATTATTATTGATATATTTATTATAACTTTTTCGATTTTATGTAGTACTAGGTACTAAAAAAGTGTGCTCACATTTCCATTCGCAAAAAGTGC
The DNA here is from genome assembly GCA_958510855.1 of Rhagonycha lutea. Taxonomy (NCBI): domain Eukaryota; kingdom Metazoa; phylum Arthropoda; class Insecta; order Coleoptera; family Cantharidae; genus Rhagonycha; species Rhagonycha lutea. The sequence continues at coordinate 1,235,020 of OY294040.1, read as the reverse complement.
AAGTCTTAATTGTTGAAAACTGAGAAGAAAATCACATTAGGAGGAGAGGGAAAACACAATTTTGTTGGTGTAGTAAGAAAGTGATGTTAGGATAAGTCGATAAGTGACGATCAATTTAGTTTCCGACCTTTCTGCCGCATTTATTTACATCGTCACACCAACAAGTCACAATTTTTATCTTTTATCATCTAATGGATTTTTTCGCTAATATTGACACACATGTCCTGAGTTCTGTGTTTTCATTTTCACTTTTCTATAAACGCATAATTTAAAACGAAAGCTCTTATAAGAAACGCGTCACAGATGTTTAAGCTCCCTTTTAACCATTTTTATTAAATTCTAACGTTTGACAAAATTACTATTTTTTTTATATAGAAGTAGGTACACACTCGAAAATAAAATTAAATTTATAACGTGAGCTGCAATTTGTAGTGAGAAAAAATAATTAAAAGTTTTTGTGTGAATAAATAATTCTGTTTTAGCTGAAACGTGAATGTTCCTCGATTCAAAACATTGTCGAGAGTTGGAAAATTGTTGTATAAATTCCTGTTTCAGTCAAATTTATACGTACCTATTATGTTATTAATTATTCAGTAGAGAGAAAATGGACCGGCCCAACATATTAAGAAATTCTTTTAAAGTAAACTAAAATACTTTTGCAAATTTTTAATTTTCAATAATGGAATCCTTAACATGTCATGTAAAGATTCTCTAATTAAATTTGAAAGGCCAAGCGAGAGAGGGAAAACTTGCAATTGGAAATTCGTCGTTTTCAACGTATCCTCACGTCGAGAGCCAAACATTTCTCACCTAATACATTCGCGCACACAAAACGATCGTAAAACGAACGTTACGGCTGCAATTTTACAATAATGTAGTAATCGGTTTTCTACTTTCAAAAATATCGTTTTAGCATTTCGAAATCGTCCACGACGTTCCTCAAGAACAAGCAGGACCGTCATGCTTAGTGCCGATATGTTTTATGTAATTTTTAGGTCATTTCCGTATGCTTGAGAAAATTATGCAAATCGATCGTGGCGATAAAATCAAATCCAGACACTCTAAAACGGTCTAAACGCCACATTCCACCTTGAACTTCCTCTTATGATGAATAGATAAGGTCATTTGACCTAAACAATGAAGAAATTAGAGTCTCGTGGAAAAGTCGGGTCTCGATTCGAATAAATAATTCGCGCAAGGTCTCGAAGAAGCCTGTAAGTGATTTGTATTTTGAAAACAAATTAAGAAAAGGAAAATATAATTTCGTTAAATTTATAAGTTAGCATAAAATATTGACTGCCTTATTAAACGCATATCTTAAAGGGGAACCATCATTTATTATTTATGACTCAGCAGATTCCATTTTAACATTTTCTACTGCAGAGAACACATTTTATCCCTTGTGTAATTTCTGCACACCTAATTTCTGTAACGGAACTCGGGCTCTACAAAAGTAAAACGCTTCATCCGTTGAAGTATGAATGAAAGTGTAAAACAAATAAATCCTTTCAAAATTTTAATGCAAAAGTAAGCACAAATACATTAATTTTATTTAAGTTTGCATTAAAATTTTGTTTGAGTTATCCTGAAACGTTTTGAAAATAATTTTTTAAGTGGCTTTTCACAAAGTAGCGATTTCTGAAGGAGAATTTAAAATAAAATTCATTCTTTTTTTTTCCATTTTTCTTTTCCTTTCAAATTTATCAAATATTATTCGTGAGATTTTAGAAAACAAATTTTTATGTTGCAGGAATAATAAATTTAAATTTAACCCCTAATTTAGTAGTGCGTCAGTTTGATAGCAGCCCCTTATTATTATACCGTATGAAATGAACATCAGGTGTTGCGTGATAAAATGTTGAGGATTATTTTGTTATTCCTCCACGGTTAACTAATTTAAAACTTTTTCGACAAAATTTGTTTACTTATTTTATACGAGTAATTAACAATAAACCCGTTTTTGTATCACTTTGTACACGCGAATTCAAGTATTCATTTTTGAGTTGGGAAAATTTTTACCTTCTTATTTTATTTAACAAGAAAATCTAGTTTGGACATTTTTGTGTTGTCGTTGTTGTGGGTTACCCTAATTTTCCGAATGGTTAACCAAAAACTTCGGTCATTTTGGTTTTCTATTTTATTTCCTGACATTATTTCTAATAATATTAAAATTTTCTTCTGCTTTCAAAATTTCTGCAGACTTTTAATTCCCTATGTGCCTTAAAGTAATATACTACGTGCTAATTTACTTTACGTGTTGCTCCACTTAATTTACCCCGCATTTGGTTGTTATTCTGCATTTTAGAAAATTTTATTTAAATGTTGGGTGCGTGTCGTACACATTTATACGATTTTTTCACCGTGATTTACTAATTTGAGTACAACTTAGAATTTGTGCGTGTCAGGTTATGAAATTTAAAATTTAGATTGTGCTTTCAAAACAGTTCAAAGAACGTTTTTGATTCGTTTACGAAGAGATCAATCGGGACTTGGATTCAGTGAGATGAGTAAACATAAAATTAAAGACATACTTTCCTGTTTACCATCACAAAGTCAATTACTTTAAATCAAAATGTGTTCCTCATTATGGAACATATGGGAATAGATACTCTTCTCGTTCTCCTCATGAATATGGATATGCAGAATATATCGGAATTAGTTTACCATGGTGGAGACGAAGCTAATGCTTTTGGTTAGAAAGAGCATAGGAGTTAGGAATCTAATCCAATTGTAATGGTGAAGGCTGATGTGTATTTGCAACTGCTGGACTTGGAAAATGGTTTACGTTTTTCAAGTGCAACTTCCTTACCATTGGACGATCTCTTGATAATCTTTGGAACTGCGTCATAAATCTTATCTTGATTTACAAATTGTAGCTAAAAATGCGGTGTTCGTTTACCTTTACAAAGTACAAAGTGAAACCCAAAAATAAGCAATAATTTTAGCTTCGTTTTTCTTTTAATGGAGTATTAACAACCGCATCGCAAATTTATCATTTTTCCGTTTACCATTGTTATGATATTTCACGACTTAATAGAAAGAAAATAATGCGGGTTTTAAAAAAATTACAGACGAATACGAGCACGCTTTTCTTGTGGAACGAGACTTTTCGTGGAGAGGCGTTTAATGTTCTTAAAAAGTGACCGTACTTTCATTTATAAAATTACGAAGAGAGAGCACATAAAGTCGTCGTTTTGCAGTAATAATTTACAAGGGTAAACCGTATTCTCGTGGAAAATGACAAATTTAAATTAAAATAAACGTGGTGTTAATTAAATGAATTATAAGTAATTTGAATGCGGAACTACATACTGCTTTTAGAAAATTAATTTATTTTATTATCCTTCTGCGCGACTTTCACGGATTTTTTAAAGCCCTTAATAATTTAACAATTTTCTGTTTTTTTTAGAGTATACAATTTAAAATTGTTTTACACAGGGTTAATTTTAATTAGCTTTTTATTAATTAATGTTAATTTTAGTAGAATTTTTAAACCTTCCGTATTGGACTCTTTTCATCCTCTCATTTTTTTTTACATTTTAATGCTATTCTAATCCTTTCATTTATAGAAGAAAATGGAAACTTTTACTCCATTTTGGACCGCTCTTAAGTAAATACTACAACCAAGAAAATTGAAAATTTAACTTGACAAAATTTTCCATAGCAAGAAAGGAAATATATTTTATTAATTTTCATTAAAGCAGCTCGTAGCAAAACTGATTGAATTTTTTAAAGTTTCTGCTGTTTTAAGCAGCAAGAATATGGAGATTGTTTCCTTATTGCTTCGAAGAAAAAAGAAAAGAGTGTTCGATCTACGTTATCTCCTAAATTTGGAATTTAATTAACGTGTACGTGTATGCAAATAACTGTTGTCGATTGAAGTTTAGACTAATAGACTACATGAGTTAATTGTCGGTTGTAGATAGTTACGATGTGGTATTAAACTTCAAGATAAATTGAGACAACTTATTTACTAAACTTTATTGACACCATAATTAAAAATTCCTGCGCCATTTACAAGCAATTTAAAATTAATTAATAATTCAGTATGCGCAACTGTAATTTGGCTTTTAAAGTTAACGTTTCGAAAATGCACGCAACTTTCTCGGAGCAAACGCTAATAATAATAGAGCTGTACAAATCGTATAGGTGGCAATAAAGTTTTTTCTCTGTCCAAAATCACTTTCTCTAAGCTCGGGGCCAGCTTCTCACTATTGTATTAAATTTGAAATCTACGAGCCATCACGGAGCGTACAATTAATATTTAAGCGGCATCTTCGAATTGCTTTTTTTCGGGAGTTAACTTTAATTTTTGGAACAAAACTTTATTGCGAAAGAGTGACAAATTTAGTAGTGCTGATTAAACGTCTAGTGTAGCAAATTGTTATTTCATTATTCCCCTGACAAATTACATTGCTAACCTTTTCAAATGTTGAGTACACGTTTTTGTAAGCGCACTTAATTACGTGTCAGAAACTTGCAACATTTGCTGATGAGCGCTAAAAGTTGTATTAAAAAAAAATGTTAAATTTTGATGTTGCACGATCGAGGTAGTTTCAATTTTTAGGGATTTCACCAAAAAGGATTCGTTTTATACAAAATTGAACAGTTTATTTAATTATTTGGTCCAATCTCTGTTTTTATTCGGCCAATTTGAATTACTTATCAAAATTAGCAAATAATGTTTACTTTTGCATCCGTTGCTAAGGATGGATTTACTTTACCACCTTCGAGCGTAAAAGTTTTCATTTCTACCCTAAACAGTTGGCTGAAGCTGAAAAGTGTTATTTGCTAAAAATTGTAAATTTATTATTTAAAAAATTTAGATTGATCGGATGGAAAATAGGGAACGTTCCCAATTATTTTTGCTAAAAACAATGACGGAAAAGTAGATTATAAATCTCTCCTGACAATAAAACATGTCTTGTAGAGTACAGTTACAAATCGATTGTACCAAAAAATAATTTGAAAATAAGCAAGACTTAATTACTTTGCTGATGAAAGATAAAAAAATTTAAAAAGAAAAGGAATTGAATTAGAGATTCTTTTATCAGAAGAAGAATTAAAGAAAACCAGGCGTAATAAATGTGTTTTTTTGTGTGTAATTTATAATTATTTTTATTGTTAAAGTAAAAGCTCGCAAAAAGCAGTTATTCTGAAAAAATTAAAAATTAAATTAATTGCTAATTTATTTCTAAAATTCACCAATAATGAATACGTGGCTTTTTTTTAGTTATATGAAATAGATAGCTGTCAATTTTATAAACTAACATTGGTTTCCTTAAAATTTTAACAAGGTGAACCGATAGAAAACATTTCTAACCAGAAAAATAGAAGTAATGATGTTCCTTCACTGTTCTGTTACTGTAATTTATCATGATGAACCAATCGCAGGTTTCGATTTCTCAAATTAAATTTCAATTTTCAATCTACTATTTATAATAATAACTTTCCCAAATTCTGGAATAAATCAAATAAATTAAAAATCACAGTCCTTTTTTTTTAAATATTCTTTATGTAACAATGATTTTTAATTTATTCAATATATTATCTACTATTTTAGTTTGTACATTTATTGTTAAATAATGTTTCATGTTAAAATGGAATGAATAAAATGAAATATGGACGGATAATGTCGGTACCAGTCCGGAATTAGCAACTAGCAAATTTAAGAAAGGTAATTTAAAAAAGACGAGGAGATAAAACTTACGTTTTGAAATTTTTAATTTTATATTCCTCAAAGGTTTTAACAATATTTTCATAAAATATAAAGATTAAACAGTGCCATCAAGAAATGAAAGTATAAACCGTTACCTAGCAAACCGAAAGGATAAATGTGTGACCCATGCGGAGGTTGCAATAATTTCATTACTTTTTAGTTATTTTTAATATAAAAATTTAACTTCTTTCGATAGTACATCAAAGATTTATACTTTTTAGTTTAAAATCCCCCCTTTTCACTCCAAATTTTTAAAGAAGTAACAATAGCTGAGGCGCGATCTTACTTCTTATAATAGCGAACAAGAATGAAAATGGAACCCACAGAAAGAGATTTTTTCCTGCTTTTGAAGATCCTCAACACTTAAATTATTGTTAAAATGCAAAGATAAAGTTAGCACCTGTTTGGATTGACTCGAAATTTTATAAACTAGTTTGAAGTACGTAACTGACTAAAGGCGGATTAAATTTTAGATAATTTTGAAATCTGATGTGACAACACATTACTTTTCCATTTAGTAAATGGAAAAGTTTCCCAAATAAAACGGGAAAGTCGTGTGTTGTCACTTAAGATGTTAAAACTGTTATTATATCAGTTTGTAAGAATTAATTGATTATTATTGTACGTCATAAAGTCGTAAATTTCATAACAAATATTTTTGCAAGATTTGCAAGAAAATTAATTTTTGTGAGTGCAAGCAGCACACCCGCAATGTTTTTGCAGCAATGTCGTTTGATTCTCTCGAGACAATTTTAATGGAGCATCCATCTTACGTAAATTATTTTTTTGCAGGGTGGTGAATTTATTAATTCAAAAAAGAAAAAGAACCAACAGGTGTTCATGTACTTATCAGTTCGTAAGAACGAACACGTTTGGGATACTAATGCTATATTTTCTACAAAACTTTTTGAAATGCTTGCAACAAGTGTTCAAAATGTACAAGACAATAATGATAAAAAATAAAAGCATCCGAAAAATTTTCGATAACATAAAAAATGAAACCGGGATGTAAGACAAAGTGTGAATTATTAAGTAAATGACAAATATGTTGGCCTGCGTGTGTCAGCCATCGGACGTCGGAATTTTTAGGCGTTCGCCAATTCCAATCGGCGCTACGGCGTTATCGAGTAACGGCGCAATTCCAAAACAAAATCGTTTGCCACAAAATCATCGCGTTATTACCAGCGAACCTAATAATCCCAAAATTAATAGAAGTAAATTAAACAAGACCAATAACAAAAAGTTAACAAAAATCAATACCAAAAGTGGGAACCTTATTATAAAATCAAGTGATAATTTAACTACGGCAAACGATTCAAACAATAAAATTCCGACCACAAAACTTTCATTAACAGAACACACTTCTGCGAGGAACAATTATCCACAAAGTTCTTCTGATGTACAACTTTCAGTTGCTAATCCGAATCCCAAGAAATTGAACTCATTTAAGAATATTAATTCCAACTCAACTACCGCTCTAAATTGTCTAACAAGTTTAAATATTTTGCAAAATCCAATTGAATCATCAAATATTAATAAGGACGACGTAAAAGGCTGTGAATTAGGTATTCCCAAAGTAAACGACATCACTGAGAAACCAAAGCCTGTCAACTTTGAACAGGTTTGTATATTTCTTCAACCAAAATATTAATCGCCGACTTTTACATTAAAAACTTTTAATAAAGCGCTTTTACCATTAACGATCCTAGCCGCTATATTTAAACTTTATCTTTCCCAATTTCCAGCGGTTCCTCTATTATAAATTTGTATAAAATGTGATCAACTTTAAATCCTAATCATCTTTACCTTGCATAAAATGTTTCTTTTTAAGTATCGACAGCTCTTGTACGTTTACTCAAAAAAACTTTTTCCTTTCAAAAGTTGTTTGACTGAATATGCTGGAGCGATTTGATAGGTCTTTTTTACGTCGCATCGTCCTAATTCAATATAGTGTTTTGAGGTTGTGACGTATGTGGGATGAAGATCGATTTTTTCTTCAAGGAAATAACAAAATTGAAAAGTTGCATAGGTGTGATCCAGTTTCCATGCTGACCTTTTCTACGCATTTCCGAAATGCCAGCATGCATGTGCCTGCCAGAATTACCTATGGAATCCATTAACCACACCTCGAAAGTTACCGTAACTTAACAAATTGTATGATAATGGAACTCGATTACCATAATAAAAAAAATTAAGGTTAAATTATGTATTACAAAAAAAACTTCATAATAGCAAATCAAGGTTACGTAGTGATTTTCGTAATACATTAATGATCAAATTTTGGCTGTCCAATTTTGGTGAATTAATATTTTGATAATAAATAACAATAACTTGGGATCGACGCGCATGTTATTATCAACTTTGTTGATGGTTGTTTAATTTTCATGAAATTCTCCCAAATTAACTCAAAAATTACTCCACGTGCAATTTTTATATCCTTCAGTTACCCAACATGCAACGATACGATAATTAATACATTTCACCCTTGTTTGCAAATTTTCTCATCTTAATTTTGTTTGCTTTGAGTAGTTAATTTTCTATAGTGCGGAATTCAGGAACACGTTAAATAATTCGATTAAAACTTTAAAGGTAACTTTTGAATATTTCATTCCCATCGACTACAATAATAAATTCAACGTATACCATAGGGTTTTTTTATTCGTATGAATAAATACGTGCTGGAGGAAATGTTTTTGTTAATTAGAGCGCTATCGTACACAATTTTAATGAATGTATTTTACATTTTAATAAATTGAACTGAATAATTTTTCGCAATGTTCCATCTACTGTACGGCTTTATCACGTTTCTGTACCAGTTCTCGCTAGTAGAATCCCATTTCATAATGCACGATTTCGATTCCCTGTAGTACATCTTCCATTGACAAATCGTATTACATCTAAAAGCAATAATGGTTTCAAGCATACGTTTGATTGAAATGTGCATTGGATTTAAATGGTTGCAGCTCCTTGTCGAAATATTGAATAAATTGACACGTTTGATTACTTTACACCGAAAATTCCAATTCCTTTTAATTTAACAATAAATTGTTCAAATACCGAATAAATTTTACCGATGTTCTCTTCCATTCCTAGCCAGAACAGATTGCCTCAATAATCAATTCCTTTTCGTTCTTGGCACACTAGGGACTCGTCTCTCATTGAACGATAAGAATTTATAAGAGTGAAAGTATGATCGATAAATAAAAATCTTTTTTTCAATTTAACTTTTTCGACATGTTTTAACCTTTTTTTCCTTTTATGTTTCAGTTACCCGAAGGAGTGCAGCTAACACTAGGTGAGCTGCGCGAAATGGCCTGCAGACAGCAAGCTCAAATTGACTCGCAGCATCAGCTGCTGGCGGCAAAAGAGCAACGTCTGAGGTATCTGAAAGACCAAGAGGCGAGACAGCACAGGGTTCAAGCTGAAACCGAGCGACTGCGAAGGCTAAGGGATCGTGTCGATGCACAAGAACTGAAACTTCGAAAACTACGTGCTCTTAGAGGACAAGTGGATCATCACAAACAAAATAATATTACTCTCAGTAAGTTGATTTTCTTATTTATAACTTTTAAAGCAATACGGATACGACGAATTTAAAAGCTTTCTCGAGACAATTTCGAATTTCGTTCACCTTCGATAAAATATAAAACTTGGCTTCATTTTGCATCCCATCACTGCATAATCATAATGACTAACCATTTTCGCGAAACGATTACACAATCTCATTGACTATCCACATTTAGATTTCAATCTTTGCTAAATCATCTGTGGAAGTGAAAACGATTATGCTATAATAATGATTCTCGGTTATGCTTGACGATGTATGGAATCTAATAGACTTGGATGGCTGAATAACAATAAGCCAACTTTCACACAACTTCTCTAAACAACACTGCTACAATAACATCAAAATTTTCGGACTAAATTGTAAATTAGATTCGTAGTTTCGCATTAAAAATTTAAAATAATATTTATCCTGACAAATTCTCCCCTTTATCCCAAGCAAAACCTTTTACAACCACCCGAGAGAAAACATTGCTGTATGACATAACTCGCTAAGACAAATCCCTAAAAACTTTCCCTACTTGTGTTATTTTTTTATTTTCATCAAATTTTTCAATACAATTTTTGTAAACAGTAATTTTTCTAAACTTTCGTAAAAGTTTTCACGTCTGCAAAAAATTTAGAACGAAAACATAAATCACGATTTTACATTTTGTTGTGATTTGAATTACAGATTAACTACTGCACAGAATTAAATAGAATTTTAAAATTGTAATAAGAAAATGCAAAAAAGTGGAAAACCTCGGGCGAATTTTTTACGTTGTTTGGTTCTTAATTTAATATTTGATAATCACAAATCCACAGTACAACGTTTTCGAACTCTTCGGGCCCGCCGCTTTCAACCCACACCGACGAAATCAATTTTTTATAAATTTAAACTTACAGAATTTTTACTTACCGATAGTAAAGTTTCTTTTATTTAAATTAAGAGCACGTATTTGCAGACTTCTAGATTGAATTTTACTTCAAACGACGATGTAAGGTGGAAGATGCAAAAAAGACTCCCAATCGTTTGCTCCTTTTTCATCTTCCAAACGAACTTTTTCTCAAGTAATTATTACAAGCATCCGAACTCCATATTTTATCATTACGGAAAAATAATTCCTTTTCGTTTTTATTTATTTCGTAACCTTTAAAAGACTATTTGTATGCCGGAAAATTTGACAAAACAATGAATGTGGTCGATAACATACATAAGCGTTTATGGATGAAAATTTGTATTCAATTTTTTCTTTTATGTTCAGAAAATGGGTCAACGTGTGTAAAATATTTGGAAAGAAATAGCGGGAGACGAATTTTCCCATCGCTCGCGCTCGGTGCAAACAATAAAGTAAATTTGGGTGGAAAATTGTTGTCGAGACGATTTCCGTGATTGTCATTATAATAAACAGCAAATGAGCTGGCTTGAAGGCTTGACAATTTCGATTTAGTCTAATGTTATTGGAAAACATTTTTTTTTCGTGGAGATTCAGGAACGCATAGTACAGAATTCCACGATGTGCTTGAGGCACAAGAAATTCAACTAAAATGATATCTCTCACGCGATTTAGGTTTTACTATTCAGGCTTATATATCGAGCTGGTCGGAATTCAGATTACATTTAAACTTTTCAGTGAAAAATATACTAGATGATGGTACTTACTCGCTCCTTTATTATACACCCATAAACAACATCTTTTCCTATCTAGTAAGTAATGTACAGGAACCCTCCTTTTTCTTGTAGTATGTTTGGGGCTGCTTAGTTATTACTTGTTTATTTTGGATTTTTGGATTTATGTTTCAATCCAATAATTTCAACTTAACTCGGTATTTTATTTAGCTCTCGAATTCAAGTAAACTTCAAAAGAAGTACATTTCCACTTTTGCTTGCTCATCCAATGGGTACATAAAAGTTTTCTTTTAAGAATTAAGATCGAAATCTGAATTGGATTCAGAATGCTGACAGAATCCAGAACAAACAGTTGTTTTTAATTTTCCTTTTTTTTTTGTTGGCTTTTGCTGGAAAAATTTCTGAGAATGGCTTAAAATTTGATATCTATCAGTAAACTCGATTTAAAACGGCGACATGAATTCTATTTCTATTTTGAGAAAACAATACAAGAAAGTAAACTAAATTTTCAGGTACATTCAAGCAATTGAAAAGCCTGATGCTATCTAAAAGAATGTTTTCTAGTTGAATCTTTCCTTTTCTGTTATCCGTTACTTTTAAAATATTATTTTACAAACTTTCAAACCTTGGAACAAGAACAACCAAGTTAATATTCAGAGTTTAGGCTTACGTCAAATACATAACAAAAAGATAATACGATTTTGCACAATTTAAGTATTGTTTGATGGAAGAATAAAAAGGCCTGCGAAGCCTGAGCGAGGAGGCAATTGCAGGTAATTAACGTGATTGAAATATTACTTGGCCAAGTATTCTGAAAAGATTGAAGTGCCTAAAAGCAATTTCTGCAAGATTGCCATTGCTTGTTCTTGTTCCAAAGTGTCTTCAGCACGATCAAACACAAAAGTACCATTTTAAAATCAACGATAGACGAGGAGCTCTATTTGGATAGAATCAAACAAGCATAGTGTCAAGATGTAGCCCTGAAGTACAAATTGCTATAAGATTGAGTCACTGCTTCGATGGTCCACAAATGTATTGATGGACAGGTTAGCTAAGGTTTGGCATTCCTTTAACCTAAATCACATTTGGCACAATGATTGAATGAAACTTTTCTTTCTTTCCCATTCTTCCTTCATTGACTGCTTCGACCACCAGCCGAGTTCAAATCTCAGTTGCGAATAAAAGGATTCCTTGTGATCTAAACCGAGAGTTTTAGACTTTTCAAAAAATGTCATGATGACGTTACAGATGACAACAGTCGGCTGGACCTATAAGCCGTTTTTTGAAAGGAAATATTTAAGCTAGGAAGAATACGGGCGAATCGAGCCCAAAGAATGATCTCCTCTTCACTACTTATCCATGCATCTAAAATCTAAATCATGATCACTAAACCAAATATATTTACGCATGTCAAAGCCACCTGTTAAAGTAGGAGTAGCGAGAGCCGTGAACCGATGTAAAATAGAAATTAACTACACACACGTAAACACTAAAAAATGTATTCTAAAAATCCAATTTTATTAAAAAAATGTTGTCAATCAGCAGATAGTTACTAAATGAATTTAATCGTAGTTCTCACAACGCTCGCACGACTACAGAGACAAATTAAGGATATCGAAAAACATTTTAATTTCAAACAAACGATATAGTAAAATTCAACAAACGTTAAATTATGATAATTCAATTAAGTGCTATTTAAATGATAGAAAATTAAATTATTTCAAAAACAGGTCTTAATAATTTATCTTGTACAAAGAGCTTTTATTTAATTTTAATCTGAATTTAAATGTAAATAAGCTTATAATCAAATAGAATACTAATGATATGAATGCCGATAGGTATTTTCTTATTCGCGTTTATTTTTCTTCAATGTACCAAAACAATTACGTAATTTTATATTTATACAGCTGAACGTTTGATTGTAATTAATAAATTGGAAGTTAAAAAAGAGGAAACTCGATTTAGAAAAATAATACAAGAAAGTAAATTGTCAATTAAATTTTCGGGTATATTCAAGAAATTGGAAAACCTGACCTAGTCTATAAGAATTTTCTTTAACTAAATAATTTTTTTCCATTATCTTTAACTTTTTTACTGTAATAGAGAAATTTCAATTTCTATTGGTAATTTTAGTTACCTTCTCCGGTAACGATAAGCACAAAGTGGAATAAAATTCGATCCCACATTTCTCAATTTTAATATTTTAGAAGCGAAAACATCTCAAAAATTGTATAGAGTCATAACGAACTTCTTGCTTCAGGGGAAGGGAATCTCATTCTACCACTCTACCCTACATAGTGTCATGTCGTCTTGAAATTTTTCAAAATGATTAGATGAAGTTAAAAGCTCGCCAGAGGATATTGTAAAGTTTAAAAAGTTTGTCCAATTAACGAAGAGTTTATCTGATCAAATTCAAAAACGGGTATTAATTGAAGATTTTCTTTTTCAAATTACAAACTCAATTATCGTATAAAAGTTCCAGAATAATTAAGAATTTTATTTTATCATGACTATAATAGAAAATCGTCTTTAATAGAGCTTCTTAAATAAGGTAAAAGCGAAAAACGACTTAAAAGTTTGTCAAAAAAAAATGCTCTCTAAGGTGGAATCATTACTCTTTGTGTCTGTGTCATTGTAACTGACACTTGTAACTACTAACATTTATAAAATTTCTATTGAATCCATTCTATTTGTGTCGCAAAACCATCACTTTTATTTTTATTTATATAAGAATTAATAAGAAATGGAATTTTTTTAGCTTTTTGCGCCAAGTGAAATTGAATTTTCTTATGGGTAAACATTACTAAAAAAATTTTATTTGACAACTAAATTGAATTCAAAGCTTAAAAGAAAATTCTTTTGTACGACGTGTTAATCCTGAAAATATAATGCATTATGATGTGTATTACAGCACTTTTCCAATCAGGTCGTAAAAGGACAAGCACATTTTAGATACTAATTGTAAGTGTGTGTTGAAAATGAATTCCTTTCTTTCAAAGAAAATTTACTTTTCCAAACTGATGAGATCTAATAATATCGAAACGTGTATTTCGTTATTGACATTCCTTGGAAGTGGCTTTATATTTTTATTTAATCTTGAAAATACAAATTTTTATTTGTCAAGACGGATTTACGACACCGAATGATAAAATTAGCATTTTTCAACGTTTTGATCTAACATTTTGACTGTAAAAGTCAACGATCCATTTATTATGCTCGTATTCGCGTAATGCGCTAGTCCGGTCTCATTTTTCAACTTAGACACGCGCATATAGTGAAAATTGGAAAAGCGAATAAATGTTAAAATGATTAATTATTGTGCATTTTTTTTAGCAAGTGACCTTGACTCAATTCGAGCCTTGTTCAATGAAAAGGAAAAAGAATTATCACTTGCTGTTGCAAAAGTTGAAGAACTCACTCGACAGTTGGAGGAATTGAAACGTGGTAGGTCCAGGGATCAGGCGCCTCCCTCTTCTGCGTTGGAACTTGACAAATTGCGAAGGGAACTTATGGTACAGTAAACAAAATTTATCACTTCACAAAATCTAAATATCTAATTTGAAATTTCTTTTTCAGTATCGAAATAAGCTAAACGAACAGCAAAATCACCGATTAAATCAACAACGAGAAGCTCTCACCGCTCGCCAGGAAGAAATGACCAGTATTGATAAACGAATATCGGAATTACAGGAACGATTACATCGAAAAAGGTTACTAAATCAGCAACTAGCAACACAAATTACGGCAGTTTCCAATAAAGCGGCATATCATCAACTTGTCAGGTAAAGAAACCTTTCAAAAATTGAAAACTTTGTTAATTTATTCTTTGTGCAGATTAACAGGGTCGACGGATCAAAATAATCAATTTTATGGAAGAAAGCAGCAGTCGGCTAATCAACCCCTAATTAACGGATTGTCGAGAGGTAATATTGCGACAGTTGAGCCTTACAATCATGTTCCTCTTCCAAATGGCCATCAAGTAAAAAACCAACATCAAGAGGTTTGTATTATTTTTTTATTAAATTTTGAATATATTTAAGTCGACGGTATTTAGATGGATCAAAATTGGGTTATCGTCAAAAGCTTCGCTAATGTTATGTTTCTTTTAGAATACAACATATCATCCAGTATATCAACAAAATCATCATGTTATCAACAGCAAAGGTGATTTGGAGCAACAGAATAGTCACGATCCTCAAGATAAATTATCAAATCATTATCCAAATAGAATGGACGAAATTGATGCTCTGAAGGAATTTTCCGTTTCCAAGTCTGATCCTAAATATCAAACATTACCTTATAACACTAAGTTCACAGTTAATTTTATGTCAAATAGAGTAAATAATAGATTACCTGAAAATAACGACAATAATGTAAATAATAGTGAATCTAAAGAACCAATCCAACACATATCGTCAAACTCATATCACATGACAGCTCACAGTGCTCCCCTGAACATAGTAAATAAAAATGTAGCGACACCATTAAGTCAAAACGATTTGATAAATAGGAAAAATATCGAACAAATAAACAAAGAACAACACTTTAATAATAATTACATCAACGGTGATACTTTAGGAGAAAATGTACAAAAATGCCCATCCACGGATTCCAATACAAATCACAACTTACACGTATATCAGGTATTTTTATCGCCTTTTCAAAGACTAAATTTAAACTTGACGAGGTTTTTTTTATTTTCAGAAGCCAATCAGCAGTGTAGCTCCAACGGCGGTTAATCACTTGGGAAAATTATCGAACGTTTATCAAACATCTTCGATTAAAGTACAACCTGTAGAACCACAAACAGTAACAAGTAAACAACTTCCCATCATTTCTTCAAATTTACAGCATACTAATGTGCAATCACCCCAATCTTTAGCCTTGTCGCCACCTCAAGCAAATAGTACCCCAATTGGAACACCAGAGGTAACAACAGATAAATCACGACCTGCATTACCACCAAAACCCGCAATCAAACCACCACCAAGGCAAACGCAAGCAAACGAAAACGATCACTCGCCTCTTCTGCCACCACCACCGCCCGTACCGTCGACAGACCCACCAGAAGATAGTAAAACAAATCACAAAACTCCTCCACCGCTGATAACCAAGTCAACCCAAAATTCTAACAATCAAACTAGCAACCAAAACGTTAACCATCCTGCTGACAACATGCCCATAATTAAAGCTAAACCACTAACAATCAAAAAGCAACCTTTAAGTGAACAACCAAAATTAAGAAACCTAAATAAACTTAACGGCGTCATTTCATCCTCCAACAGAAGAATTGAAATTCCACCCGTTTTTCATTTTCCAGATGTTAGTCCCGAAAAAGTGGTAACAGAAAATTCAGACGGTGTAAAAGAAAAAGGTGTCGATGAGGTTGATAGAGTTTCAATCGAAGAAAACGATGTTAAAGCAAAAGATGATAATATCAAATCGAACGATAACGTCGTGAGGCGTTGTAAAAAGGGCAACTTGAAGCAAACCGGAAAAGTCAACCTATCGAGGAGGGTGAGTTTTGATCCTCTGGCGCTCCTGTTGGATGCTAGTTTGGAAGGTGAATTGGAGTTGGTTAAAAAGACCGCGACGCAAGTGACCAATCCAAGTGCCGCCAACGACGAAGGAATTACGGCTCTACATAACGCAATTTGTGCCGGACATTTTGAAATTGTGCAATTTTTAGTTGAGTTTGGTTGCGATGTGAACGCGCAAGATAGTGACGGATGGACGCCGTTACACTGTGCTGCTAGTTGTAATAACGTTGCCATGGTTAAGTTTTTAGTTGAACACGGTGCGTGCATTTTTGCGACGACTTTAAGTGATCACGAAACTGCGGCAGAAAAGTGCGAGGAGGATGAGGAAGGATTTGACGGATGTTCGGAGTATTTGTATAGTAAGTTTTGGTAAAGTTTTTAAAGCTTGATGTTTGATTGAGGAATTTACTTTTCAGGTGTGCAAGAAAAATTGGGGATATTATCCGGGGGTGTGGTTTACGCTGTGTTTGATTACAATGCGCAACAACCAGACGAATTGTCCTTTTGTGCAGGACAACAATTGATGGTGCTAAGAAAAGGTGATGAAAGTGAAAGAGAGTGGTGGTGGTCTCGTTTGGACGATAAAGAAGGTTACGTTCCTCGAAATCTTCTTGGAGTAAGTATGAGTTATATTGACATTTACATGAGTTACATCTATTGGCATTCTTAGGGGTGAGAGGAAGTAGGGCAGTTACTCCATTCTAATGTAAAAATTTTCAATTTTAAGTAACATTTTAACAGCACCTCAACTCAAACATTGGAGAGTTTATATCCTGTTGTCTGTAATTGCTAGATCTTCTGCTTCACTCCTCTTTGGAGGTTTATGCAAATACTTGAAATTCTTGCGAATTGTAACCAGATGGGTAGGTCGTAGTTATTCAGTCTTCAGCCTCATTTAGTAGAAATTGAAGATCATAGTTGTCTGGCTTTTGAAAAGATTGAAAAGAAAATATTATTATAGAATTTTAAACTTGAGTTTTCCACATTTTCTCAATATATCCTATGGATGCCCATGTAAAACAATAAATTAAAGAATTCGGACGTATTTGATCCTTGAGTTTTCTTAATTTTAGAAACAACTTAAAAAAATTGTATTAATTTTGTTCTTTTTGCAGTTATACTCAAGAGTAAGTCCTAAAGAAGATTGACAAACTAGTTTTTTGTATTACACTTAAACTTTTACCCAAGTACCTTTTGCCTTTTTCTATTTTGTAATGTTGTAACATAGTAAACTTAATACCTTTGCTCAATATATAAATATATTGAATAGTTTATAGGTTTTTTTGTTTGTATGTGTGTAATTATTTTATGTTTTTTAATTGTAATTATTTGTTTTTACTGATTAAGTATAATCTTTTTAATATATTTTTCAATCTATAGTTTTGTAAATATATAAATATGAAATTAAAGTTATTTACACAATCGCCCATTATTTATCCTTATTGTTGTTTTCTTTTTAAGGTCTGGTGATGTTGGAATTTCGTGTATAACCCGGAGCTTTTCTTAATGTCCGATAAAATATTTCCAGATGAATTCAGTTTGATCAGTAATATTTAAAATATTGTATTTCAATTATTAAACTGCCATTTGGATAAAATTAACGGACGTTGTATAATATCATGCTATTCTATGGGGGAGGATGGGGCAAGATGGGGTT
This sequence comes from Rhagonycha lutea, assembly GCA_958510855.1. Lineage (NCBI taxonomy): Eukaryota > Metazoa > Arthropoda > Insecta > Coleoptera > Cantharidae > Rhagonycha > Rhagonycha lutea. The sequence continues at coordinate 1,216,931 of OY294040.1, read as the reverse complement.
GTTAGTGATATGGTACCGTTATATTTTGCTACCATTTGGTGGTATTTATCATATTTACCGTTTATATGTTTAATATAGCAAATACTACCAGACTACAACTTCTGGTACATTATCAACTTTGATGATTAGACAAGAAGAAATTAAACTGGGAATCCAATGGACGTGAGTTTGATTATCGGGATGCACGTATAATCTGTAGGTAAAAGATGCAAACATATAATTAAAATTCGATTCCGCAAAATTGCGTTTTTAAAAAGAATTTATTTTGAATACACAAGTTACAAGCCTTACGCCTAAAGAACTAATGAATTGCTTAATCATTAATTGCATGCTCTTATATAGTTTTTTAGTATAAATGATTAGTTTTACAAAATGTCATATAGCACATAAAATAAGATGTTAGTTACAAATTTAATTACAGGATACAAATAGTATAAAATAGCTGTTGTCTTCAATAGCTGCCCTTATGTTATCGTTTACTTAATGTTTGAATAAAGAGTGTGAGCTTATAGGGATTCTATTCATTGTAGGTTTATAATTCCTCCCCTCTTAGTCTTTGAGTGTCCTCACTCAATGTTGGACAGAGTTCCATTGCTTCTTTTCTGGATATTTGGATGACTGTTTTATTTTTAAACAAACGGTCGTATAGTTGTTTCCTAAATTTAAACAAAATACACAGAGATACTATTGTAACAAAAATTAGAATTGAAGTAACTGAATAATGCACATAATTAGCCAATGGTTGTAGAATAAGTGGTTTTTCTTCTAGTTTTGTGATGTCCATTTTTAATTGTTGTAGATCTTCTAAGTGCTTGGATTTGAGCTGAGTTTGATAATTTACATTAAATTGTTCATTTTCTACACTTGGGATTAATTTTACGAATTCCACAGGTCGTGAACTTATTAATTGTTGTCGAATTATTATGTCACATTGGGATTGTAGTAAATTGGATCCTTGGATCGTATATTTGTTGATTTCGTAATTACAATTTTCGATAATTTCTTCAGGCAGGTAAAAACTTGTTAGTATACCATTATTTACTGACTTGTAGACTTCATAGTTTGTTTTTGTATCAGCAGTTGAACAATTGTGCAAATCTTGTAATCTGCAGTTTGTAATTATTGAATCTTCGCAGATTGTTTGATTAATACAATGGGAACATTTTCCTAACCATTTCTCTTCGTCTTTCCATCTTAGTGCGTATTGAGTTGGTGGTATCAAAATTTGAGAATGAGAGTTTGGTATGGGATAGATTTTTGATAGTTTGTATAAAGTAGGATTTAGGATAGGTATTTTTAATATCATTACTATTGTGTTATGTGCAATTAGCAACGTGAATTTTGACAGACTTAACATTTCAAATAAATGAGTATCCTTTAAGAATATTAAATGATCTTTAGTATAGGTTTTAATTAAGTAATCATATATCTGTTTTAATTCTGATAAAGTAATCAACTCTATGTTTGGTATTTCTAATCTCGCTAAACTTATGGTTCTTTCTAAAATTTGAATTTGTTGGTGGTAATTTTGAATGTTATAAAATTCTAAGTTTATTAATTCATTTATATTTATTTTTTTTGTTATTGAATTGATTGCATTGATTGTATCGTTTTGAAATGTATTTATTTTCTCTAAATCATCTTCATATCTAGCCGTTATATGTTCAGCAAAAGTTGACATTTTTGAAATTTTATCCATTTGCAATTTTTGATTAGAAAATATTGTTTTTAGATTTATATTGATATTTTGAAGATCATCTTCGTCTAAATTTCCAGTAATGAATTTTACAGCCTTGCCTAGGAAATTAACAAGTCCTCGTTTTCTTTTAAAATGAGTTATTTTATCTAAGGCGTCTTCGGTGGATGATAATTCAGATCTTAATTGGAGGAAACGTCTATAGGTTAAGTTAGTAACGTTACGTGGTATTTTATGCTCTAAGATTACGTTATTTGATATTAATTTTCTAAAATTTAGTTCTAGCTTACTTATATTATAATAAAAATAAAACTTATGATAATGACTATGGATTTTGGCAAAGCCTAAATCTTCGTCATAGTAGCCATTCGTCGGGATCGGAGTTACTTGCAGTGTCATTATGACTGGTACTAGGGCCAGGATCATGCGGATTCTGCAAAGAGATGTTTTTTCTTAGTCTTTTTACTTTTCTTATATGAGAATTAGTAAGTTTTCCTTTAAGTGTTTTTCCGTCTACAGTAGTTTCAGATTTATTTGTGATATTTATTTCATTGTATATAGGGTCAGTTTTTCCCGGTTTACTTTTTCTTATGAAAGCTGTATCTGTTGAAATTTCAGGAGGTTTTTCTTTATTTTGATTTCTTTTCTCAAGAATAGCTGTTTCTTTTTTGTGGTTTTTTAAATAGATATCGTTGATGAATGGCATCAACTCGTTCTTTCTTTTATTGTTATATTGTTCATAAATTGTCATGTCTAATGAAAAGTCGATGTCATGTTCATACGGGCCGTATAAAATAGAAAAGGGGGAAAATCCAGTGGAAGAGTGGATTGATTGATTATAAATTAATGTGGCAGTAATCATTTGATTTTGAGGGGTTTCATTGGGTTCCTTAAGTCTTAAAATTCTTAATTTTTCTACTATTGTGGAGTGATATCTTTCGATTGGAGAATTTGAGTTTGGATTATTTACGGTTGTGAAATGCAATTCTATTTTATGTAATTGACAGTATTCTTTAAAGGTTCTATTGAAAAACTCTTTACCTTGATCACAGACTATTCTTTTAGGATAATTGTGATGTGCAAAATAATGTCGAAGTTTGTTTAAGACTGTAAGACCTGTTCCATCTTTTACAAAATATGCTTGTGCATATCTGGAAAATGAGTCAATAATAGTTAAGAATTTGCAATTCTTAAAAGAAAATGTATCTATAAAGATAGTGTCAAATGGTTTTTGTGCCAATAAGGGTCCTTGAAGTTTAAGATTATAAGGGTGTCTTTCATATTTTGATTGTAAGCAGAGTTTACATTTGTTAATTTCATTAGTAATCATTATTTTCATATTTGGCCAGAAGTATTTAGTTTTTAAATGATTATGGGTTTCAGTAATGCCAGTATGTGTTTCGTCATGATATTTTATGATTATGTCTTTTTGATTGTCTTCGTTTAAAACGTCTTGTCGGTATTCCTTTGAAAGGGTTAGTTTAACTGAATTATTCATGTATGTTTTGCAGATGTCTGTTAGTTCTTTTTGTATTATTAGTTCTTTGCTATAAATTCCGTATGAAATATCTGGTCGTATAATTTCTTTAATCATTTTTTGTAAATCTTCTCTTATTTTTGATTCATTTATAAAAACTGTATAGTGATTCTTGTTAAATGGTCGTTTGAGTCGGATTTCATAATTTTTTCCGAATAGAATTATTAATCTATTATTAAAGTGATTAACTGGATATTCAGCAATGGGGATTATTTTTCCATTGGTTTCGTCAGTAACTGAATGAACAGTGTTCTCAATTTCTTTTATTATTTCCGCGAGTTCAATGTCGTTGTCATTTGAAGAGTCATTGATGATTTTGTCTAGGTCGTCTAATTCTTCTGGATTGGGAGGTGCTTCTAATTGTGGAATTATAGATAGGTTATCGGTTTCGTTGATGTTAATTTCAATTCTAGACAACGCGTCTGCTACTACGTTTTCTTTACCTTTTTTGTAATTAATTTGAAAATTGAATTCTTCTAGTTTCAATTTCCACCTGATAAGTCTAGAATTTGGTTCTTTGATCTTATGGAGCCAGACTAACGGATTATGGTCTGTTTCAATTAAGAAGCTTTGTCCATACAGGTATGGTCTGAAATGTTTGGTTCCATCAACTATGGCTAATAACTCTTTTTCTATAGTGCTATAATTTTTTTCTGCTGAATTTAATGTTCTTGAATAGTATGCAATTGGTTTATTATTTTGGCTTAATACAGATCCTATAGCTACGTTTGAAGCGTCATTTGTTAGTTTGAATGGTTTTTCAAAATCTGGATACACTAATATGGGTGCGTTGGTTAACAATTCTTTGCATAGTGTGAAGCACTCTTTGTAATCATTGTCATTTATATTGATGTTAGCTCCCTTTTTTAAACATTTAGTCATGGGCGAGACTATTTTTGCGAAGTTGTTAATAAACCTTCGATAATAACCTACAAGTCCTAGGAAAGATTTAATTTGTTTTGTGGTTGCTGGAATTGGATATTTTTGAATAGCTATAATTTTTGATGGGTTTGGTTTGATTCCTTCTGGGGTTATGATATGTCCTAAGAATGCGACTTCTTTGCATAGGAATTCTGATTTATCCAGCTGTACTTTTAAATTTACCTCTCTTAACTTTTGGAAAATGAGTTTAATATGTCCTAGATGTTCTTGGAGTGACTTAGAAAATATTACTATGTCATCCATGTACACGAAGCAAGATTTATAAATGAAATCTTTGAGTACATAGTCCATCATTCGTTGGAATGTGGCCGGTGCGTTTCTTAAACCGAACGGCATTCGTAGATATTCATAGTGTCCGTTATTTACTGTAAAGGCTGTTTTCTCTATTGATTCGGGATCCATTTCTATTTGGTGGAATCCTTGGGCTAGATCGAGGGTTGTGAAATATACACATCTACCTAAGTTGTCTAAAATTTCTTCTATTCGTGGTAGAGGATATTTATCTTCTATGGTGTTTTCGTTTAGTTTGCGGTAGTCTATGACCATTCTATACTTCTTTTTTCCACTAGCGTCCATCTTCTTTGGTACGATCCAAACTGGAGCACTGTATGGCGATATTGATGGTTGAATAATCTTATCGTCTAATAATTTTTGGATTTGATTTTGTATTTCGATCTGCATTGATTTAGGATGTCGAAATGATTTAACGTAGACCGAACTATCATTGTTCGTTCTTATTTTATGTTTTACATGGTTGGTGAATGAGATGTCTGAATTTTCATAATAAAATATTTCGCGATATTTTATGCATAGTTTTGTAATTTCTTCTTTTTCTTCTTTATTTAAATGTTCTGTTCTAATTAAATTACGAATGTTTGGGGTGTGTTTTAAGTTGTGGTCACTTTCTTGCTGTTGGATGTCGAAACAATCTATTGGTAATACATCCATTCTTTCGGTGAAATTAATTTCTGTTTCGTGACTTGTATTTGGGATTTTACAAATTCCGTTTCTCGCGATTGCTATACATTCAGGGATTTCAATATTATTATTAAGTTTGGTGGATGGTATAAAAATTTCTCCATTGTCTATTGTAACTGGTATATGCAGATAATCTTTTTCAGTTTGTTTAATATTTATTTGTTCATTATTGTATTCTAAAAAGAAAGGTATTTGACAGTTTTGTAGCGTCAGAATTTTATTTCGGTAATCTAAATTTGCACCGAAATTGGACAATTCTTTGGTTCCGATAAGGACGTCGAACTTTTTGTGCCATTCTACTATTCTTATTTTTATTAATTTGTTTATTCCAATTTCCGATAATAAAGGGATTTTTAAATTCTTATCCGATTTAACGGTTTTATTAAAACTGGAAACTGAAAATGGTTCTCTGTAGAAATAATTTTTAAATTTATACGCAACATCAGGGTTAATAATAGAATCTGTAGCACCAGAATCAATTAAAATTTTTAAACCTAATTGAGGGAGATAGAAGAAGGGTAGTTTTGGTGTTGAGCAAATTGAATTAATGTCTATGATGGTTGTTCCTCTTGGGCTGTTATTTGAAAATTTTCTTCTTGAATATTGTGAGTATCGAAATTTTCTGTGAAATCATCTGTATCGTACATGTCTTCATCCGGATTAACCATTTCCATGTCGGTTTCTGCGTTAAACAACTCTTGAGATGTAAAAGTTGGTCTATTTGTATTTTGATTTTGTTTAGGTTTAAAAGTGAAAGCTGACGTTTGTACAGACATAGGTGTGGGTTTATTAAAGTTCGTTCTTTGGGTAAAAGGTCCTGGTTTGTTTGTAAAATTATTTCTATTGTTTGAAAAATTATTTTGAAAAATGGGTTTGTTAATAGGACCAGAAAATGGTCTTGGTTGAAATTGGGGTTGTGGTGTAAAATGTGGTTTATTTTGAAAATTGGTTGGTGTTTGTTTATTAAAAGTATTATTTTGTGGATAATTATGTTGATTACTAATTGGGTTATTGTTTCTAACTATTTGATTAGGTTTTACGTAATTTGATGTTGGTTTGTTAAATTTATGTTCTTGCGTTCTTCTAATGTAATCTGTGTAATTATTTTCCTGTATTTTGTTGTCGTAAACTCGACATTTATTTAAAGCTTCTTCTAATGAAGACAATTCAAAATTCATTAAATATGAGCGGTATGGTTCTATTAATCCTGAACAAAATACTTGTAGAGATTGACTTTGGTATAACATTTTTTTAAAATTGAAAATGCCTTTATCATTTTCATGTAGTTGGACATATTGTAACAAATCGTTTAATGCTAATAGAATTCTATCATAATATTCGTTGTGAGTTTCCGATTTATTTTGAATAGTGGATCTCAACGCGGATATTAATAATTCTTCGTTTCTTTGATCACCGTATTTTCTTAAAAGGGCACTTCTTATGCCAGGCCATTCAACTTCATTATGAAAATTTAGGTAATCGCGAGCTTCATTTTTAATTTTTGATAGAATTGATACATTAAATAAATAAGTTTGACTTTCCGATAATTTGTTTATTAAAAATGTTGCTAGGTTATCAACGCTAGTTATAAAAGTTGACAAATTGCTGCCTGGATAAAATTCAGGTAAGGATTTTGTCAATGCAGTCAATTCACTTGACTGAAAGAATGATATGCCTGTTGGGGCAGTAATATTATTTTTATTTTCATTCATTTTGTTATATGGAGTAAATCTATTATTTTGAGATACTCTAATAGGTGAATTTTCTAATATTTCTAGTTCAAATTCCGATTTTTCGTTCATAACATAACACAATAATAAGATAATTAAAGAAATGGAAACTTACAGAGTTAGGAGAAGGGTGGACATCCCAGTCTCAAGTTCAATGCCTCGTTTCAAAGTTTTTCTTTAATATCTTCAGTATTCTTCTCGATGAAGAGTGTGGGTTCTGGATTGTTACCAAGGTGTTGAAACACGCCGGAGTCGGATTTCCCTCGGACTTCACTAAGTGGAGATTGTTGCACGATACACTATCAACTTTTCTTGAGTGAATTTTGCCAAATAGGAATTTGCCGAACCGTGAAACAATCCTGTTCGCAGCGCCAATTAAAATTCGATTCCGCAAAATTGCGTTTTTAAAAAGAATTTATTTTGAATACACAAGTTACAAGCCTTACGCCTAAAGAACTAATGAATTGCTTAATCATTAATTGCATGCTCTTATATAGTTTTTTAGTATAAATGATTAGTTTTACAAAATGTCATATAGCACATAAAATAAGATGTTAGTTACAAATTTAATTACAGGATACAAATAGTATAAAATAGCTGTTGTCTTCAATAGCTGCCCTTATGTTATCGTTTACTTAATGTTTGAATAAAGAGTGTGAGCTTATAGGGATTCTATTCATTGTAGGTTTATAATTATATAATTCGTTAATGTAGGTTTATCCTTGAAAAAACTTGTTTATCCGTAAATAATTACAATTAATTAAGTGAACACTCAATTTAACAGTCGTCAAAATATTTTGTATTGTATTGTCAACTTTATTTTCCACAAACAAATTTTTAGAAAGGAAGAATAATGCATTTTTAATTTGATGTCCGAATCAATTGTAATCGTTTTTAACGTCAACTTTAAATTTTAAACATATACCTACTGCAAATACTTAATTAAATTCAAATTATTCGTTGTTGACATTCTTTTATACTTTTTGAGAGGGAAATAAAGTTAGTATACCTATATTAAATTTTTGAAAAATAGGTTAAGTGTCGATTCAGTAAACTCAATTTTCTGAGTTCAATTATTTCATAATCAATTACGAAATACTAATAGTTTTTATCAGAAGAAGCGTATCCAGAATTCCTCCTTCCTACAATGGATTCAATTAAATTTTCTTACATTGCGTTCCTTTTCATGATAAAAGTTGTTGCGCTTAGCAAGGGAGATCGAAAGGGCTTTACACGCATCTTGAGATGTTTTTTATGCCAAAATTTTTTTATTAATTTTTATATTTGCTGACGTATGTCAACTCCGTTACTTTCACCTTCTCCATTTTACGTTCAAACTGTATTATTTCTTTTATGCATTCTTTCGTTACGTCATCTAGGGTAATTGAGATTATAATCAGTTTGAAATGTTGTTTTATTAAATTGCTTTAATACGAAAATTATTAAACAACCATACAAAATAAACTGCTAAATTTTCTTATCTCCTGTTCTATCCCTAATTATTATTTAATTAGCACGCCGCTTAATACTCGTTAGAATGTTTACAAAAAGCTGAAAAGGGACAATAAGGTTATACTTGGGTCTCTTTGCGAAAAAGCTTGTCTAAAAGGTATTTACGGTAGGTATATAATTTTTTAATTATAAAACTGAGATTAATTTTTGACCCCTTTTTACCTTCATTCTTATTTATATTAAAATTTTATTTAATTGCAACAGTTTAGTTTATGGTAGCAAGATTGTACCAATGAAATGTGAGTTACAATTATTCAAAAATAGTTATTAAATTAGTAATTTGAGTTACGAAACGTCTTACTTTTCATTACTGATGATGAAAATTAAAATATTTCATCACTCGAATATTAATTAGAATCATGCATTTTTGTTTAGTTAGGACAGTGGTCATCAAACTTCGATTTCCCGCAAATACCCATTTTCGAGATAAAATTATCTACGGAACCCTATATTAAAAATTTCTAAGGAATCTAATGTAAAATATGGGTTTCTTATGAAAATTTGATTGAATAAATTTTTTTCGTTGAATCCCCGACTTAGGTAGGTTCTCTCCTCTCCTAACCTCTCGTAGGTTGCTGCTTGGATGGGTGACTCAAAAAATTATGGTTCATTAGTCATTTCACAAAATCTAGCTGTTTATAACTTCTTCTTCTTCTTGGTCGTTTTGCCCGAATTCGGACGTCGTGACAGCATTCATAATGAGCAATTGCTTATCATTTTTGCGAATACTGCTTTCTTGGGACATAGTACGTATACAGTAGGGGTCCCCCTCCTTTCTGTATAAGAGACGGCCAGAATAAAGTTTTTACCTTATCCGGAATCGAACCGGGCATTTCGTGTCAACAGTCAACGTATTTAACTGTTATGCTCCGACCGCTCTCTGTTTATAACTAGTTACAGGGGCGGATGGGGCCGCCGGGATACCGGGAAATTTCCCGGTGGGCCGTCGGTCCGTGGGCCGTCGGTTGTGGGACCGCGGGCCGTCGCGTCGGTCCGTAGACCGTCTTTTTTCGTTTATGGAGAAAAACTGTCACGGCTGTCGGCCGCGTTGACGGCCATTTGCCCATTTCAACTAAACATAATGAAATATAATATCAACTTTAGAATTTATCAGTCATTATTTGATGAGTTATGTTAGGTCCTTCAAGGAGCGTATTCGACTTTGGCACAGGCCCGTAGCCAGGGGGTGGCAAGGCCGACCTTTTAAGGACGTTTGCCCGACATTTTAAAATAAAAATATGTAAATTGGTTAGTTTTTAATTCGTGATAATAAATTAATTGATATTATTTTAATAATTTACAGAAAATTTGCCTATTCTACTTGGTCCTTTTGTCTGAAAACGATCAATAACAGATTGCACAGAAAGTTGCAACTTTATTAAATACTTAATTTTGATATACATTTTAGTTTTTAATTATTCCTATTGAAAATTGTTAATTTTAGTCCTATTTTAATAATTCTTTTAATTTTTTAATGTTACACTATCTTTATCTATCTGCCAAACTGGTAAATTTTCTAATTTTTCTTAAACCGCGTTGACCTTGAAATTTCAAAAATTTTCGCCTGCGGCGCTTAAAATAAATTCTACTCCCCCCTCGCGCCATAAGAGATTCGACAATAACAATATCATAAACCGTTTGGGCCAAAGCAGCAAATTAATGAAAGATGTACTTTTATTTTAATTTTTTTTATACTCACTATTATGGCTTGTTATTAATAAAAATATAATTGTTGTTACTGATATTAATTTGTTTTCGCAACGGGGCGGATTCGATTCTCCCCCATTCAAAACATTTTCACCTGCGGCCCAATTTTGGGCCGTGACCATTGCATTTTTGGGCCGCCGACTATAAATTTCCCGGTAACTTTTTGATAACCCATCTGCCCCTGACTAGTTACATAATATTTTAGGTGATGTAGTTTAGATACTTACTTATATTAAAAAATCAATCTAAACTATGTATTTCCTACTAATGATATCACACTTATGATAAGGTAAAATATCGATTTCTTTATCAAATCGTAAGAGCGTCACGATTAGTTCGGATAGAACCCGAGTTTGTTGAATATTTTACATTTGGTTCAGTCATATTTGTAATTTTGTGCAATATGCAAGCAAATTGGAGGTTGGTTTGTAAATTGTAAGTAATACTTGGTATTCATAACATTGCAAAAATCAATTGTTACACGTTTTATACGGAGCATTTTGTAAATTAACAACAACAAAAATCTCCCATAATAATTACTTAGTTCACCATTTATTAATAATTATAAAAACGAATTGCGTTATAATTCTTTTCAATTTTGAATTATTTTAATAGAACAGTTCCAAACTTGGTGATGTTGAAGCTGAAGAATAAGCATAGAAAATAGCATACATTCCAAATGTCTGTATGAAATAGCAAACGGATTTAGACCCCCAAAGCGATACAGTGCTGGATTATCGTAAATGCCACGAGCTTTGCGTCTTTGAGGCCCCGCGTCCATCAGAAAGAGTTTTTATTTTTAGCAAAGGGTAAAAAAAAGGTTATTCCTGTTCCTGTCTCTGCAGACCCTGCGCCCAACAGAACAAAAGTATTCTTATTTCAGCAAAAGGTAAAAAACAAGATCGTTCAAAAAATTAGGACAGCATTTTGATAACATTTGCTATTGGCATAAAATACAGCTCTAAAATCCAACCTAAGAGTAGAAGAAGTTTAGAAATTCTCAGGTGTTAGGTATAAAGGGATTAAGTCAGAAAATGGAAAATTTTTTTTATTGTTGGAATGAAATCTATTTTGAATGCTCTTTCGACTGATATAATTTTTTTAGTAAATTTTATTTTATTAGCGCAGTAATGGTCTGAAAATAAAAATATTAAATCAAAAATAATTGTATGCCGTTCCGTATAAAGGGCGTTAGTTGACTTATGCTTCTGAGACCACTATATATTCCGTATTCCGCTACATATTCCATTCGGTATAAAAGGCGTAAGTTGACTTATGACTTATTAATTACCCGATTTACAATTTGCATTACAAATTTCTTTCTTCATTATCTCAAAACTACGTTTTATGACTTAACCCCTTTATACCTAACACCTGAGAATTTTACGGATGGATTACAATCGATTCGTCTTGACGTTTTTCATTTAATTATAATTTATTTTAAAACCCAAAATCGGAGTTAGTTTGGTCATTTTTCAGGTTTGTTGTAAGAAACTGAGCTGCAATATAAAATTGGACGGGTAAACCAGATCCCATAGTTTAGATCCACTAAGGTTGTGGAAGTCGTTGTCTTTTTAACACTTTACACTTACTTACACACAGCAAACATGCTGATTTTGAGCAAAAAAATATATTATTATAATATATCGTAATAAAAAGTTTTCATCTCATGGAAAACTAGAAATATCCTTAGCAACCGAGAGAAATGTACAACCGTTCTTCAAGCCTCTGCGAGAAAGTCAATTTTTTTATTACGTAGTACGTACCTATACAAAATATTATTAATTTATTAGATTACTTTATTTATTTATTTACGGAAACTTCCCCAGAGATATACAGAAAAATAAATAAAACAGAAAAAAGATAGGTACATTAACATAACATAATAAATACATAATGCAAACAGAACAACAGAAGGAACAAACACAAAATATAAACCAAATTACACAAGAATTAGTGGGATTTTAGGAAGCGCTTCAAGTTAGAATGAGACCTAAAAATATCAAATCATTCATTAAAACCATAATTATTTGTCCTATGGTGGACAATGACGAAAATGTCCTTGCTTCACAATGAATAAGTATTCGCGTTTTACATTACTGTTAGTGGCGCCACCATCACTAACAACATTACGTCCAAAATAGAGTTTGAAATTTTTCCATGTGGTGGCGTTTTGTTAATGTAAAATGCGAATTGGGACTTTAAGTTGATCTGCGACCTAAGAGACGTGCAATATATGCCGGATAAGGAACAAAATATCACAAACATCTCGTCTACGTCTGAGAGTGGAAGTTTGCAAAATACTCAAACAAAGTTCATCGGAAAAGCCTGAACTACACCCCATAATTTAAAATGGTAAAACTTATCTTGCACTGATTCCAATCTCTTGTTATGGGTGTCATAAACAAGGGGCAAGATGCATATTCTAGATGCGTTATAATTTTATTATTTAGAGGTGGTTACAGCTTAATAATCAATTACATTAACTAATAAGTAAGAACATTATTCTAGCCGTCCCCTCTCGGCATGCAATGGAAAACCACTGAGGCAATCTGCCAATTAAATGGCTATATAAAATCCACATTAGGGTAAAAAGGATCGAAGAGAAAGGATTTAAATTGATTAGACAAAAAATAGTGTACGTTCCATAAGTGAAAAGTTACTTTGCAATCCTTATATCTCAAAGAATCGGGCTGGAAAGTATGATTTTGCCGTGTTTGGAACGAAAACTACTACTCATATTTGAACAATAAAAACATTACAAAATCAAACCTGATTTGGATATTTAAACTGTCAAAGTTTTGCAAATTTTTAATTTTTTTAGTGTTTATTATACGTTATGTATTTTTAATAATAATTTAAGAGCAACAAATATCAAGTTTCTGGTATCTACAGACATGGGAAAAGATCTCTTTCGATCGATAGCACTTTTGTTCTTATAAGTTGGCTCACCCGGTATAAGTAAACAATAAAAACTCATATTAATACTTATACGGTATTTTTATTTTATCCCTGCGGTATTTTGGCTTGCGGTGCTTTTTTTTCGGTATTGTAGCGGCGGTATTTCGGCCGAGGCCAAATGGCTATTTTCCATCCATTATAAAACCTTTAAATCTTCAAGATATGACTGTATTGATAAAATTAATCAGTAAAAGACATATATTTAGGCTACATATTTTTTGTGATGGTCTGAATAACTGAACCCTAGATGAATTTTATCTTTTTTTATGATTTAATGGCCTGCGCTTTGTTTTAAAATGTATCAATAACTATCCTTTCATCGCTTACTTATTTTAAGAATACTATTGACAAATACATTAATGTGTAGAAGTACTTCATTGGAAGAAAATTATGTGAAACATCTTGCTAATCATTGATATCAGGACTTTTCCAAAATATTCTAAAATTAAATAAGATCGAAAGACCTGTACAAATTGCATTACAAACATATCCCATACATAACATTTCACAAGTATTTTCAATTTTGATAGTAGCAATTTGAAATATTTAATAATTCCAAAAGAACCTCGAACTAAAGAATTTTGCCTGAGGATCAAGTGTAGACCAATAGAAGAATTATCAACGTTTTTACACAATATTTTATTTTAAAAATTACTTTAAATAAAATCCTTCCCATTTAGTTCCTAAATTTTCCGAGCAATATCTCTGGAAATTATTGTAAAGTTTGTTCAGTTGTTTATACTGTAAAAATCAGAAATATTTACCGAAAGCAAAGAACCTCACGAAGTCCTTTATGTTTTGCATTGTCTCTACCTTTGTCTTCGTTATTTAACGGTATCTGTGGTATGCGTTTGTTCTTGAGTGTAAGAAACCTGAGATTAATTAAAATTCAAACAAGCAGCCAGAAGGTGGACGCTCTAAAATGTACCCCCTTACTGTGAAAGACAAATCCAAACTTTCGGAGTGGTCGACGTAAGTTCACTCGAGATTCTTTACTGTGACTCACTTTACTTACATCTTAATTTTTTTAAGGGGTAATTTTCCTTCTGCAACTGAAAACTTTTTATTAAAGTAAATTGTCGATCATATTTTAGCATACCTTTTTTTAAATTTGAAGGTCTATTGAAGTATGAAACGAAAAATGGACTTATTAACCACAATAAGAATTACGATCGATTTAAAGTGGCAATATAAAATGTGGAATAGCTTGGCAGACCTTCTACATTGTTTCTAGAACATAAACTATTACTTTTTTGTCACATCTAAATATAAGTGGAAGTTGCAGTAATTGTACAGTACGTTCGGTTTGTGCTTCTTTTCTTTTTCTGAATTAAATAAACAAAAACGTTAATTTTCTTACATTCCTAAAAAGTTCTATACGTATGGTGGTTTTTTGATATTCAAAAGTTCAAGAAAACCAGTTTGGTCGAACGTTATTTCGTGATGAGATGTGTGACGATCACTAAAGTGTATTACACATTACAATGGTGATAAAGTAACTTTTGAAGCTTTTATAATAAATTTCTACCGCTAGAAATTCATCATTATCCACTGGCGTAGGGAAGCATCAAGGAAGGAGCTTATTGTAGCCATCAAAAAGTATCACACGTTCTTTACTCATAACATCGCGTTCGGTACCATATTAAATTTTATTGCGTTAACTTACATAGTTCGACATTGGTGCTTTTTATTCAAATCAAATAAATGTGTAGCTATTGCAACTTTACCAAAGAATGTTCTTCTTAAAGTTCTTAATATTCGTATTTGTTATAATAAATTCCATCAAGTGCATGCCAAACTACCAAGTGTCCAGTGACTTATCTACATCAAGACAGAAAGCGAAAATCAAATCAGTGAAAACATTGCATCGCTTAAAATCAGAACCGGTAAGTGTCTTTATTCAATTTTATATCAAATACAACAAAACTTTAGAATAACATCCGGTTTATTATTTATAGACCTCAATTTTGATTTGCAGTAATAATAACACGGTTAAAAAAGAAACCAAAAAGTGTGCCGAGATATATTCCTTTATATGTGCTGCCATTATTTTCAAAAAATTTGCAATATTTGTAATATATGTCACCAAGTCTCGATTTTTAACCCTGCCTTACAACTTCAAAATTCGCGCAACCTAATATAAATTAAACTGTTAGTTTTATACTAACGGATTACTTTTAAAATTTTACATTTTTGAGCTTCAATTTGATTTTATCCAGGATAGAATTCCTCATAAACGTTGCTAATAATTACACTTGCAATTTGTACCTAATCAAAAGGTAACAATTTTCACAAGCTCATTTACTTGCGCGATTCTTCACCGTAAATATCAATTGATGGTTAATTACTAATTTATAAATATTTAATACTGGCACATTTTTCTAACGAAAGTTAAATTTTCATCTTTATTACTAATGTAGGCGTTTAAATTAGATTTGCTAATTTTTCTTACATTATAAGTTAATTACTCCGGGGTATGTTTGTATATATCTGCAAATTTATTCTGAATTTAAAATTATTTTGTTCCTTTTATTTTCTATCGAAAGCTGCATTTGTTATAACCCAAAACTTTCGTTAGTTGACTGTAAAATTATGTTCCAGTTTGTTTCATTTTAAAATCAGTTAAATGAATAATACGAATTGGTAATTTTTTCTTAAATTTAGAAAATGTAAATTACTCGATTATAATTTTTATAAGCCAGTTCTTTTTGATACGGGTACCACATTCTAACCGAATTTTAATTTTTCATAAATCATACGTTAGTTTCAGACTCCTAAACAATTATTATTAATTTTTCTAAAAAATTATTAATTATGTGTAAAAAGAAATCTATGTTACAGTTATAAACTAATTAATCCAGTTTCAACATTTTGTTAAAAATTGTATTCAGTTTTGTTATAAACTTAATGAAATCTTTTAATTAACATATAAGAGCGTCCTAATTTTTTTAAATCGTTGAGATGAAAATATAGGACGGTTATGCAATAATCGATATTTCTATTGCCTAATAGAAAATAAGTGCAGCAGTGTTTAGATTCACCTTAAATGAAAATGATTGTAATTATTAACGTTATGAACCTTTCTCTTTTGATTGAAGAAAAAAATTGGCTATATCCAACTATTAAGTAAGAACAAATTTCGATTTGTACACCAACTTCGTAATTGCAACGCGAGGTTAATAAACTTTTAGCAATTTGTTTTGATGTTTTCAAAAAAATTGAAAGTTGGATCATAAAAAATTATAAGGAGGTTGCAAGCAAATGAGGACCTTTTTATTCTAAATTTTTCATCTAGGATATTTTTATAAATATAGAGCAATTCGTTGAGAAATAGGTCATTCAGATATGTTTTTAACACAGCCTGCATCCAAAAAGCAACATCAACGGTTATCAAATTCAAATGATTTTTTATGGTGAAACTGATCTCATTTTGATTTATTCGTTATCAATGAAATGGACGCTACAACAATTTTATATTTCGGATGAGATTAATTTCATGTTTAAAATCGTAAATAAGATAAAAATAGGTCATTTGACTTAGGAATTTTTGAACTTGATGAATTTCTTGCTAGTTTCTTTATTTAATGCTGAATATACGGCCTTGACCGTTAATTTCTATTTGGGATGCACGTTGTGGTAACAGTGTGTAGATTACAATGACTTAGCCATCAACTATAATTCTATAATTATTATCAATAATTTACATTCAACTAAATTCTAATCTAAATTAATTTTTTAATATAATATAGAGATGAGAGCTATTGGTTAATGTGGGCTCTGAATCTTCATTTAGAGCAGACTTACTGGGCAGATTACTTCGATGGTTAACCCTTGTAATTCGGTTTGACTTTTTAAAGGAAAAGTTTAGTTTGAATTTGTTAGCTAAACTTTTATTTCTACAAATTTCATCCTGTAGCAATTCATATAAAAATTAATCAATTAGATCTTAGTCAGGAAAGACTAACGAATTTGTTAGGTACATCGCAAAGCAACCGAAAGAATTAAGTAGTAGCCAATTAATAGAAGTGTATCTGGATAATTTTTAGATTTATTGTACACTTTAATCGTTGATAATCGTTCCCAAATTTGTACAACTATTTCAACCTATTCAATAAGCTATTTTGTAAGTCCAACTGATTTATATTTAATGGATTTCCAACTAGAAAACTAATTTCAACCAATTACAATTGCAACATGTAAATGGAAATAAAAAGTTATAATGGAACCTGTAAAAAAGAAAGTTTTAAATTTTACTTTTTAACATCCATCAACTACTAGGTTATTAGCACCGGTCCAAGAAGAGACTGGGGATTCAAACCCGTAGCTACTTAATCGTAGTCGCTTACGTTTCACTCCATGCCATTCTGCTGGCATAGAAGAGTTTTCTTCAATTTTGAATATTGTAGTTAATATGCTAATAAAAACATAAAGATAAGATACGATTAAAATAAATTTTACAGTCTAAAATTATATAGTTTGTTATCAGTATTTACTGTATACATAATTAAATCGTTCATTTTTGCCCAGCAGAGTGGCATGGAGTTACGAGTTCGAATCTCCAGTTACTTGTAGAGCTTAAATTTGTTTCAATATTTTACTACTAATTATTTAACAGAATGCAAATTTTTTTGAGTCTTTAAGCGTCATTTCGTCTGATGAAAACTGGATACTAGCAGAAATGATAATGTAAATTTTGAACGCCTGATTTTTATTCAAAAACCTGCACCCCTCAACAAATAGCTTTCGATTACCGGTTCCTGCCGGTTTCTATATCTTCTAATTTAATATGAAACATGGTAGATAATAATTTAATTTATATCTTTGAATATAATATAAAGTTCACCTCCCATAAAGTATTCAAATAATGTGTAGGATACAATCAACGTCGTAAGAGCGGTTTAACTATAAAAGGATGAAGCCATATTTGATACACAAAGGAATGTGGAACATGGAAGCCTAAATACTTTAAATGTAACCATAGTTCATATTTAACGTTTAAAACGTGATTAAAATTTTAGTTCCTACGAATTTATTAGACGTTCAATAATCAATGGATTAGGCATTTATATAATTAATTACGAAACGGTAATAATAAAGTAATTTTTAGTTGCGGGTCAACAAAACCCGAAACTGGTACACAAATTATGTCAACTTTCAATGACAAATATTTGAAGTATAAAAGAGGACAGTATTAATCATTAGCCACTACGTGGGTAAACAAAAAGTAATACACTTTCAATAAAAAGTAAATTTAAAAAATTAGGCCTAATATGATTACCACGTTTTTGTTAATCTCTTGGTTAAACTAAAAATTTCACTCTAAATTTCAAATTTTTTGCATTTTGGCGCCAAAATTTGTACCTATTACTCTCGATATAATTACAAGCTCACGATCTCGACGATCCAATTAGTTGCACAATTTTAAAAAGCAATAATTATGCAGTTACTTCATAACTGTAAGTTTTTTATGATAAATATTTCTTAAGCGGCTTCCTTCAGCTTACTATTAATGACCTTGAAATGAAAAAATTGCTGTAATAACACAAAGTGGTAATTAACTAAAAAAAGATGTATCACATCTAATTTAAATAATTCTTCGAGTTGTTGAATCTGAAAAGTGAGTTTCACAAATCATCTCATTTTTCACGGGTAGTTTAATTCAATTTTAGTGTAATCTGGATCCATAATTAACACACTAATCGAGTCTGCACACTTAAAATAGCTTTCCCTTTTGAATCCTCAAATCCGTTGTCAGATTTCATTTCGCATTAGATCAGATAATCTGGAATCGTTGCATAAGAAGCACACCAAACTTTCCTTTAAAATATTTTATTGGAATAACTTCGAACGAACTTGACCGACTTAACCATGATTCCATATGCATAACGATAACGATTAATCTTTTTCCTAGGAATTGCTAGCAGAAAGTTTTGGCTATCCATGTGAAACTCACGAAATCACAACCGAGGATGGATACGTGTTAACTATCCATCGAGTTCCGAGAGGAAAAAATCAACCAGAAAAGAAAACTCCCAGACCGGTAGCTCTACTCCTTCACGGATTTTTAGCTTCATCCGATTCTTGGTTGTTTCGAGGACCCGGAAAAGACTTACGTATACAAAATTTTGCTCACGCTTTTACCGAAATTTAAATTTGTTCTCTTGCAGCGTACGTTCTTGCGGATGCTGGATACGATGTCTGGATTTGTAACGCAAGAGGAAACGTATTCTCCAGAAGTCACGTAAACTTAAATCCAGATTTGGATACAGCCTTTTGGAACTTTAGGTAACATTTTTTGCGTGTCTTGCTTCGTTTTGTAATTTTTTGATTTCAGTATTCACGAAACTGGAATATACGATCTACCGGCATCAATTGATTACGTATTGAACCACACACATCAAACTTCCTTACATTTTATAGGGCACTCCATAGGGGCGTCTGCATTCTTTATTATGTGTTCGTTAAAACCAGAATATAATTCGAAAATTAAGCTAGCCAATGCTTTAGCTCCAGCAGCTGTTATTTCGCATTCCGTACCACCTTTAACGAAATTTCTATTCTCTTTGATACCTCCAGTGATGGTAAGCACAAGAAATATTTCAATACTTGATGAGAAGTTTTAGGTCATTTGTGATGTTAAATTCGCTTTTACTTTAATTTTTATTTTAAATTAACGCTAAATACGTACGTTTATACATATAAAATTAGTTTTTAGTTTCTAATTTTGACCTACTTGCAGTTTATTTAAAATTTAAAGTGTTCTTTTCTAGACAGCGCTTAAAGATCAAGACATATTAGAGGTTTTCCCACAGAAGCAAATTTTTACAAGGATTGGAAATCTTATGTGTGTCGATGGTACTCCAACACAACGCTTGTGTTTATTTTTAATGTTCGCTGCAGTTGGAACAGATTATGAACAATTCAATCAGGTATTATTAATTAATTTTAACACTTTAAAAAATATGTGTAAAGTTACAGTGATTTTTATGTAAATTGTTATTCATATCTTATTTTCAGACAATGTTTCCTACTGCGCTGACTTACTATCCAGCAGGAACTTCAATCGACGTGTTAAACCATGTTTACCAAATTTTTTCCGGTACAGTGTTTAGGGGATTACCCACTCAATTTTTTTTGTTAATTTAAAATTTTTAGGTAATTTTGGACCTTTAAACAGTAAAAACAAAAGTGAGGAATACAATTTGAAGAAGGTAACAGCACCAGTTGCTTTACATTACGGAGATGGAGACTCGATGGTTTCAAAAAAGGTAACACTTAAAAGAAATTGTGTCTGAAATACAAAATAAAATTTTAGGATAATGTCATTCTTTCCTCGCTTCTCTCCAATCCAGTTGGTATATATAGAGTACCATACCACAATTTCAATCACATTGATTTTATGTGGAGTACCGATTCAAAAATTTTACTGTACGATTACTTGGTGCATCTGATGAATAAGTATAGGTAGTTTAAGTTTAAATATTAAATTAATGAATAAATTCTTGCCAATTATTTTTGCATTAATGCATTATACTTTATATTAAAGTTAAAACTTCTTAAGATGTTAATATTAACAAATAAATGAAAACTGCGGGGATATGAGGGAGAAACCAATCAATTGAAGCCACCCTGTATGTGTTGACGGATCTTGTTGTTTGCTTTCTGTTCTCTGCCGCACCTTGTATATTAATAATTCTTGCCAGTATGTGTCTTGGTTAATAAGTTAAAATATGATCCAAATTATTAAAATATAGCTTATTTATTAAGTTACTAACACTTTTGTAATGCTGTGTATATTATTATAATATGTGCGTTACCGAACTGTTGTTACCTCAACTAAAATTAGTTAAAGTTCTAGTTTTTCGATTTAAGGGCTGACTGACACCGACGAAGAAAATGTATAATATTCTTCGTTGGTATCAGCTAGCCTTTAAAGTTAGTGGCAATTCTTGACAAATGCAACTAGAACAGTCTCTGTCTCTTTTTTATTAAAATTTTTTTTTGAGTAAGGCGTGGATATTTATTATCTTGTAAAAATACAATGTTCACTGCTAATTAAGTTACCACAGTATATTATCATGTAAACATTTTCTTCACCTTCTCCTCAACTAACAATTTTAGAAACAGAATGAAATAAGTAAATCAGATCTGACTTACCGTTTCCCTCAATTGCACGCTTCTTCTAATGGCCGATTATAATCACTCACTTATCACTTAACACTTAATTTTATTGTTTAATCCTCTTAAGTGTTAAGTGAGTGAGTATCCGGCCAGAACTGGAGTTAGAAGTTCGGTATTTCAACTTATATGTAAATACTTATTAGTTATAGGTACCTACCAATATCCCAATCAGTAAATTTTCAAAATAAAAGATTTAAATTGTAAATTAGCATCAATTATATTATTTTCTTTCTGTATTATTGTGACTATTTAGTGTTAGTTTGTAATTAAACAATTTAATTTATTTTTAATTTATAGTAGCAATAGAATACTTTAAACAATCCTAAAACGACTCGTACAGTAGAACGGTGAAAATAATCTTTTCTTCAACATATCAGAAAACAGCAAATTTTTATGCAAAGTTTGTTTACTAATGTAGCTTATTTTCTGGACGATTGAAGAAAAAATAGGGTATGCACCACGATTGGAAAGTCATTTATTACTGGACTCGCCTTGGGCTCATTTTGTAAGTTTTAAAACGACTTTCCAGGTTTAGTAAGTAATATATTATTACTATTTTCTTTAATTTTTGGTAAATCACGCACCCGAAATTTTCACTCAACAGTTCGTGTTACTTTTAATGTACGAATATGTATAATTAAATACAATACATAGAAATCTTACGTATTTTTGTATTTACTTAGTAAAAAATATGCTTATTGTGTACGCAAGAACAATAACTTCTTAGTCGTTTGTTTAATAATTTTGAGATTTTTGTATTTCTTTTACAAATTATTAAACTAAGAATCGTTTTTCTTGATGACATAATTATACTATTGTGTATTTTATATTATTATAATTTATTATTTGATGATCTCCTATTAATTCTAATCACGAAACATTTTTTTTTATATTCAGAAAATTGTAATTTACGACAATAAATTGGAGTTTTCTTCTCCAAGATCGATAGATTTCGTTGTTTGAAATCCCAGTTTAAATTTATCTATCGTTCACATTATCACAGGGAGGAGCTTATAATCCTTATTTTAGGGGTGCTGTGTTTAACCTGTAAAGAAATGAGAGGAAACCTACTTGGGGATATTTAAGAAACCTTTCTGTTTCATCTTTTATACCCCCCCCCCTGATTACTTTAATGAGTGCAGACTGAATTTATTATATCAACTGTCTATAATCACAATCTTTCTAGTGATGAAATGAATTTCTTTGGGATTTACGGGTCTAATTAACAAAATATTTATTTAATATTTGCCTACGTTTCGGGCCCGTTACTATTGCTCCATTATCAAGGCTTTTATTTTAATAATTGCTATTTGATTCAAGCCCAATGTTCCATGCAGATTTTAACAAGCTTTAAATTTAACTAACTAATAAAAACGTCCAAATCGCTCGTGGGTTTTAACGGCTATTTGAAAGTTTTATGAAATTTGGGATTAATCTTTAATTTTTTGTTTATTTAATTCAAATTAAATACACTAATTTTGTCGGTCCAAAAAAGGGATATTCGAGCATAATAGTGTCTGGTAATACAGCAGTGTCATTTGCTAAACGTAAACCCACAATTCATTGTACTAAAATCTTCCTTTGTATCTACGCGATTATAATTGCATTTATTGTAATTGCAATTATGTAATGTCGATGACACGCATAAAATTATTACAATTGAACTTGTGAACAAAAATCGATAAAAGCACAATAAGCAAATTAAAATTTTAAAATATAGACACCCATCAAGGTTAAGTATTTAATATTTCGGACCAAATTACGAAAATAAAGCAATTAAAAATAAATTAATTACTAACACAAATATAAACGTATTTTGATCCCCCGGTTCCTGGATGTTGTCCAGAAAATAGGATTTATTCGTTTCTGTTGATTTAAAACAAGACAAGGCAAAACAAACCAAACTAAAGGTAATGGTATGATGACGGACTCATACATAAGTGGAAGGAAATGGCTACGTGATTATTCCCAATAATAATTGATCCAGCTCGTCATTATGTACATCATACATCATACAATCGTTTTGCTTCTCGTGACTCAAGGGGCCTAAAAAAAGTGATTTATACTAGAGGTAAAAGTGGACTTTTTCCAAGTATTCAAAATAGCAAAAAATGTGCTTTTCAGAAATCTCCCCTCTTGGTAAGAGGGTCCCTCCTCGGTATCTAGCCGAAGGACCCCCAAAGGAGCCACTCCGGGCCTGGGTCCCACATTGAAATCACCGATTTGATCCATTACCAATATGCTATAATTTAGGACATCCAGGCGCGCAGGAGCAGAGGCGCCAGCCATTGGTCCTCCTAAAAGTTTTAGATCCTGAAGACGAAATTTATTAGAAATACTAATATCAGATGCGGTCATATGGGAGTATTGACGGTTCACCCTATATTATTTTGAGTTTTAGATGATTTTATATTGATTGATGATTCATGTGTTCATGGAGCGAGCCAATGCTCGCTCGCCAACGCCAAGCTAGTAAGGAGTTGTCTATAAAGGACGTAATGCCTCTAGGAGAGGAGGTCCCAAAATGTGAATTACAATAAGTATGACTAGGGGGTGGAGGATTAGTCAAATGTGACGTCTTTTTTGTAATATTTAAACTGTTATAGCTTTTTGAATATCTGTAAATTGCAATAAAATTAACTTGGGACTTACTTGGAGAACGATTTCGTCCAGATTTACAGTATAATGTAGGGCTTGACTAGAAATAAAAGTGATGCAAGTGGGAGCGCCAATGGTCAAGCGCTTGGAAAATAAACATCCCCGTGCGAAATTTTTTTACTTATTACTTACGCGACAAATGAACCGAAAATAATACATATAAATCGTAAAAATTGAAAAGAAAACAAAAAAATAAAAAGTTCCCTAATTAGGGGGATGGGGACGTGAGACAAAATTTTAGACGTCTTTAGATAACTCCGAATGCTACAGCTACGTATTATAGGGCGCCAGGTTGTGTGTAAAATATAAAGAAATGGAAGTCAAACCGGGGGGTCTGGGGGGTATGGAATACCCCCCAGGACAGGTGGAAAACAACCTATTGAAATATATGGGCCAGGCTTTGTAGGCCGCATTGGAATAATGTTTGGATTGATAATAAATGATCGAACCAATCCCGATTGCATCAATGGTCGATAGCCATCTATACCATCTCTAATTTTAATTCAAAAAGCATCAATTGTATGCTCTCTTTGAAGTACATCATCTTTTGGCCCTAACCTTCCTGGATATTTCCCCTTGTAGACTTTTCTTACTTATTCCAATGAAAAAAAAATTAATCTCCCCTCAAACGTCCCATAAACCTGTCCCGATTTGGTTTTTCTATAAAGCGACCAGGCTCGGACTGGCTAGGTCGGACTAGTTGGTGATAGCCAAAAAGTGGTTTATACTGGAAGTAAAGGCAGTTTGTATTTTTTATTACTCAGGTACTATTTCCAAGTGCTCAAAATAGCGGAAAATGTAATTTTCAAAAATCTCCCCTCTTAGTAAGAGGGCCCCTCCTCAAAATCTAGCCGAGGGTCCCCAAAGGAGCCAGTGCAGGCCTGGTTACAAGGTAAGTTCTTCCATAATCCTCTCTCTAGCTGCTCATACCCCTATAAATTGTTAGGATGTTAACATTCATAGAGCCGATACATTGGCCATCACGGATACAGCAGTTAGGCAGTTAGGGGATGAAATTTGTACAACAAGGATGCTCTTTTTAGTAACAGTAACATTTTTATGATGTTAATTAATATAAAAAAGTAATTTTACTTTATTTTCATAAAAATTAATAACTTATAGTTTATGACATTTTTCAAACTTTGTGATTCTCAACTAATCACAATCTTTAAAATTAAAAGCTAGATAAATGGAAATATAATAAAACCCGCAGTGAAATAGAAAAATTAGGAGAAAATCAAATTTCAAAATTGGAATACGATAAGAAAATTGAAAATATTTGTAAGAAACAAAAATGAAAATTTGGAAAAGGAAAATTTTAAAAATTAATTGAAACTGCAAAGCAAAACATGTAAAAATATTTAAAAATAATGAAGAAAATTAAAATAATACCGAGGTGGAAACGGAAATCATTTTTATTTTACATCTGAGGGTTGATTGATTCTTAAATTCGGAGGTTATTTAAAACCCAAAATCTATAATAAAGCTTTTCATCAAGGTTTTATACTTTTATATTCACAATTAGTATAATAATTGAGAAGATTTATTTCTTGCGTTTTTGAAAAACAATTTATCAGGTAAGCAGTAAATACAAATTTTTGTCAAATTAACATGATTTTACTTCCCACCCATGCAGTGGTTAGCAATGGTTCAACTTCAAATTTATTAAAGGTTCACAATCTGATCGTTACTAAAATGACGGTGAAAAATTGAATTTAATATAAATAAAGGATTTTTTTCAAAAAACTTTTTCATTTTTAATGATTCAAACTTTACGTGATCATTATATAAATTATTTGATTAAAAAAGTTACGTAATTAAATAAAAGAATATTTTAATTTAATCTAATAAAATTTTATTCGTTTCGCCTACCATTAATATCCAATTTATCCTCGACGATAGTTATTTATATTATTTATTTAATTGTACATTCGAGTTTATAATCTTCTATTCAATAATTTTAATTTAAAAATGCTTCTATTATAAAATAGCCTACGAGGACCAATTCAAAACAATACCATCTCAATTGCACAATTAAGTAAATAATTAAATATTTTGTTAATTTAACCATTCCTCCGTTACTTAAAATTTACTTTCATTACAGCAGCGAGAAACACTTGAATCAACATTTCTTTACTGACAAAAATTGAGTGCGAATTATGAAAATATTATTATTGATTTTCGTTCTATTTTTTATAAACGAAAGTCAATGTTACCTTAAGAAATTGGTGCATCAAATAAAACGACGTTCTCCATTTTACAAAGTGAACGAGGATGCTCTTCTTACGACTGTAAGTACACAAATTTGTTTTAGAATTTTTTTTTAAATTTGTTTTTAGCCCGCACTGCTAGCAAAAAATCATTATCCTCTGGAAATTCATAACGTAACTACCGAAGATGGGTACATCATCCAATTGCATCGTATCCCTTACGGAAAATCAGGACCACGTAAACACAGGATCCCTGTATTTCTAATGCATGGCATGTTTTCGGCTTCGTCGCACTGGCTTCTGGCGGGACCCGAAAAATCACTTGGTAAAACTCCTTTTTTCTTTACCCTACAATTTTGTAATACAGAAAATGTTGTTTAAATTATAGCTTACATATTGGCCGACGCTGGTTACGATGTTTGGATGGGAAATGCAAGAGGGACCAGATACTCTCGCAAACATCTCAAGTATGATGCAGACAAAGATTCAAAAAAGTTTTGGAACTTCAGTTGGCACGAAATTGGCATGTATGACTTACCAGCAAGTATCGATTATATTACAAACCTAACTCACCATAAGAAAATATTCTATGTTGGACATTCGCAAGGAACGACCGTATTTTATGTTATGGCCTCTGAAAGACCCGAATATAATAACAAGATTTTAGCTCAGTTTAGTTTGGCACCAATTGCGTTTATGAAACGAGTTAAGAGTCCATACCGGGTGTTAGCTCTCATCCAAAGAGCTGTAAGTTAATTTCAGACGATTTTTTTCCTTTATAATATTTTTAACGTGCGAATTTTTTAGTTTGCCTTAAAGAACAAGGAAGAGCTTTATAAACACAAAGAATATTATAGAAAAAGAGCTGCAATTTTATGTGATAAAAAATCGTTATTCTACTATCCTTGTTTGTATTATGTATTTATGCATAACGGTTTTGATTGGAAACAAACGAATTCGTCCTTATTGCCCGTGTATCTTGGGCATTCGTTTGAAGGATCTGCATTTAAGCAGCTGTTGCATTACGGACAAAGTACGAAGACTGGTATGGTTTAACAATTTTATTTTTCAAGTATAAAATTTTCATACGTCTTTTTTAAACAGGAAAATTTAGACAATACGATCTCGGTGTTAAGGGCAATGTAAAACATTATCATAATTTAAAACCTCCGTCCTATCATTTAAACAAGATTACATCTCCCGTTTATCTCTACCACAGTAAAAACGATTGGGTATCACAACAAGGCGATGTCAAATTATTGCATAAAAAAATAAAGAATTCAACGACATATTTAATACCTTATGATAAATTTAATCATATTGATTTTCTGATTGCAATCGATGCACCCGAACTTGTTTATAAACCGTTATTAGCAGATATGGAGTATTATAAAAATCGTACGATAAATACTGATTCTGAAACGCCACTAAAAGATATGAAGAAAAAAAAGAAGGAGAAGAATAAGAAGGATAAGAAGTATTTAAAAGATATGAAGAATAAGAAGAAGGAGAAGCATAAGAAGGATAAAAAGTATTTAAAAGATATGGAGAATAAGAAGGAGGAGAAGGATAAGGAGGATAAGAAGTATTTAAAAGATATTGAGAATAAGAAGGAGGAGAAGGATAAGAAGGATAAAAAGGATTTAAAAGATATGGAGAATAAGAAGAAGGAGAAGGATGAGAAGGATAAGAAGAAGGGTATGAAAGAAACTAGAAAGTGAAAATTATTAGGAAAGGAATGTTACCATTATTCTTAAATAAATATTTGTCTGTTTTACTCTGGTAATTTTATTTTAAAAATTAATGTTGAGGGAGCAGAAGGCGAAAACCAAACTTATATAATAAAAATGTTTAGTGTGCAAGGCGGCCAAGAATAGTGCCACGGGCGATTTTTAGTGTGTGAAGACGTGGCCTAATTTAGACGAGTCTTGAAATTTCTTGGTACACTACAAAAATTAATTGTTTTTTAACAAAAAAATTTAATTATCAATACTAATCCTGATATAATACGAAAGAGTAAATGTGTCAAAATTATTTTATATAAAATGTACATGTTTATAAAATTTCATCGTTGCCGAATTTTTTCTAATTAAAATTATTCCTTTCCTGAGCTATAATAACTTTTTCACAATTGCGATACTCTAAAGTGCAATTTAGCCCCGCATTTGCGGGTGTAAAGGGGCGTTTTTTATACCTGCATTCAACATGCATTTTACGACCTGCAGTAGGTCGTAAAAATGGATTTTACACCCCGGTGCAGGTCGTAAAAATGGATTTTACACCCCGCTAGAGGGTGTAAAAATCAAAATCCGTTATTCTAGTAAAATTATTATTTATTTACAATTGAAATATATATTTACATTAGAAACATTGCAGGACTTCATGGAAACAAGCCTTCCCTCCGCGTTTTTAATCACGAACGTTCGATCGATCGAAGTTTTCGTGTTCTTGACTTTCACCAATATGGTGTCTTCGTCCAAATCCCTAACATCTGCGGCTTGCAGATTCAGTAGCTCGTCCGACCTGCAGGCTCCAGCAATCCCAATGATAAGTACGATCTAGAAATAAAAAAAGGTTAAAAATACGGCAAATATTGTAGTTTCTGTAGATGACTTACCTTCGCAAGGAATAATTTCGCAGGTGCGTCCCTTGAAACAAGCCTTCCCTCCGCGTTTTTAATCACGAACGTTCGATCGATCGAAGTTTTCGTGTTCTTGACTTTCACCAATATGGTGTCTTCGTCCAAATCCCTAACATCTGCGGCTTGCAGATTCAGTAGCTCGTCCGACCTGCAGGCTCCAGCAATCCCAATGATAAGTACGATCTAGAAATAAAAAAAGGTTAAAAATACGGCAAATATTGTAGTTTCTGTAGATGACTTACCTTCGCAAGGAATAATTTCGCAGGTGCGTCCCTTACGAACTGTAAGACGCTTTCCTTTGTAAACACCTGCGATTTCTTTTGTTCTTCGCCGTCGTCGTTCTTCCTCTTGAGAAAGGCCACCAACCGGGGGAATCGCCCGATGTCCAAATTATGCTCTGCTTTAATCAGAGCCTTGAGCATGGAAAAATGCGACCACATGGTCACATGTTTATATTTTTTAGATTGTTCAAAGAAGAAAGCCAGTAGGCTTTCTTCGACCGTAGGCGAAATTTCGTTGGCCTTACAAAAATCAAGATATACGCCGTATTGTTTTTTGTAAATTTTTACAGATTTATTCGGCACACATCCCATCACTGCCTGCCTCGCGTCAATTCAACGTCAAATTCAACGTCAATTTTAACATTCATTTTCACGCTTCACTCTTCGAAATTCGAACAATAATAACGATAACACGTCAATACAATATTTTTATATTATAGTTACACTATTCATTTTTTTAATGTAATTGGCGACTTGATCACTAGACGCTTTTTCAAATTAAACATAATTATTTAACGTAAAATTTGCAATTATTCGCGAAATTTTTCATCGCAATTGTGAAAAATAGTATATACAACGTGGGAGTAAAGTACCTTTTCGTCCCTCGACTGCTTGTTGCACCTCGGCCTACGGCCTCGGTACAAAATTGTCTCGGGACTGAAAAGAGTAACTTTACTCCCTTGTAGTATAATATACTATATTTAGCTGTAAAATTTCAAAAATTCATTCTAAAACAATAAAGATGGCCGCCACGCAAGAAATGTAAACAAATAGTACGGTAGCGAGAACTAGCGTAAGTTCGTGGAAGTTTATTAATGAAATTCCTTTTGTTTGTAGACAACTGCATTCATAATATTGTCTCCATCTCACTCATTGTTGATTCTCTTTTAAATAAGCCCAACCCACAAACTTTGACACAACATCAACTTGACGTATTTATAACCTCAATTTTTTTTAAATTGACAATATTATTTTTATCTTGTGATTTTGAAAATTTGTGAATGTTTGAATATAAAATTGTGAAGTGTAGGTACATATGATTATAAATTTAAGGTTAGTAGTCACGATCAAGGTGAAGTTTATTCATTTTGGGGAAAATTGTGTAATCAAAAATGGTTTTTGAATTTACTTTTACTAATAGAAAGCCCTGCGATCAGATATAATGAAATGTTTTGAAGCGAAAAAGAATTTGTATCGTTGGAGTGAAAGTTTGTGGTTTCTGATAAAAAAAGAAGTGGAAGTGCTGGTGGTTAGGTTCAGATGACTGTCAACAGATTAACAAAATTGTTTGTGAAAGAATTTAACACTGTCACCTTGATTTTTGTTTAAAGTTTATTATTGAACAATATATTATTTCTTAGTCACCCTGTACTCATAAATAAGTGATCTAATGCACACCTGATACTCGTGACGTCACGCGATTCCATATTTGGAATACGCCGCATTCCTCAAATGTCACAACAATCCCTGAATCATATTTTAACTTTTAGTTAAGTTAGTTTGTTGGTAAACAAGAATCAGCTGCAATTATTTTGGTGCTAGTGAATGTTAGATGATTGATAATAATTAAAAGACATCGCGATTTAATTAAATTTCGGGTGAGTAACTTTTGTTTTGTTTGTTTTAGTAATCTGTGACAGTAAAATTTATTGTTGACTTTTCAACATACACAAAAAAATCGCTTAAAAAATAAAATATTTCCAAAAAATTAATGTGTTTTAGTTGATCCGATTAACAATAACCCCATGAAAAATGAGTTCCGAAGATAGGGAAAATTCAGTAAGTGGCGATGGTGAAAGTTCTTCAAGGGTGAGAACACAAAGCGAATGTTCACTCTCAGGCGATGACGGTAGCGGTAACAACCAAATCGGAAAAAGGTCAAGTAGCCTGTGCAAATTTTAGTGATTTTGTTATAAATTTGTTTATTACAGAGAACGCACAATTTCACAACAGTATATGGCTGCTAGTGGCTTAACAGCTGCATCACCCCCTAAATTTGTGTCTTTAGAGGAAATTATGAACGCTGCTTCGAGTATACGCGATATGGCGATCGTCCATCAAATTGCCATCGAAGAAAATTTTAAACTCGAACGCTCCGAGCCTGAAGAGAACAGCGTCCAGAAAATAATTAAAGACACTATGCATCGAGCATATTGGGATATATTGCGAGAACAACTTAATGATGACCCTCCAAATTACACTCAGGTAAAATTTTATTTCATTTTATGAGGGGAAAAATTTATATTTTTGAATAATTCTTTCATTGTTCACTTTTGCATTGTGGGAGGATAAACGGGGATATCCGTCCTTGCGGAAGGTGGGGCAATGAGGGCATTTACCCCCTTTTTTTTGAAAAAATCGTCTAGACGCCCACAGGGGTCGAAAAGGTCGCAGACTTCACATTTCAATTTTAAATTTGTAGGCGTTGTTATTATTGGACAATATAAAGGAAGGATTATTTGCCGTTTTATTGCCGCAGCACTCAAAACTAAAGCAACATATTTCCGAAGTTTTGGATACGGATTTGATAAAGCAGCAAGCTCAAAATGGAACATTAAATTTTGAGGTTTGTTTTCACCAACAAACTTGCAAAAAATTGTTTTGTTAATTTTTGACTGTTGCAGAATTATGCACATTATGTGATTTCTGTGATGTCCAGATTGTGTGCCCCTATACGAGATGATGAAATCAAAAAGTTGTCTGAAGCTAAGGATGTGGTGGAAACATTCAAAGGAATTTTAGAGGTAGGTACTCAATATTTGTTCTGAACTTCAAATGGTCACTAAAAAATTATAGGTGCTGGATTTAATGGCGCTGGATATGGCTAATTTTACATTAGGCGTTGCAAGACCCAACATAATTGAGCAAAGTGTTGATTTGGAGAGGAAGAAATTTGCCGATTATCTCGCTATACAAACTGGTTCGTTTTTTTAACTAAAAACCTCCCCTCATTTTTATCTTATTTGTTTGTGTGCTCTAGATGGCTTGGAACACACACGAAATTGGCTGTTAAGACATTTAAACCCCCAGGATGTGATAGCTTCTACCACAGATCGAGAGACTTTCATAAGAAACTTGGCTGTGAAAACATTTCACAAAGCTTGTATTGAATGTTTGGAATGGGATCGTAGCAACCCTTATCCTGAAGTAAATTTTATTCCAAACCCCAATTTCATTGGTTCTTTAAGCTTTCACCATAATAAATATCTTGAACGTTTTAAAAGGATACTACTACAAAAGAAATCAGTTTTGCAAGGATCCAAGGATCTGCTTCTAAAATTTTGCATTGATTTATTGCAAATTTTAGAACAAAAATTTAAGAATTTTGAAAACATCAAAATTTAAGCAGCCAAAGATGATTTTTAGGGAAAATAAAATCAAATTTTCTTTACATTTTGAGTATCTACAAGTGCCACAAATTTAATTTTTTTAATTACCTAACTTTTGCATCATTCGTTTCAGCTTATTAGCTGAATTTCTTCAAATTTTGCAACTAATTTTTGTAGTAAAATAAATATTGTGATCCTTGCAAAAATTGATTTGAGATTTTTTTAAATTGCGTTATTTGATAAAGTTTAATGGTCAGGAGACTCTTAAACGATGCTCAATAATCGCCTCTTTTCAGACATTCATGTTGGATGCCCAAAGACTAACCGATTTACAAATATTAACACTGCAAACCATCGCAATGGGTACCATATTATTGGTAACTGGTAGTAATGTGGGAGTCGACTTGCAGTCGCTTGCATCATTTAAAGCAAAAATCAAAGAACAGTGCGCCATACTTATACAAAATGTAACCACACCAAAGTAATATTTACCCTCATTTTAATTTAATTCACTAACGTTTCTCAAACATTTTAGAGAACTGGAAGATGTACTTCCAAATATTGCAATTCAAGTTCTTAAGAACGTCAAAGAGGCCCAAGAAACTCACGGATTAGCTAAATTGTCTGAAGAGGGCGAAATCGCTTTGAATCAAAACCTTCTTAACATTGCTAAACCAGATCATAGAATTTATGGACTTGTCCGTATGTATTTTGTTGATACAACTTGAACAAACTTATTTCTAATTCATTTTAGGT
Organism: Rhagonycha lutea; assembly: GCA_958510855.1. Classification (NCBI taxonomy): domain Eukaryota; kingdom Metazoa; phylum Arthropoda; class Insecta; order Coleoptera; family Cantharidae; genus Rhagonycha; species Rhagonycha lutea. The sequence continues at coordinate 1,183,812 of OY294040.1, read as the reverse complement.
CAAAGAGTGAAGGAGTTTTTCTTGGAAATAATCGAATCATCGACTGCTGCTCCTTCCAAGGTTCCCACCGGCTTAACGTCCTTACAAAATGAATTACTAGGTATCGCCGGACAACTTTTGAAAATTGTCTCACATAATTGTACAGTTTTTACTAATTATTATGTGGACATAATAGGGGCGGCTTTACCAAACAATGCTTAAACAACTTTTTACTAATGTATTAAGATTTTTTGACTATACAATTAAATTGAATTTATTTACATAAACATAATACTGTTGTCTCCTGGTTAATCTGTGGTAGGAAATTAAATAAACACTAAATTTGAAGGGTGACTTCAAAAAATAATCTTAATTAGCAAAATAAAAGGTTATAACGCCTTTATACTATTTTACGACAAAAAAATTGTCTTACTTTTGTATCCATCCAATTTTTATAAAATGACGTTTTAACTATGATTAACAATGAATTAATTATTGAAGTACGTAATGCTAATTTTTATTACAAATAAAATTTGGCAAGATTGAAAATCTCTTTATTTTTCGAAACTACCTGTTACATTGTTCCCTCATCTATTTGGATTCCTAATGCCTCCTCATGAGAGACACAATTCTAGTGTAGAGAATTTTGTGGGCGTCAATTCCGTATACGAAATCGGCATGGTTAAATTTATTGTCTGGGGTTAAAAATTTTCCCTTGACGTTCGGTAATTTACCATACAATTTGAGTACGTCTTTGTGATTCGCCAACCAATCGTTTCTACTGTAGTGTACATATATTGGGACTTTGACATTCTTTAAGTTGTAATTTGGAGGTGATCTTTTACCGTAAATTTGCTTATTTTTTCGTCGACCATAATCGTAAGGACGGAATTTACCGGAATTAATTTCCTGGGCGTAATGGAAAAGCTGCTTTGTTGCAGCTCCGGCGGGTGTGTGACCCATTATCACAGGTAATAATGTTGTGTTCATTTGTTTTTTGTTGAATCCGCAGAGTACAAACAAGCTGTTGGTGCAGAGAGGTTGGAAGATCGAATCCTCACCGCATATACTTTCTCCAAATTTCGTAATCAATTCCGTTCGCGGTAAAAATTCATGTATTCCCAGCCATTTTGAAAGTACCTAAAATGCAAAATTAAATCAGTGTTTTCATGTTACACTTATCTAATGATGTAATAATTATTTATTTTCCCACAATGATAGCATTGGTTTCAGTTATCATAGAATTTTTGTGAGGTGGAGGACAATTTTAACTTACTGAAAGTGCAGGTGACATCACTGCCCCAAATATCATAAGCGGACTGGTTACGTGTCTCATATATACGGCCGGTGCCAAACTGAACATGACTTTTATTTTGTCATTATATTCGGGTCGCTGAGACATCATAACGTAAAATATTGTTGTTCCTTGAGAATGACCAATATAGAATATCTTCGGCTCTTTGGTTTGCGCAATAACGTAATCTATCACCGACGGAGTGTCACTGACGCCAATTTCGTGCCAGCTAAAATCCCAAAATTCTTTAGCATCTCGAACAGGATGCAACGTTTTATGTTTCCTCGAATATGTAGAACCTCTTGCGTTTACCATCCAAACGTCGTAGTCGTCGTCCGCTAAAATGTAAGCCAATCCCTTTTCTGGTCCAGAGATAATCCAATCGGCTGAACATCCAAGAAGACCGTGATGTAGCAAGGCAACACCTCTTCTTTTACTTGAACCTTTCCTTCCATGCGGAATGCGATGTAGTTCTATGATATAACCATCTGGTGACTCAACATGGTGAATTTCGGAGGGATATCCATATTTTTTAATTATCTGTGGCTTTAAAATTTAAAAGTTCATTATAGAAACTATGCAATAACAAAATTTCTTACCACTGTCAGACGGGCATCTTCCAAGACACTTTTGGGTAACGTTTTATAATAAGTTTTAGCTGTCTTCAGTTCATTTTCAGAAGAAGCATTAGACGGTGACGATAAAGCGGTGGTTACTGCTAAAATAGCAAGCAAAGAAATGAATACTTTCATTATTGTGTTTTATTACCATTACCACAGAAAAAAAAATATCCCTTTTTATAAGGAAACTGCTTGCTTTTATTTTTCTTATCGTCCACTTATTAGATTATCTATAAAACTTTTAACCATTGTTTGAAGAATTGCAACACAATACAAAATAATATTTTAATATCAAGGCTGGATTGTTAATTAAAATTTGAAGTCAAAAATTAATTTGCAAAGTAGTGGTTAAATGGAATAATTAAATGTACACACATATAGACTTTGTTATGTGTAATGGTTACGGTTAGAACTTCATTTTGGACTTCTTTCCTCGGAAGTAATGGCAAACCATCCAATAGTAACCTGGCAAGAAAAAATCGTGTAAAAAAAATTTTTGTTGTCCAATTTGCTATACCAAAATTCCTTCCATACTTTATCTGTATCCTCTTCTACCCGTTGGAGTATTAGCAAGGTGAAAAAAAAGGTAAACCTCGGAATGAAAGATAATAAGCTATAAACATGTATGAATCTTTATTTTGACATTCTATAAGTTAGCTTTGACGAGTTAACTCTCTCAAGTCTCAAGGTATTCAAGGTCAACGGTCTCAAAAGCTGTTTTTTTGTAGATATCTTGTTTCCTTTGCTCTAAATGACATTTGAAGTTATTAGAAAAGTTGTAGAGCATAAAATTCTCTACAAATTTGGCCTCAAGCAATATTTTATACAATTAACCGTTCTTGAGATAGAGCGCGAAGGGTGGGAAGCGCTTAAGCGGCGTTCACAATGAAGTGGGGTCTAGCCTTGCTTTTTGCGAAACGAAACAAAATTTTGTTGAAAGAAAAGGTGCCGCTTAGAAAATCCTGTAGAAACAGGTCAGATTTTTTACTTATGAATGTAATTCTACTGGTAGGTACTCATCTTGTAATGAAAATGGCTGGTTAACTTAAACTTAGAGCCCATGAATGTTTTTTGTACCAAGGTCCACGCAGTACTAGATCTTAAATTTTAGTACTAGGTCTTAAATTTGACAACATTTTAATGATTTTAATAAATGTGGTGGGATACTTTTTAGAGAATTTTTTTTTCATGTGATTTAGAAAGATGATGCAATTTGCCGATGATTTGTTTTCGAAGCGATTTTTGATTTTTGGATAAAAAATAAAGTTTGTTCAAATATTCTGCAACTGCATAAAACTATTGATTACAACCTAGTAAAACCAGGAAAAATAATGAAAAAATTCTAAACCAAAAGTTGTCTTTAATTTCCGATGATTTGTTCTCGAAGCGATTTTTGATTTTTGGATAAAAAATAAAGTTTGTTCAAATATTCTGCAACTGCATAAAACTATTGATTACAACCTAGTAAAGCCAGGAAAAATAATGAAAAAATTCTAAACCAAAAGTTGTCTTTAATTTCCGATTATTTGTTTTCGAAGCGATTTTTGATTTTTGGATAAAAAATAAAGTTTGTTCAAATATTCTGCAACTGCATAAAACTATTGATTACAACCTAGTAAAGCCAGGAAAAATAATGAAAAAATTCTAAACCAAAAGTTGTCTTTAATTTCCGATGATTTGTTTTCGAAGCGATTTTTGATTTTTGGATAAAAAATAAAGTTTGTTCAAATATTCTGCAACTACATAAAACTATTGATTACAACCTAGTAAAGCCAGGAAAAATAATGAAAAAATTCTAAACCAAAAGTTGTCTTTAATTTCCGATGATTTGGTTTCGGAGCGATTTTTGATTTTTGGATAAAAAATAAAGTTTGTTCAAATATTCTGCAACTGCATAAAACCATTGATTACAACCTAGTAAAGCCAGGAAAAATAATGAAAAAATTCTAAACCAAAAGTTGTCTTTAATTTCCGATGATTTGTTCTCGAAGCGATTTTTGAATTTTGGATAAAAAATAAAGTTTGTTCAAATATTCTGCAACTGCATAAAACTATTGATTACAACCTAGTAAAACCAGGAAAAATAATGAAAAAATTCTAAACCAAAAGTTGTCTTTAATTTCCGATGATTTGTTTTCGAAGCGATTTTTGATTTTTGGATAAAAAATAAAGGTTGTTCAAATATTCTGCAACTGCATAAAACTATTGATTACAACCTAGTAAAGCCAGGAAAAATAATGAAAAAATTCTAAACCAAAAGTTGTCTTTAATTTCCGATTATTTGTTTTCGAAGCGATTTTTGATTTTTGGATAAAAAATAAAGTTTGTTCAAATATTCTGCAACTGCATAAAACCATTGATTACAACCTAGTAAAGCCAGGAAAAATAATGAAAAAATTCTAAACCAAAAGTTGTCTTTAATTTCCGATGATTTGTTCTCGAAGCGATTTTTGAATTTTGGATAAAAAATAAAGTTTGTTCAAATATTCTGCAACTGCATAAAACTATTGATTACAACCTAGTAAAACCAGGAAAAATAATGAAAAAATTCTAAACCAAAAGTTGTCTTTAATTTCCGATGATTTGTTTTCGAAGCGATTTTTGATTTTTGGATAAAAAATAAAGGTTGTTCAAATATTCTGCAACTGCATAAAACTATTGATTACAACCTAGTAAAGCCAGGAAAAATAATGAAAAAATTCTAAACCAAAAGTTGTCTTTAATTTCCGATTATTTGTTTTCGAAGCGATTTTTGATTTTTGGATAAAAAATAAAGTTTGTTCAAATATTCTGCAACTGCATAAAACTATTGATTACAACCTAGTAAAGACAGGAAAAATAATGAAAAAATTCTAAACCAAAAGTTGTCTTTAATTTCCGATGATTTGGTTTCGGAGCGATTTTTGATTTTTGGATAAAAAATAAAGGTTGTTCAAATATTCTGCAACTGCATAAAACTATTGATTACAACCTAGTAAAGCCAGGAAAAATAATGAAAAAATTCTAAACCAAAAGTTGTCTTTAATTTCCGATGATTTGTTTTCGCAGCGAATTTTGATTTTTGGATAAAAAATATAGTTTGTTCAAATATTCTGCGACTACATAAAACTATTGATTACAACCTAGTGAAGATAGGAAAAATAATGAAAAAATTCTAAACCAAAAGTTGTCTTTAATTTCCGATGATTTGGTTTCGGAGCGATTTTTGATTTAAATTTTTGCATAAAAAATAAAGTTTGTTCAAATAGTCTGCAACTGCATAAAACTATTGATTACAACCTAGTAAAGCCAGGAAAAATAATGAAAAAATTCTAAACCAAAAGTTGTCTTTAATGATGATTTGTTTTCGAAACGATTTTTGATTTTTGGATAAAAAATAAAGTTTGTTCAAATATTCTGCAACTGCATAAAACTATTGATTACAACCTAGTAAAGCCAGGAAAAATAATGAAAATATTCTAAACCAAAAGTTGTCTTTAATTTCCGATGTTTTGTTTTCGTAGCGATTTTTGATTTTTGGATAAAAAATAAAGGTTGTTCAAATATTCTGCAACTGCATAAAACTATTGATTACAACCTAGTAAAGCCAGGAAAAATAATGAAAAAATTCTAAACCAAAAGTTGTCTTTAATTTCCGATGATTTGTTTTCGCAGCGAATTTTGATTTTTGGATAAAAAATATAGTTTGTTCAAATATTCTGCGACTACATAAAACTATTGATTACAACCTAGTGAAGATAGGAAAAATAATGAAAAAATTCTAAACCAAAAGTTGTCTTTAATTTCCGATGATTTGGTTTCGGAGCGATTTTTGATTTAAATTTTTGCATAAAAAATAAAGTTTGTTCAAATAGTCTGCAACTGCATAAAACTATTGATTACAACTTAGTAAAGCCAGGAAAAATAATGAAAAAATTCTAAACCAAAAGTTGTCTTTAATGATGATTTGTTTTCGAAACGATTTTTGATTTTTGGATAAAAAATAAAGTTTGTTCAAATATTCTGCAACTGCATAAAACTATTGATTACAACCTAGTAAAGCCAGGAAAAATAATGAAAAAATTCTAAACCAAAAGTTGTCTTTAATTTCCGATGATTTGTTTTCGCAGCGAATTTTGATTTTTGGATAAAAAATATAGTTTGTTCAAATATTCTGCGACTACATAAAACTATTGATTACAACCTAGTGAAGATAGGAAAAATAATGAAAAAATTCTAAACCAAAAGTTGTCTCTAATTTCCGATGATTTGGTTTCGGAGCGATTTTTGATTTAAATTTTTGTATAAAAAATAAAGTTTGTTCAAATAGTCTGCAACTGCATAAAACTATTGATTACAACCTAGTAAAGCCAGGAAAAATAATGAAAAAATTCTAAACCAAAAGTTGTCTTTAATTTCCGATGATTTGTTTTCGCAGCGAATTTTGATTTTTGGATAAAAAATATAGTTTGTTCAAATATTCTGCGACTACATAAAACTATTGATTACAACCTAGTGAAGATAGGAAAAATAATGAAAAAATTCTAAACCAAAAGTTGTCTCTAATTTCCGATGATTTGGTTTCGGAGCGATTTTTGATTTAAATTTTTGTATAAAAAATAAAGTTTGTTCAAATAGTCTGCAACTGCATAAAACTATTGATTACAACCTAGTAAAGCCAGGAAAAATAATGAAAAAATTCTAAACCAAAAGTTGTCTTTAATGATGATTTGTTTTCGAAACGATTTTTGATTTTTGGATAAAAAATAAAGTTTGTTCAAATATTCTGCAAATGCATAAAACTTTTGATTACAACCTAGTAAAGCCAGGAAAAATAATGAAAATATTCTAAAACAAAAGTTGTCTTTAATTTGCGATGATTTGATTTTGGAGCGATTTTTCATTTAAATTTTTGGATTTTTGCTATTGGGTATTGTCTATTTCTTTTGGGTGGTTGGCGGTAGGGCCCCTTATGATCCCGGGCCCCTAAGCTTAGCTTACATTCGCTTACTCATATCACCGCCACTGGTTTATCGTTGATTTACTTCCCATTTGATTGTGTTTGGAAGCTGAAGAGATCAGTGTTGAGATGTATAATAATAGTATAATGCTCTTCGCACACTGAAATTCATTTATTAAAAAGGTAATCAATATAACGTAGTGTTAATTTATACTACCTAATACTAAAAATATTAATTTTGAATGTTGTAAGTATTATATTATATTTTGTTTCAGTTTGGTTTATTTGAAGCTGACCCCTAAATTTGATTTTTTTAAACATTAGTTCAGTTTATAGTTCGAAAAACGCCACCTTACTCGAAATTAGCATAACATAAGTACTTCTATTTTCAAGCTTCCCCAAAAGTTAAAAAAAAGGTCAGTGTGAAACTATAAAATTTATTATCACAACTTTAAGTATTATAAAAAAAATTATAATAGCATTAAAGAATTTTTATTTAATTACATACAATTCTTAACAGGAACAAAATATCACTGTTATTAATTTTATTAATAAATTGAATTTTTAAACAAATTGCTATAAGTAAAATAATATGCGAAGCACCTTCTATGGATCCATGGGATACCTCTTCATTAAACTCACAACTCTATTGTACAGAATAATGGGAGCATCCATTCCGTACAAAAAGTCGGCATGATTGAATTTATTGTCTGGGCTCAAGAATTTTCCTTGTACGTTGGGTAAAGCATTGTACAATTTCAACACGTCTCGTGGGTTCGCCATCCAATCATTATTACTGTAGTGGAAGTAAATTGGAACTTTTATGTTTTTAAGGGTATAACTTGGAGGCTTCAGTTTACCATAAAGTTTCTTATTTTTCGACCAACCGTAATCGTATTTGCGGAAGTATCCTGTAAAATTTTAAATTGAGAAAAAATTGTGGCAAGGCATTAATAATGCTTACCAGAATTAATTTCTTGAGCAAAATGAAGTAGTTGTTTGGTGGCCGTTCCAGCAGGTGTATGTCCCATAATTACCGGAAGAAGAGTGGCGTTCATTTGTTTTTTGTTGAACCCGCAAACTGCGAATAAGGAATTGGTACATAGCATTTGGAAAATAGAGTCGTCACCACATAGAGTTGCTCCCACCGAGCCAAGTAATTCAGAATGTGGCAAAAATTCATGTAGGCCAAACCATTTTGCGAAAACCTTAAATAAATTTAATTGGAAATTGAATATTTTGACAAATAATTGTATATTACCGATGCGACGGGTTCCCACAAAGCTCCAAGTTTCATAATTGGACTAGTTATGTGTTTCATGTATCCAATTGGGGCTAAAGCGAACATTGCTTTTATTTTGTTGTTATATTCTGGTTTTTCAGATAACAATACAAATAAAGCTGTGGTTCCTTGGGAATGTGCAACATAAAATATTTGTTTCTGTTTTGTCTGTTCGATAACGTAGTCTACCATTGCGGAGACATCGAGTATTCCAATTTCATGCCAACTGAAGTCCCAGAACTCCTTTGCATTTTTATCTGGATGTAAGGTTATGTGAGCTCTAGAGTATCTCGTACCTCTAGCATTTGGTATCCACACATCATAACCAGCATCAGCCAAAATGTATGCTGTAAAAAATAAAACTAATTTTTCACGTTTCTACTTCTAAAATTCGTCTACTTCTAAAAAAAGTAAACTTTTTGGTTTAACAAAAAGTTTAATAAGTTAAAATTTGTAGCCCATTAAATTTCCTTTTGAAATGAAGAGTTTAGATTTGTCATTTTTCAATTTTACCATAAGATTTCCACCACTGTTACTTTGGTGATGAATCACTTAATATTATTTTGGACTAACCGTACATTTATAAAATATTTTGATAAATTTTAATACTTGATTTTATTTGGTAATTTAATTCAAAAATATTATCTATTTATAGCTACTGTATAATAATATCTCCAAGCCGCAATAAAATTTTATTTGATAATCTCTATAGTGAAAGACGTCAATCAATAATTTAGATTACATATTGTATCTACGAGTATAATTTTGAAACATTAAATAAATCGAAACATACCAAATCCTTTGCCGGGTCCTGCAAGAACCCAATCTGCCGAGGATGAAAGAATTCCATGCTGCAAATAAACAGCAGGTCTATTTTTGGTCGGTCCTTTACTTCCATATGGAATTCTATGCATTTCCAAAAGGTATCCATCTTTTGATTCAACGGTATGTACTTCGGATGGGTAGCCATATTTTTTTATAATTTCAGGCTTTAAATAAAAAGAAATTTTCATTAATTTTTTAATTTATTTTGCATCAAAAAAGTAAAAACTTACAATTAATAATTTGGCATCTTCCATTAAATCATCTTGGGCCTGGTCGCGGCTTTCGCTGTATTGTAACAATGGCGACGAAGAAGCCAAAGCTACAAATGTAGCAAATAATATTAAAGGTTTCATCACGTATTAAGTTGTGCACTGATATTGAGTTAGTGCAAGGTATTTTATAAAATTCAATTAATTTATAGAGATCTTTTATCTAACACTTAGGTACGCTACTAATTGGGGATCATAACAAGTTTACGAAAAACGAAATTAAACTTTTAACTGATGAGATTAAACTTTTGACTGATGATATTAAACTTTTGACTTTTGCTTTAAGATTCATATCTTATACATTTATATTTTTCAAGTTCATTTTTAAGAAAATGTCCATTCTCACCCTCCCTAATTTAATTTTCCTGGACAGAAGATGATACCTACAGTTATTGACACCAAGTATAATTTTCATTAAATTGAATAATATATTATAATTAAAATGTTTGGTTTTACCAGATGCATGTGTATTACTATTATTAAATGATAATCTTAACAATAAACTTTTATGCACAGTTATTGACACCCATATAAAATTACTGGAATATTCAGTTCTGTAATGGTTAATATATTGTTATTGTCACTAACTATACCACTTGCTTAAGTGTGTATTTTTCCATATTAAAATTTCGATACTTTAAGGTGTTCCACAAGATTATTATGATGGTCAACTGTACTTTTTGTTTATTTACATCTTGTCTATTAATTTGTTTATTTATCATCTCTCGTACACGTGAATTTGTTTATTAATTCTATCTATCGCGATTAAATAAATTACAATTTTTGTAATGTCACTATCCTTCTTTGAATAATATGTAGAAGAGTATTTGGATTATGGTGAGAATGGGTCTTAGAATTACTTCATGCACTTATTCAATTTTAAACCAAATTCAAAATACAGCAAGAAATATAAGTATAATAGGAATGTGCAAGA